>OX579651.1:12861807-13258260 GCA_951230895.1 Carpatolechia fugitivella
CTTTTCGCCGCTAGCATTCAACCGCAATGCGTCTCACACGAGACGAGATTGGGTATGAAATATGACAAGCGGATAGGGCGCGCGCCTTGTTTGCCACGGACATTAGATGAAGTGGTCGCACAAAATCCTATAGGGCTAAATTCATAACCTAGTTAAGTAGTAAATAAGAAAAAAGAAATAGAAGTCCGATATATTTTGACGGCTTACTTCTTGAAGGCTTAAGTTATCTCGCCACTGTACTTGTGTAAGTAGTTATTACTAGCTATACGCGCACGGCTACGCTTGCGTTGTGTAAGATTTTCCGACGGGAATAAGACTTTTTCCCACGGGAAGTAACCTATGTGTTGATACAGGGTACAAATAGCGGAGTCATTTATAACATAAGTGTAATTTTGATTTTATTATTAATTTTAATATTAATTTCAGACACCATTGCTTTGAATGATGTGTATATTTTGATTCCATTGCTGATGCAGAAATTTCTAGTGTGGAACTATATTACTCAATAAAGTTTGCGTTCTTCTTTTGTTCAACTTTGTAATTAACGGTTCTTTACTGGATAGCGTTAATAATTTTCTTTCGAAAACAGGCATTTGTCCCTACCCTGCCCTACCCCTAACCTACCCTATTACCCTACCCTTTTACCCTATAAGCATTTTGTTGTAAAGCAGCAGCCACCATTCCGCACCCGATCCGCTTGTTGAGACTTATACCTTATGTGATTTGCGAGCTAGACAAGTCGCAACTACACATATCCCGAAGTTGTAAACTTGCAAACTGTAAGTGACGTCGCACTAAAACTTTGTCTAAGTTACCCGAGTGTTTGTTAACGAAAATTGATAGTGGATTGGGGCTTTTACCGCTAGACCCTTCTGTATCGTTGGCTATCCTTGCAATTTACCTAAGAGTTGTGGGTTCCGATTTATATATGGGGTATCAGTTTGAAAGTTAGATTTTAATTGAATAGACAAGACACCTTTAGGTCCGATTTAGAAACACATAAGCATAACACACAAACAACTTAAGGTTTATGATTACCAACGATTCACGTACAGTTAGCTGATGACTTACCTAACCACCCTCGCTCGAAACGTCGTCGTTCAAATTTTAAGGAGAAAGATGTGAATGAATACAAGTTAACAATATTGCCATTTTATATAAACTTAATGTAGGTTTGCTACATTAGGTTTAACCATTTTAATAATTTTAAGTATTTCATTTTTGATATTTTATTTTCTACACCGAATAGACTATTTAGCGGCTTCATGACAATTATCGCGGCACTTTTGTCTGTCATCAGTAGAGCTGTCGTCGTTCATTCAGTCTTCCGTTTAACTGTCGGCAGTCGCCCGTCATTCGTCAGAATTTTAAAAACAACAAAAATATCATTTACACACGTATCTGAATATACCCAGTTCATAGTTTGACAAGTACAGTTGCGACTTGCAAGTGCGAGTTGCAAATAACAGTTGTCAAAACAAAAGTGTCATATCTTCCTGTTGTCAAAAAGCATATTATTTCCTGTTGCCAAGGAAACACTCGTACTTGCAAAAAATAGACCGGACTTCTATTTTTAGTTGCAAGTTGACCGATTAAGTTGAATCAATCAACTTAATCGGTCAACTTAACTCGCAGGTTACCGATTGTAAGTGCGAGTTGCAAATGCGAGTGTTTCCTTGCCAACAGGAAATAATATTATTATGCTTTTTGATAACAGGAAGATAAATGAATATGAGGCTTGTTTTGAACTGTACTTGCAACTCGCAATCGCAACTGTACTTGTCAAAGTATAAACTGCCCTTTAGAACGGCTGCATTCCCCGAATACAAAGATTAAGCTAATAGCTTTGACAAGTTCAACACTGGTTCTGTCGCTCCATGCGAAATTCAAATTCAAGTGTCTCGCACTCTAGAGGATTACACTCACAGTTCCCGCTGCTTTCAATGCTCTAGTTTTGTCAGATTCAATTGGATTCGGTCTGTAACAAGCTTAATGCTGTTCCTCGAAATGTGCAGATGAGTTATCATATCACACAGGAATTATCTTTCCTCTTCTTCCTAGACCTAGAAGATTACTTAGATACTTGATTCACTACTGCATAAAGTGATGAAAAAGAGTTTTCTACGTATCAAATTGTACGAGTAACACATATTTTTATGACATTGAAATTTGGAAAAAATATAACGATAGTAAAATGTTTTTTCATTCATTACATTAATTTAAAAGCGAACGAGGCCACACTTAGCGTGTTGATCATGACCATAGGAATTGACATTACACAACTGTGATACACGACTTAGTATAAAACTAATAATTAGAACATACCACATTGTCGAACATAGGCATTGTGGATGGGCGGTCGATAATTCTTCAGGAACCCCTCAGAACTGCAAGGCTTGTTGCGGTTCACTGACCAGTGACCGAACATGCACGCCTGCCTCTCCTGCCTATCAGGTCTAGCGGAGTAATCTGGTTGACCGAATTGTACTGAGTTATCGATGCGAAGATCCCGGTGACTCGACTTTATACGCACTAACTACGATACCAAAACAAGCTCGAGCAAATTAATAACACTACTCGTATTTGGTAACCTGTTGCCCAACCACGTCACGTTCTATTTCACTAATTGGCCGTTCAAACAATAGAAGTACACAAAAAACCGCGGATTACAAATATTTGAAGAGTCGAAAGAGCAGTGATATTTCAAAAAATAATGCGATAAAAGGCGTCGATCATGAATATTGTTGTGCATCGACGCGGTGCAGCTGGTGGCCGAATAATGAACTTTTTACTAATAATCGTACAGCTAATTAAATGACAACCCTAAAGAGAAAAAAAGTGCACTTTTGGTTTCGAATAATATTACGTTACAGGTAATAAAAAAACAAGAAAGCTACCTGCTAGCTCTTTTATCGTCCTAGAAACTTCAGCTGTAAAATAAAACAGAGCAATATTACATCAAAATTCAAAGCAGTCTTAACTCCCTTGACGTCTAGTTTCCATTTCTCTAGATAACAGCGCAGCTGGATTTCATAGGATTGCCTCGGAATACCTTCAACGGATATTAAATTCTGCTGCAACTTTCCTTCAGTGACTGGAGCTTCTGAATGTGGGAAATATGATAAATTGAAGCCAAAGGAAACATAACAGTATATATTGCAATATTCTTGCGATTTATATGCTCGCATGAGATCTTTATTGAACCTTGATTGAGCCTTTACTAAAATGCTCACTTTGCACTAACACATAGTAGAAGCCCATCAAAGCTACGTCTCTACAATAGATCAAATTTGATTTCTATTTCAATAAAGTAACCTGGCATGCGCGCCTCTGTAGACGAAATACTACCTTATTCTCTTTGCTCCTGCTACGTGTGAGGCATTACGTTAGTTCGTTGGTTAGTATACTATAAAGTCAAAGTCAAAGTCAAAATGTTATTACATCACTTAGATCCGTTATAAATTTTTTTTGGGTGAGTTCACTAACACAATGGCGGAATCTGTGGAGAAGAGCTCACCGAAGAAACTCCATAGTTGGCGCATCTTTTGCGCTTAAAATATTGTCAATTACAAAATTAATGCTTATTATATCGAAAAAGCCTGCTACTCACACAATCTATTCCCATGGACATCTGTCCTCTAAGTAATCAGATATCCCTTTTTTATACAAATTCTGTTTTATAATTATTTTAAACTTGTCTAAAGGCAAGTTTTTAATATCAGTAGGGACCTTATTGTAATAGCGTATACAAAACGTATAGCGTATACAAAGCGCCTTTAAAAGAATTACAAATTTTATGTAGTCGGCTAACATAAGCAACCAACTTGTTTTTATTTCTAGTATTAAAATTGTGTATATGTGTATATTACTATGCTTCTGACATGCGTTTATACTACGATTTTGTTTTTTTGGGGTTGACGTTGGACCTCAACACTGCAACGTCACAGCATATTGGCACAAAATAAAAGCCGCGCCGCTTTACCTACTTTGTAATATTGGAGGCCAGACCACCGCAATAAGATGATGCAGTTTTAACTGCATTCAACCACCCAAAAAAAACTGTACTATTAACTAGTTAGTAACACTGATTCATGTTATAACACGTAGACGTAGAAAATGGCTGAAGGCATAGAGAGGAGAATGAATAACATTCCATAAAAAAATCCGGCCAACATATATTTTTATTTTTAACTAGAGCAGCTGTCAGCTAATTCAATATTTTGTATATGAAGATACAATCAATCAACAGCCCGTTATAGTCCACTGCTGGACTATGAGCCTCCTCTACTTAAGTGGAGGGTTTTGCTATAATCTCCACGCTTGGCAGGCGGGTTGGAGATCGCAGATTAAAAGGTTACTGTATCAGAGAGCGCTGCTGCCCGTTCCCTGTTCAATGTGTAATCCCTAAGTCGCTTCTTACGACATGTCGTACCCACGGGAAGAGTAGGGGTTGGTGACAAATGTATTCTACTCTGCCGTCACCACACGGCTAAAGATCCAATATGTTCGTTTAATAATGTATTGTCTTTTATCTCTCTGTGTAGATAGAGTTCGTGGACATGCACTACGGCACGGACGGAGGCGACGAAGCCAACCCGACGCTGCTCCGGTACCACCTCGACGAAATACGCTGCAGCAACCGCTCCTCCAAAGCTGGATATTTCCTGGTGAGTTTAATAATGATATTAAGAACAGGACATTTATTCACTGCAATAAAACTTTCGATCACAGAAGGGACTAGATAAAGCAAGTAGGTTCTAATCGTGTTCCACTAAAACTCCACTCAATTTTAAAACTACACTCATCGCCCGCTCAGTCTGATTGACAGATCACCGCGAGCGCCCGGGATTAGAAAAGGGATAACACTATATTGCCCGTGATGTCCTTGGTGATGTCTTGAAGCTGAACAAGTACTAATGTCACGGCGACGTGCGACGCATTTTTGATAAAAGTTGAAATATGAAGTAGGGAAACTAAACGCGCTCAATAGTAAACACAAACGAAGTCCTTCCAAAATTAGAAGGACAGTAAGGTAAATAAAAAACGGATAAACTAAATCTTTATATTATTACATATAATAATAAACGATATTACATTATAATAAAGGAGGGGATTCATAAGAAGACAAGAGATACAGGTAGGGAAAGGAACATGGAGAGACTTGAGAGAGAGGAGAAAGGAAGTATGGTCATACCGAGTGCACGAGAAAAATATGTGGTCCAAATCACCTACGTCAATTTCAATTCACACAAACATTACTTGACACTGGCACAAAGACAAACTAGTGCCATAACGAAAAAAAAAAGTATGAAGTACTGAACACAGAACACTATTACCTGAATCTAGTCCTTAATAATACACACACAGTTTATTTTTTCGACGCAGGATAAAAGTTAAAGTCAAAGATAAATGGATCGCCAAATTGAAGTTGCGGTAGGCAATATAGACGATAGCCTATAGCAGTGTCAAAGTGGAAAGGGAAACGATCGTTTCCCTTGACAAAGGCTTGCCAAACTGGCAGAAAAAATGAGTCTAGCATTGGACAATTGGTCCGGAGTAATAATAAAAGGATATTTACTTAGTAAAGACAGTAAGTTTTAACTTAAAGTTACTAATAAAGAAAAACACCTGACATATTACACCTGTTGTTTGGTACAAAGGTACCTTTAGTTTGGGTGGGACCTTTCAAGCTCATATGGAGTGCTAAAACGTGTTGCGGCGTCCCTCAGGTGTACCTCGACCTTGACAGTACAAGGTCGGCGCAAAATCACCCACAATACACTGGCATTATCTGTAAGATATATAGGTATCACGTCCCCACCGAGGGGTTCGAGCCTACGCTGAATTAGGGCGATTAGGCCTTAGTCGACCACGCTGGCCCAGTGCTGGTTGGTCAACTTCACACACAACCTTGGAAGTTCTTCGCAGGAGTGAGCAGGTTTCATCACGAAGTTTTCCTTCACTGTAAGAGCGTCGAAGTCCAAGGTGTCGAATAAACGTACATATGAATTTTAAATTCCAAAACACATTGGTAAGTGGTGGGGATCGAACCCGCTTCTCCCGAACGGGAGGCAGCGGCCCTAGCCACTAGATTACCGACGCTTTTATGATATATAGGTATGAACATGAACGGCCCGTTACAGTCCACTGCTGGACTATGAGCCTCCTCCACTCAAGTGTTTGGTTTTGCCATAATCTCCACGCTTTTTCAGGCGGGTTGGAGATCGCAGATTAAAAGGTTACCGTATCAGAGAGCGCTGCTGCCCGTTCCCTGTTCCATGTGTAGTCCCTAAGTCGCCTCTTACATATATATAAGTATACCTTTAGTAAATTCATACCAAAAAACTTACCTACCTCTTTTACTTCTTGCGATTTATTTTTAATTAAGGTAGAACTACAATACAATCATTAAATGATACGTAGAAGAAGTGTACCTCTCGGTAGCTTTCCGAGCCAATTTGCAAGCAATCACAGTTATTTTTCAGCTCTGCTCCATCATAAAATGTGGAGTACCTCAAGGGAGTATTCTAGGGCCTCTCCTTTTTCTGGTCTATGTAAATGACCTGCCAAACCACTTAGATCAAAGCTGTATCATGTTTGCTGACGACATTACTTTATTGATCAAATCCGAAAATACTTCCACCCTTTCTGCAGCTATCATGAAAGCCCTTGAAACAGTAATTAGATGGTTAAATGAAAATAAACTAAAATTAAATGTAAATAAAACTAAATTAATCCAATTCAGGACGTATAAATCTAAGGACAGAGTACTGGATATAAAGTATCTTAATAACAAAATTGAGGAAGTAGAATCTACTAAATTTCTTGGCATATTTATAGATAAGTTCTGTAGCTGGTAATTTCACATACAAAAGATCTTTGAAAGACTTGATAAATATGCATTTGCCCTGCGTAGGTTACATAATACAGCCTCTAAAGAAATAGCCCTTATAGCATATCATGGACACGTCTCGTCGATACTCAGCTATGGCTTAATTATCTGGGGGAATTCAGTTGACGCAAATAAAGCTTTTTTGGTACAAAAAAAATGTATAAGAGCCGTTTGCGGCACTCATTACTTGGAACAATGCAGACCTCTTTTTAAATCTTTAAAAGTTTTAACTCTACCGTGCATGTACATTAAACAGATTTCCATATTTGTTAAGGAGCACCCTGAATATTTTGAAAAATTACCGCAACGACCGTTTAGACATGCAAAAATATGTTCCCTATTTAGGGTGCCACGAGCACGGGTAGACATTTACGGGAAGAATGTTCATTGTATGGCCGTAAAAATTTTTAATAAGTTGCCAAATGAAATAAAACTAAGTTCAACGAAAAAATTTAAAACTTTACTGACGAAATGGCTGTTAGAAAAATGCTTTTACTCTATTAAGGAATTTATGGAATGCTAATTTATTTATTTAAAATCACAAATTACTTAAATAATCTATCTAATTTAAATGAAATCACAATTTTACATATTTATTTTTATATTTTATAGAATCAAATCCAAATCTATTTAAAATTTTACATAATTATTTTATCATTAAATCTTGACCTTGGAAAATAGAATTATTATTGCACTTAGTTTACTTAATGATTTGCATGCCTATTGTGGTAGAACATAAGACACTATGACTGTTTACAATAAGATCTATTAATGACTATGTTTTATGCAAATAAATGATTGATTTGATTTGATTTGAATGAAAAGGGTTCGCGCCGCTTTACCTACTTTGTGGCTCCATTGCACACTTAAATTTTATTTTTCTTCACGACAGTGTCTATTCGGCGGCGACGCGTCATCTTACCAGCCAGTGCTGCCGTTTACCATCCCAAAGAACACATTTGACGCCCTCGTCAGGGCAGACTCGGCCCAGGCTGCGCTGGTTCGCGCCTGCTACCGACTAAACGGTGATGGCACCTACCATCTCGAGAGTGATGATAAGTGGTAAGTGATCGTGTTTTTTTTTTATTACGGCATTTAAAAAAACGACTTTACAATGGCACAAATCTCAACTAGTGCCAAAAACACAAATAAAAAGTTAGTGCTCTACTTAGCAATCTTTTTAGTAATAGGTTCGGTGTTAAAATTTTCGAGAAACGTATTTTTTCGATGCCAGTACACAACAAGCTTAGCCAATATGCGGCTAATGCGACAGTTCCTATCCCAAAAACAAAATATTTTAAGGTGAAAAAGGTGATACAATTAATATGTATGAACTTAACCATAATCTATAAATAAATCTTCTGCATCTTCAATAAACCGAGATTGTATTGTGTATTTGTAAAGTATCCTGTTGCGTACACCCTAAAATTACGCTACTAATTTGGCAGATATCACAAAGAACAGGCTTTCCTTTGTATCTCTTTAATTCTATTGTTTTCCGTCTCCTTTTTGTCTCGACAAAATTAAATGTATTGTTCCAAATCCTTGGAAGAGAAAGATTCGTAAAATTGGTCGAAGATTTTCTTTGTAGGGTCTCTCTTATTGTTTTCGACTCACCTGTTCCTGGTCGATAATATTGGCTGAGGACACTTTGATTATCCTTATTCGTCGAGTCGCGTATTTGAACTATAACCAAGTCATAACTATTTACGAGCGGGCTTAAGGATCGGGATGCGATTACTTAGAAGGGTCGTAAAATAAATAATTTGGGGAATAGAGGGGTCGACTCCACATAAACATCGTTACCTGGGAAAGTTCTATCTTTTATTGCTTCTTTGGAGACAAATGTCTATGAACTGGAATCCTATTTGCTTTTTCCGTCTTTCAGTTATTTTAGATTTACTCAAAACTACTGTGTTTTGATTTACATTAGAGCGTTATCACGTTTGGTAATAGTTATTTTATAGAGTGTATGCCGCCTAGTTTCTGCTTACCTACCACACTCTCAGCCTAACAACTTTATTGGTAAATAACAAAAAAAACTAATAAATTTACACTATCTGCATAAAAATACTATCTTGTCAAAAACCGCTGCCTGACTGTAATCAACATCAACGGCTCGTTACAGTCCACTGCTGGACTATGAGCCTCCTCCACTTAAGTGGAGGGTTTTGCCATAATCTCCACGCTTGGCAGGCGGGTTGGAGATCGCAGATTAAAAGGTTACTGTATCAGAGAGCGCTGCCGCCCGTTCCCTGTTCAATGTGTAGTCCCTAAGTCGCCTCTTACGAGACACCCACGGGAATAGTAGGGGTTGGTGACAAATGTATTCTACTCTGCCGTCACCACACGGCGGACTGTAATAATATCTCGTAAACAAAATACTTGATTTCAAGCTACTTTTCTGTTTTCATCTTCTAATAAAACAATATTCGACCCCAATGTGATCGAAGGAAACAATAAACAATATAAAAAAATATGATACTATTAGTGAAAAGGCGAGACACGAAATGTTTATTAAAATGTTGACTTTACATCTCTGATTAAATTAGATTGTTAATAAGGTCGCATCTCATAGTAGGTACTCATTTCAATTTGATTACATGTGATTTGTGACAGCGATTATTTAAATTAAATTTCTTCATTAAAAACCAATATATGATAAGCTTTTCTAAATAGACAGAAATAATATTTAAACACAAGGTTTACACGAAAAGATTTAATTTTCAATTTATAGTGGCGTAAATACAAAGATCGTGCACTGACCGTGTGCGTGATCGTGCGCTTTGACGTGCCCGAGGGGAGGCCTACGTCCAGCAGTGGACTGCAATAGGTTTATTGATTGATTGATTGAAATACAAAGATACGTAAATGGGTTTGTTGTACATATTTTCATTCTGTCACGCAGTTGTGGCTACAAGAAAACGTCCATTTTAAAATAAACATGATCTTATAATACAAACTTCTCATAAAATAAAATCAGTAGTTTCCAAGGTTAGAGACTTAACTTTACTTTTGTAGGTTCAACGACCTTTGCGAGCGTGAGGATCAGCGCAAGCGGCTGTCAGAAGTCCAGAAGGCATTCAATGCTTTAGCGCTTGAAGCGCTGCCGGGGAACGAAAGCATAACCAACTTGATGAGGAGTCCTGTCGAGTTGCAGTGTGAACTGGCTCTAGGTATGTATCCAAGCTGTTTGATAAAGTGACTGTAGTAAGTGAATTATGACTATTTTTTTTTATATATAAGGTGCCCTTTTATTCGTGTCAAATATTTTCAGGGCCGAAAGATCCTGTAAGTCCTGATCTTCACTTCATAAAAAAATGAGATCAATTTACACGTTAGTTTTCAAGTAATTAAGCCAAACAACTTGGTTACCTAATCATAAAAAAAAGATCACCCTCAACCGGCTGATCACTACTATATTTGTGCACGCGCACACGCATTCGATGCGTGTTTACATGTATTTAGAGTAATGTGAGTGTACATGCAGAGGGTGATCTCTTTTTGTCATGTTCAATGATGATATTAAAAAAAAAGACTTTTAAACTAACGTGTAGATTTTCGAAATATTTTTTACTTGACTATTATGACTATAACTCTATTTGACACTAATTACGGGGCACCTTATATACTCACCGGCACATCTAACCGCCCACTCTTCATTTCAGGGAATACTCGTGATTCTTCATAACTCTATTAGTTACAGCTGATGTCAGTTAAAAAGTTGTTAATTTAACGTTTATTTAAGTGTGTTTAATTTATCGTAAAATTATCAACAAATCAATTGTAATATAAGGGTAGTTAAAAATTAACCCGAAATACAAGGGTGGGCGATTAGATGTGCCGGTGAGTGTACGAGTATATACCTGACAAAACAAGTATATTTAAACCGTTTAAATAGGTGACGGGTCGCATTTCAGCTCATGAAACGTATTAACAATGTTCCACAACTTGGATGACTAAAATACATTTAGTATTTTTATATAAAAAGTCAATATTTGTTACCCAAAGATGTTAAAAAGTTACAAAAGCAGTTTAGTTGTATGGATTGGACAACCACCCGGCAGGTTTCATGTTATTTAGCTAACACGTGGGATTTAAAACATCCATCTTGTTACTTTATAAGTAGCATACTGATAAAAACTCATGCAGGTATCATAGGTTTTTCCTAACGAACAGTTATAAATTTTAAATGCTTGCAAGCAGAAAATGTGCAACAAAGGTAATTTCACATGGCCGCTGCATTTTATGTGTTGAAACCTGTTATTTTTAAATCGTCTCGTGAATCGATAGGACACTGCTGTTGAAAAGACCATCGTTCACGTTATTAAACTCAATATTGGAAAGAGCATTATTGGCATAATTACGTTTGTAGAGTATAGCAGACTTTACTTAGGTCTAAATCTTTGTTTGTTTTAAGCTTGATTTGGAGTCTACTAAAAGTATATCTGAATATTCTTTTAAATGTTACAAAAAAAACGTACCTACTTATGATTACCACTGTTATTTTGCTAATATAAAACTACAATATTTACCTGCATGCATCTGCGTAGAAATTCATAGATTGTGTGTGAAGCCAACCAATACAATACAAATGTACTTTATTGACACCAAATACATAAAAACATACAGAACAAGATACGAGTCAAGGAGTATTATCTGTCCCTCTCTAATTAACTGTAGGTTATTTATTTATTTATATTTATATAAGTAGGTGTATGTATATATTATTATGTTTTTATAGGTAGGCATAGGTTAGGTATTCTATATATTTATATTTAATTATTATATATTGTTTTGTAAATGGTTTTACTATAATTTAAGTAGATTTATATAAAGTTATTGTGCACGTCTTATCTGCATATCTTTATATATCTTTCCTCTTCCGTTAGGTCTGCTGGAAGATATTTCTTTAGAAATAAGTAGTACCTGTTGTATCGTCTTTCTTCATGTTTTATGTTTTGTAATTTACTTGTGTACAATAAATCGAAAATAAATAAATAGGATAATTGAAACAAGAAGGTCAACAGGCGACCTTATTATTAATTTGCATGCTCATTCCGATTAGGTTCCAGGTTATCAGTAGTGCCATACGATTAAGTTTGTTAGAAAGAATAAAAAACTAAAATTTTGATTTTAATTAGTTGGGGACATAATGATTCAATTACTGGTGAGTTATGGAGTCCCCATTTCTAATATTTGCTCCAGTTCTGGGCCACACACTGTACCTATATAAGAGCTGGCAACAAACAACATACGGGTAAAAACCCTAAACTTATATTGGTATTTATTTTTAGAACTGCTGAAAACCGGGAACCACCCGAAAGGCGTGATAGCGGTTATTCGAGATCCTCAAGACCTGGAACCAGACGACTCTAAGTTGACTGCGCTGGCGCAGGCGAGGCTTAAGGAAATGCAGAAGAAGCTGGAAGACACCTTGCCCGAGTCACATATTATCAGATTAGAGTGAGTACTCTAATCAATATTTTATTATAACAAATAATAGCAGAATGACCTGGAAAACACTTTGCCGAACGCGCTAAACATTAGATTAGGTTGAATTATCCATAAATGAATTTATTTGCTAAATTTTATGACCACAATACTCTTGGCCACAATCAGTCCTGTCTGGCAGACGAGATGAGACCGAGGGTGGATCGAGTTCGCCCAGAACCCGCCTGATCACTCCTGCCAAAAAGATCCAATCAAATTGAAAAATATGTCTACGTAGTAGGTATATACCTAATGAAAAAAATCTAAGTAATTTTGTAACATAAACCTATAGAAACAATTTTCTATCTCGATGATTTTAACAATAGGGAATATGGTAACTTTAAAGTTGACAGAGAGGTCCGACGTGACCTGTGACGTCATATGTCACGTGGGCCATACGTCCGCCATTGAGAATTTGGTTTTCGTAAGAGGGACAGATATATTTGTTTAATAATGTTGTATCTAGTTTGTTTTTCGATCAATTTAGATTCTGTTTGTTTGCTTTTTATCCATAGCTCTGCTTAGTTTGGGATCAGATGGCCGTGTGTGAAAATGTCCTCACATATTATTATTTTTATTATTATTTTGTTTTGACTGTCAGTATTCTATTTTTGTATATTTTCAGATGAACTATGAAAAAAACTAATATTTTTTTAATGCATATTCCCTAATACTAATCTTCTAATTCCTGAATTAGAATGGAAATAATTTTCTTTTCACGACAACATTGTAAGGAAAAATAAAAAAGGCTCATTTGCTTCAGGAATTGTGGCACTCCCCACTGCTGGTGACAATGTAATGAGAACGTCCCAGACAGGCACCATTTACCGATTTTTATCGGACGTCGACCAATTACTAAACCTTACTTTGTAACGCTTTGTGTGGTGCCGACATTTGCTTCTAATTTTATAATGAACCGCAGCACGCCAGGTTATTATTATCGACCATAGATAAAGTGTAGATGATCATCGTCACCCTTTTCTTTTGCGAACTGGCGGTGTGTCTAGATTTTTGTGTTTAAATAATTTCATTATTCAGAACTTATAGTTATTTTATCCATCAACGATAACAATAAATTTTCGAATTTCTGTTTAATGTTATGTGTACATTCATCCCTGCACTTGACTGATTTGAATCAACGGCAGTCACGTTTTTTTTTTACTTTAGTGTAAATAACATTGGTCTTCCAAACACAATCCTTTAACTTCTTTTCTTTAGTTATGCACTCAGATTATTAGGTAACTTGTTTGTGTCAACTTTACAAAGTCTAACATAGTTTCTAACACAACTTCAACTTCCTAGAACTTTAGTTTTAAAAATAAAATTGCATGACTGGTTCTCTGAGGCACCATAAATCATCATTCATCATGTGTATTCGGCCTTTCTTCTACAAAACTCATTTATCAAACTCGCAGCACCAATGACAGTCTTTTAAGCCCGACACTATTATGTTCCTCTGAGCATAATTAAGACACGAAACTCGATGTATGTGTGTTAGAAAACACCATTGTAATAGTTCAATTTGTTTAGTTTTCGTTTCCGATCAGCAAATTAGTAATAGGTGAAAAGCATGACTCATTTTGCCGAAAATTAGTTTGAAAGCAAATCGTTTAAATAGCAAGCCGTCAAAATGTATGTTTCGGAGAATTTTGGACATAATTGTATTCTGTTTAGCTTAAAGCGGGTTAAACTCATGATCAAATTGGTCGTTAGTAAATTCAGTCGCACTTCAATAATAACCATCTTACTGCAATTAAATATACGAGCTCTAAGGATCCCAAAACTACGACTAAAAATGGCGGGTTACATAGTCTTAGCAAATATTGCAATACATGACCCATTAGTGATGTCATAACTATATTATCTACTAAAGCTGTATGTTTCCTCGTCACCTAGACCTTCATCAGCCGACTCTTCAAGAACAGACGGAGCTTCAGACAACGAAGAGAAGCTGGCGCCGTTCAGGGAAAAGGTGCAAGCGGTGGTCAGTACTCTGGTGGACGACAGCCTAAGTACTGAGCCTGACCAGGGGAAGGGAAGAAAAAAGACTGTACAGGTAAATTAAAATAGTGTTCTTTCTCATAGTGGAATATTTTTCAAACGTTTGGTAAAGAAAAACCTGCGGATATAAATTCTGTAGTGAATAATTGCATTCTCTTTATTAATTAATTTACGTTTGTCCCTTATATTTTCTCTTTTGCATATTTTCGTTTCATTTCATTTTGTACAGAAATAAGTAGGTTTAAATACAATATATAAAAATAAATTGAAACACTCGACTTAGCTACTCACCCTCTGATATACTTGAGACCTAAAAGAAGTTGTCATACCGATGTGAGAGAAGTTGCATGCAATAGGGGATCGGACTGTTCACCATAATATTTTATGAATTTACCATATTTTATTAATTATTTTCAAAATATAGATTAGTAGCAGATGATTCGCGAAGAAAAAACAGAATCGGTTGAAAAACTAATTTACAGTGATTTTTTAAAGTTTCAATATGTCTGTCTCTTTCAAAAACGATTTTTTGTATGGAGATTATATGGCGTTACTAACAAATGACGTCACAAGTAGGTATGTGCCTCTCTGTCTAATCTTGAATTTCAAACCTTTATAACTCGGTCAATTTTAAAGATAGAGCAAGCACTAAAACTAAAACTAATAGAATACTTTTTGAAATCATGAAGTACAGCAAAGTTGAGTGCACAGATTACCTTTTTTAGCAATGATGTTATATAAAGTGAGGTAGATGTCGCATTAGCGCGCAGAAACTGATGCGTTCAAATTAAGACTTTACTATAGAAAAAAAAACGCGTAGTAGTAGCAAAATTCTTGCCTACCAGCATTAAAAAGGAATCCCGAACAGTATCAATATACGTCATCTTTGGTACTTAGAGATTACTTATTCAACTACATGTAGTAACACGTAGAGTAACCCTTCAGAACTTTCCTCAGAAACCAAGTTGCCTTTCACCACAGATCAAATAAATGTAGCCTCATTTATAACTAAGCTCTTTACATTGATTTAGTAATGCTCAACTAGTTCTTTGTTGAATTTCTCTGCCTTTACAGCTTCAAAGTTGTTTGTACTTACTTCGATTGCGGCGGAGTGTTCTATGTAAATCTCGTCTCGACTGCTTTTATTGAGCTACATTTAATTTTGTAGAAACGTGTGCTACTCTGCCCTCCTAATTTAGTCGACCGTAAGCAACAGATTGGGCCAAATTGAGTTAAGACCATATTCGTAATCAGCGCAACGAGAGCTACATGACTATCGAATCCGTTTTTCTAAATAATGTATGGAACATTAAGTTTTAATAAGCATGTCTACAGTAACCTGTACAACAATGGCTTAAAATCCTAGAAAAATGCACCGTATGTGCCATTACACTCATTAAGTTTACCATACTTTTTAAGCAACTATGATTGATCCTTATTATTTCAACCGTAAGAGCACATACTGTTGACATAATAAGCAGCGGTTATTGTTTGCAAATAATATAATGCTACACATATGAACCGTATTAGCTACTACCCTTTTAATAATTAGTACTTTGTTAAGAAATCTATTTATAGTACTTAATACTGCCCTCCTAATTTAGTCAACCGTAAGTGCATGGAGTAGGCAACGGAGATATTGGCGCCTAAAGTTTATAATTTTATTTTTGACGCTACAATAAATCTGTAAAAGATATTGGAAAAATTATTAATTAACCCAAAATTATTCTATATAATATATACCCAAATATTGTTCTATGTAAAGAGATGTTTTTATTTAAATTTTAGAAGCGTATTCCATATAAAAATGCTAAAAAAGTTTTTATGTTTAGCATTTGCGTCATATAATCCATAGAAATGCTAATGACAACAACAGTAAGGATCAGCATTTACTGTCCTCACGCTTAGGAACTGTTTCTTACTGTTTATGTCTTTAAATCCTGGGAATAATTGGATACTTTACTAAGTTTTAAAAGGTGTGTTTCATAGCGTAGAAGGCCATTTAAATTGGGTTGGTTGATTTAAAGACTTGTTTAAAATATTAGAAACTGTATTTTTTAATGTATTCTTGACATTTTGTATTTAATTTTTGTATTAGAACATAATTTAATAACATTAAATAAAGATGAAAGACTAAACATTTATCTTATTATAAAGTCAGTCGTATCAATTAAATGAGAAAAATTTAAAGCGATAATTAAACATTTTTAAACAAAACAAAAGAATAGTCTGCCCTCCAGCTACAAAACAATAATACTTACTAACTAGGGGTAATCTCTACTTTATAAAATAAACATTAAAATACAATAATATTATGAAAAATAGTTACATAACAAGTCAGTCATGAAATTAATGAGATCTCTAAGATGATAATCCACTTAGTAGTAATACCGCATGTTTACCTACTCACTGTCATTTTCTACTTCAGTGGAAACCGTAGAAGGCAATTTTTTCCAGTTTTGTTGTCTATTTTCTGACATGAGCGGAACCAGCTTTTCCAGAATAGCCTTTTTACGCTCCTGGGCAACACCTTTTGGGGTGGTTTTTGGTTTTGGATTGGGAAGTACACCTTTCGAATATTTATTTTGAAGAAAATCTAATGGAAGTTGGAATTTAGATTTTTAATACATTAAAGTATATGAGCCTCTCACAAATTTGACTACCATCATGTCTTTTAGGTAAATCCGGGGATTGGACTATATTTTGTCCAAGACTAACAGTTTATAACGAAACATTTTGTTCCTCTTGGAATGAAAGTATATCCGGAAGGCGGCAGGAGGACATTATTTCTACTTTTCGTGCGTTTTTAACGCACAAAAGAGATGTGAAAAATGTGGCTTGATAATTGTGCGAGCCAAAATAAAAATTGGGCCTTATTTTCTTTTTTAGTGGGTATGGTAAATAGCACACAAATAGCCGCTCGGGCAATCACTTTAAAATATTTTGAACCTGGGCATACCTTTATGTCGGCTGATTCGTTTCACAACCAGGTAGAACAATCACTCAAACGGAAAGTAAAGGTATACGACTTTGCTGATTTTGTGGAATGCGTTCAACTTTCCAATTCTAAAAAGAATACTGTAAAAGTCATGGACTTTTCTGATTTCTATGATCATAAAGATTTATCATCGCAACATAAACTGAAGCAGTACAATCCCCAAATTTACCTAAAAGACATGATGGTCGTCAAATTTGTGAGAGGCTCCATATACTTTAAAGTATAAAAAATCTCATACAGGTAAATTCCAACTTCCATTAGATTTTCTTCAAAATAAATATTCGAAAGGTGTACTTCCCAATCCAAAACCAAAAACCACCCCAAAAGGTGTTGCCCAGGAGCGTTACAAGGCTATTCTGGAAAAGCTGGTTCCGCTCATGCCAGAAAATAGACAATAATGCTGGAAAAAATTGCCTTCTACGGTTTCCACTGAAGTAGAAAATGACAGTGAGTAGGTAAACATGTGGTAGTAAGTAAGTAGATTATCATCTTAGAGATCTCATTAATTTCATGACTGACTTGTTATGTAACTATTTTTCATAATATTATTGTTTTTTTAATGTTTATTTTATAAAGTAGAGATTACCCCTAGTTAGTAAGTATTATTGTTTTGTAGCTGGAGGGCAGACTATTCTTTTGTTTTGTTTAAAAATGTTAAATTTTCGCATTAAATTTTTCTCATTTAATTGATACGACTGACTTTATAATAAGATAAATGTTTATTAGTCTTTTATTTCAAAAAAATACAGTTTCTAATAT
This sequence comes from Carpatolechia fugitivella, assembly GCA_951230895.1. Taxonomy (NCBI): domain Eukaryota; kingdom Metazoa; phylum Arthropoda; class Insecta; order Lepidoptera; family Gelechiidae; genus Carpatolechia; species Carpatolechia fugitivella. Next base: position 12,879,951 of record OX579651.1, read on the forward strand.
TTTAAACAAGTCTTTAAATCAACCAACCCAATTTAAATGGCCTTCTACGCTATGAAACACACCTTTTAAAACTTAGTAAAGTATCCAATTATTCCCAGGATTTACTAAAGACATGAACAGTAAGAAACAGTTCCTAAGCGTGAGGACAGTAAATGCTGATCCTTACTGTTGTTGTCATTAGCATTTCTATGGATTATATGACGCAAATGCTAAACATAAAAACTTTTTTAGCATTTTTATATGGAATACGATTCTAAAATTTAAATAAAAACATCTCTTTATATAGAACAATATAATAGTATTTGGGTTAATTAATATTTTTTCCAATATCTTTTATAGATTTTACGCAGCGTCAAAAATAAAATTATAAACTTTAGGCGCCAATATCTCCGTTGCCTACTCCATGCACTTACGGTTGACTAAATTAGGAGGGCAGTACTGGTGGTCTATTAGATTATTATTGTTATGGATTACGAGTACGTCTGGTAACGAAATATCTATTAATTATAATGCGAAAATTGTAAAATCTCAATTGAAAGTACCAAGTAGTAATTTTCAAGTTGAGTTTTTCATTTTTCGCTTTATAGTTATTAGGTGGTCTATTGACTGATTTCCAGTGCATTTGCTTTCAGTGCGAAGCTCAAAGGTCTTTGCTGAGTTGAGAATTAATGAATGAGTAATCTGAATATCAGTGGTGTAGTAGCTACGGCCACTGCCTTAATTCTAGGGGGCGCCGGATCGAACCCCAACTACGAACTGATATGTTTTCGAAGTTCAAATTCATATGTATAATTATATCCGATGCCTCTAAACATTGTGAGGAAAGTTGCACACACCTGCTAAGAAATTCAAAGGTTGTGTGTGAAGTCAACCAAAATTTCAACAAATTGGGCCAAAGCGTGTTCCACTAAAGCCTGATCACCCTAGTTCAGAGCTTACTCAAGGTGGGGACGTACATGAACTGACTGAATCTGGATATGTGTCTTGAATTTAGGTGTTATTTGTATTCATCTGTGTATGTTATCATGCAAGAAAATCTTAGTGGAGAGCTATAAGTATCACGCGTGTGTTAATTCTACATAGCTACCCCAAATCCTTTTCAGTTGATTTAACAAACACAGTAAATGTATATTGTTTTATATGGATCATTAAGCTCGTAAAACAACTTTGTTTTTAATTAAATGGAAAAGTATAAAGTAACGAATGGAGCTCAGGCTTTCACTTACTTTGGAACTGTAATTACATGAGTACAAAAACTAAGTAATTAAAACTTTACGGCTCAGTGAGGAACAGGCGTTACAAAAGTGACTTGGGTATCAAAGCAATTAACACGTTAATTGCCAGTAGGCAGTGGAGGTGTTATGATGCGTCTATAACGAAACAATAATTGACGTAGCTGGTTCAATCCTCATCTACGCCAAAGGAGATAAAAAAAAAATAGGACTACGAATGTAAAAATTATAACGCCCAGCAAAATAAACATAATATTTTAGGGGGTTGGTGAGATTAGGGATGTTGATGAAATGAAAACGGATGGGAACTGTAGGCCTTCTATTTAAACCAAATATCTTGCAAGATTACATTTTGAATGACTGTGCTATGAAGCGGGTGCGAGACGACTGGAGTGCTTGCGCTATGTGCTACTGGAATGACTGTGCTATGAAGCGGGTGCGAGACGACTGGAGTGCTTGCGCTATGTGCTACTGGAAGTGGCAATATTGCTTACTATGCAAAACATAATAAAAAACATGTGTCGCTACAATATTGTTTTTAAAACATTGCTTGATCATACTTAAAGTCTTATAGGTGGCAATATTCATTTTGTCTTTTGATAGTTTGCTGCCTTACTTGAAATAATATCAGCGAATAAATAGCTGCCATTTTTTTTTCAATACCTATAAATTTTCAACTAATATAGTTTTCTTTATAATTCTGGTGATTTTTAAATTGAAACATTACACTTAGTTCCTGTTTTATACTCTGTATTGATTTTAACAATATTCGCAGATAGCTTGTATCCTTTTTATATTTCTTTTACACATTTGTTTTGTTTTTGTTGCAGGAAGTTTTTCTGGAACACATCACTCATCTTAGAATATGTATAGAACATAATCGTCTACATAAGGTTAATATTAAGGCAATCGAAGACGCAGCTAAGAGTATACTAAGTAATGCTAAAGAAAACTACGAAAGCAGAGCGAGGCATGCGCCAGTTCTAGTCTACGGGCCGGATGCTTCAGGGAAGAGCACCTTATTGACGCATTTATACTACAAGTGTGAAGAAATATTTCCGAAGCCAGTGTTGAGGATAATACGGTTTTCGGCGTCGACGCCGCGGTCGGCGTACAACTTGGAGCTCCTGCGAGTGATGTGCCAACAAATATCGATAATACTAAACATTCCCGAGGGCTATTTGCCGAAAGACGCGAGTTTCGACCCTCTGTACATAAACAATTGGTTTCAAAGTTTATTGCGCAAGTGCGAGGACATGGAGAACGAGGTTTTGTTGATATTTATTGACAATGTGCATAGAGTGAATCCTTTGGAGTGTGATATTGTTACTGGACTGTCTTGGCTGCCAATGTCGTTGCCAAGGAACGTGTTTTTAGTGTGTACTAGTGCTGTGTCTCTGGAGCAGCTTCAACTGACGCCGGCGCAAAAGGAGAAATTTAAGGCGCAGAACAGTTATTTCCTTCTAGAAGCTATTGACGAAACTCCTGAGAATGATAGCTATGGAGACTATATTGATGGTGCCTTCGACAAATTAGAATCCGTCTTTGGTTCTAAAGCATTTAGTAAATTAGCTGGTACGTATATATTAATTTAAGACAAACGATAATATTATTTTCTACTAAATGTCTATTCGCAACAACACGGGCCACAAAAAAATGGGTAAGACATAATGACGTCACAAAGGACAGAAACCAAAATGTTTGACCTCTGGGCTTCAATATGAACATAAAAATATTATTATAATATTGACTGTTTTGATTTGCCTGTAATAAGGATATCACATAAATATTGGAATTTTAGTATCAAAATAAAAAAAAAAGTTCTTATTACTATCGTCAGAATGTATTTGGTAACACTAGTTTTGGCGTTATCAATCGATTGAAAGTCTTACAAAACATTATTTTTTTATATTTAATTTGATACTCTCATATAGGCAGCTAAATTCATTATACTATGTTATTTTAAAATGTTTCGTGTTTTTTTTTAATGGCTGTTCAAGGTTAAGCCCACTTTGGTTGCTCCCCTTTGCGGCGGAGCCCACTGATAATTTTAAACGCATTTTACTTATTACGAGTATGTTCGATAACATCACCACACTACTTGGTAAGCCACAGTAGACGATTCTAGAGCAGTGTTAAATTACGACATATTTCAGGTTACGTCACGTGTTCCGAGTTCGGCTTGTCGGAGCTGGAACTGCTGGAGCTGCTGATGCCGACCAGCAACAGCGACGCCGTCATCCACTTGAAAGACGCTAATTTCAACTTTACTACCCTATGCGTCGCTAAGTACTTAATGAGTGAGTAATAGCGATCATATATTTTCAATGCATACTTTTCGTACTCGAAGTTTCATAGAAAACAAATGCTCATCACACGAGTGTTTTGCCATAGGCGGTATACACCGTGAAATTTGCATAGTTTTGTTCCCGCCGTGTAGTGATAGTACCCGTCAAACTGAACAACTTTTCAAGAAAAAAAAAATCCTGCGACAAAAAAATTTTTGGCCTCTCCATACAAAGTGAGACTCCCCCGATCGACCCATTTTGTATGGAGAGACCAAAAATTATTTTGTCACAGGAATTTTTTTTTTCGTGAAAAGTTGTTCAGTTTGACGGGTACTATCACTACACGGCGGGAACAAAACGATGTAAATTTCATGCTGTATAACCTCGCGACCCTGGGCTTCGTAGACAGGCCTACCAACTAGGTTACAGGGCTGTTTGAGTAATCCAATGTGGGTTGGGTCTACATAGTAAAATAAGCTTACTTTCTCATTTATTTCAAATTAATGAATTCATTTCGAAGCAACTGAAGGAAATTATAAATTGCTTTTCTCAAAGAGGAAAGTGAGATGATATTTTGAGAACAAGTTTTATTGTATTTTCTGCTTAAAAAATACTTAATATTGTATCATCAAAATTTTAATGAATGCAACGTTTTGGTGCCGCTAATTATCAGAGCCAATAGTACATAGAAAAATGTATATCTTCGCTGTAATAAGTATAAATGTTGCGTTTGTGGGTTCAGGATAACGTTCGTTGCCAGGAAATTAAACGGTGGTGGCGGGGTCGTCAGGTTTTGTACGATATAACTAGTTTTACTTGGGTAATAATGAAGTCAGCTCAACAATTCGACATCTAATAAATTATAAAGAGAGAAAAAAAAAGATGTCGATCTTAGCCAGGACTCGAACCTACATTACGGTACACAACTCAACAGACATAACAGACATAATAAATAATATTTAAATCAATTTTTTCTTAAAAACAATATTGAATAGTAAAAATCTTAGATAAATGCTTATTATCAATATACTTTATTTATTTATTAATAATAGGAAGACCAACAGCTAAAGTTAACTTAATAGTAAATACAGTAGTACCAAAAAGCCATTTACAGGTCTCCACATGTAGGTGCCAGAACATAAAAAATACATAATTTTATTTTATTTTATTTATTCGGCAAATCATCAGCTAATTAACATAAAGTACTTGAAAAAATATGTAACAGACAGCTAATAACAGATTTGCACATATAAGCAACCACATAGAAAAACGAGCATAATAATAATACTTAATTACAAACACAAAAAGTAACGAGATAACAGCGCTCAAAATTAATGTATGTATGCATATCATACATACATATATAAATAAACAAAAGATGCAATTATACAATTTAAGGTCATACACTCATAGGCCTGAATACTAGCTCGCAAACAGATTGTTCAGTTACAAAAAAAAAATGTCTATTTAGCAGACGTTTCGCCGAATCGGAACCAATGTTAAACAGGTCCAGGTCAAATTCTTGGCACAATTTATTAAAATTGCTAAGCAGCAAGCAGCAGAAAAGAAACACTTTTAAGAAAATCAAGTCTTTTCTCATGTCATTTCCAGAATCTGACATTTGTCGACTGAACCAGTAAGCTCTTACGACGACTGTAATACAAATTTATTTAATAAAGACACCTTAACACTTAAACTTTTGGATGAAGGTATTTTTTGTTTTGAAAACGTACGCTAAATTTTGCGAGAGAATAGAATAGAAAAACGTTTACGAATATGAAAATGGCGATAGAAAACTTAATAAAAATAAGGCCAGTATTTAACATATAAGAAACTGTTCTTCTTTTGTAACAAAACTGGCTTTTCTTACTCAGAATCCCTACTATGCGAAAACGTGGTATCTGGCCGATTGACGTGGCGTTGGCGCGCGGCCGCGGCGAGCGCGCGCGCACGTCGGCGGTACGTGCGCGTTCAGAGCGCACTGCGGGACGCGCACTCCGACCTGGCAGCGCTGCACTTCGCCAACTTCCTCCAAGACCCGGATGATACTGATACTTCTGAGGCTAAGGAACCAGGTATGTTCAAAAGTAAGGACTTTTTTTTCAGTCGTGGTGGTGGTTCGTTAAAACGAACGTTTGCACGCCCAATAATGCTGACGTACTGATTAATTGAAGGATCTGTCTTTCATGCCACCCTGATGGGTATTCTGATATGGGTATGGATATAAAAATAGAAAAAGACGCTGGTTATACTGAAATTTTAAAAACCTACGAACCCAAAGACAGGTCCTGTAGTTTTGCTATGACCTCTATCAATTTATATTGTTCTTCTTTTTACCAATCAGCAAGTCAGATAGAGAAGGTGATAAATATACAAAAACGTATTGGTATTATAGGTAATTATGTCAAATCAAGACTTTACTGACCTAAATATGGTTTCCTGTAACATTGTACACAGCGGTGACAGCCAGATTGATGCAAATAACGAAGACACAAAAGCTGTCTCATATTCGGGTTCTTTTGTAAAAGATGAAATTATTTTCAGCACCGCTCTTTTGACACACACACACAGCTTCCATAACCGGAGATCTAATAAAGAAAGGTTACCTAAAAGGTCCGTGACTTGGCTGTATTTTAACGAACACTATAGTTGGAGTTCTGAATTCAGGATAAAATTGATTATAACCCGAAAGAAATACCTTCTCAAAACCTTAGCGAGAATAGAGATTTTCTTTTTGAATATAGTTTTTATAAGGCCAACGAGAATTTATACTGGCTGGTATGTTGTAGGTATTTCAAACCACTTAGAAAGCTAGCAAGAATTTAAATAGATTCGATTCGTCTTCTTGTGAAAACAAAAATGTAACTACTTATGAATCCAGTGGCTGGACAACCGAGCTTTGCTTGACACTTTGATGTAAAATAAATGGTGATATCTTCGAAATAAATATTCAAAAATTATTCGCTTAAAAGTCATCACATCATCATTCGCTTGCTTTTATCTCATTACTCGTATTTGATACGTTTTTTTTCTTCCATATAACCCTCAGTACACATCATCCTTCACACAATCAATCCATCTTTCTTTGTCGTCTCTCAGTATATCCATCCACTTTCAAATTAAATTTCACTTTAAAATAAGATTATATTTTTATTTAGGTTGCGTAGACGACGACGACGCCCTGTTGGACTCCACTCCGTTCCACTCTGGCACGCGCACAGCCGCAGCGTTCACTCAGAGGCACGTTGAAGAGTCCTGGCTACATCTCTTGCTGGCTGGAGACTTCTCCAAGTTAAAGGACCTCACTGTCTGCAACTTCGACTTCTTACTCGCTGCTGTAAGTACATTAACAGAAAAATGCGAAATGTCTTCTTTTTACTCTTATATTTATTATTCCTAAAACTGGATAAAGTTATATTCAAAATCAGACTGAAGATTCGGCTTCCTTCACCACTTATACACATTTAATGGTGAATTCAAACTGACCGACAAATTTGTTAACTTTAGTAGCTAAGCATAAGCATTTTAATTTACATGAGTTATTTAGACAAGTTAAATATTTTATTTTTATACTAATCCTAGAGCATTTCCTGTCTTTTAGCGAACGTTCAGCTTGACTTATCTTTTGTATTTATTTGTGAGCATAGAATTTTCAATTGACAAAAGCGACCCACGATCGAGTTACAATACTTTTCCCGGTAAACCTGTCGGTATGTTCTGGCGATGCATTTGGGTCGACACCATCGGAAATAGAGTAACACTGATGGTTCGACCAACGATTCAACGAGCCAAATAGTGTTCTACTTTGTGAATATCGTCGTGCATGGCCGAGTTTTGGGGTCAGCTATCATTACTTTTGTACTCAGAGTAGCTGAGGACACAATGCAATTTTTACTCTTTTATTTGTTTAGTTTTCTGTTTCAATTTTAGACATTTTCATCGGGCACGAAATGGGGTTGGTTCTACGATTTTGATCGAATTTAAAGTTTCAGGCAATCCCCACAGTGTAAAAAGTAAACCGAACATAATTACATAGTTGTACGGAACCAACCAGTTCTAAAACTCCAGCGGGTAATAAACAAAACTTTTCCTGACATCTAGCGGTTTCAGATATAAAATTAGCTTTGTAGCCCCGATCTTTCCTTCCTCTTTTTATCGTGTGGCTGACCTTACAAACTCTGGTATATTTAATATGCCCCACACAGGTACAAACAGTGACGATATCGTACCTCCGCTGTATCCTGGAGCACGTTCGCTGCTATATCCTGGATCGTGACGTAGAGCTGGTGTACGGAGCCGTGAGGAAGGCCAGTGATATCCTCACCAGGGATCCAATGCAGCTAGGCGCACAGGTAAGTTTCCCTTTGTAATTTTATTAGAAGAGCTAACTTTGACCAGCCTAATAAGACCTTTTGTTCAAATTTGAAGTTAAAGACTATGCTGCTAGCTACTTTATTGATATAAACTGTGAACAGATATCCTTACAAAATAATTTACACAGATAGCAGAAGATAATCATAATACAAATTGATGGAATAAGGGTTTGCATTATTCGAGTTTATTGCTAACTTCGACCAAACATTTGAGTAATGTTGGAGAGTCTAGAACCGGTAGCTAAGCGCAATACCTGGCGACTACGAAAGCGTTCGCTAGAGTGGGGAATTCCGGTTGAGAACGACGAGAATCCAATTTATTTCTATATTCGTATTTTACGGCACAAATTTTCATATACCTGGGCTGATTGATAACTGGCCGAAACGACGAACTTAAAAAAATGATACGCAAAAAAAAATCTTTTTGAAAATAGAACGCCAAATTTGAATTTAATCGAACTGCTGGAATTTGTTTGATAGGACGTAGAACTTTCTCTGTCGTAAATTTTCTTAACAATGGAAAGAAACGAAATTCGTGTGGTGATAAAGTTTTACGTTTTAAAACAGAAAACAGCAACCCAGATTAAAACCAAGCTAGACAGTGTTTTAGGTAATTCTGCTCCTGCATTGAGTACAATTCACACCTGGGTAACTGATTTTAAACGTGGAAGACAGAGCTGCGAAGACGCCCACAGGTCTGGCCGTCCAAATGAAGTCACGAATCCGGACATGATCAAAAAAATTCACAAAATTGTATTGAATGATCGGCGCTTGAAGTTGCGAGAGATACCAGAGATGGTGAGCATTTCATCTGAACGCGTTTTTAATATTTTGCACCAACATTTGGGAATGAAAAAGCTTTGCGCGCGATGGGTGCCGCGTTTGCTCACTGTTGACCAAAAGCAACGTCGAGTGGACGATTCATCGGAGTGTTTGGCGCTGTTTAACCGAGATCCTAACGAGTTTTCGCGGCGTTATTTAACAGTCGATGAAACCTGGATACATAATTATACTCCTGAGACAAAAGAACAATCTAAGCAGTGGACTGAGAGCGGAAGACCTGCGCCGAAGAAAGCAAAAACGGTTTTGTCGGCCGGCAAAGTGATGGCGACTGTTTTTTGGGATGCTCGAGGGATTATTTTAGTGGATTATCTGCAAAAAGGAAAAACAATAAATGGAGAGTACTACGCAAGCTTGCTGCAAAAATTAAGTGAAGAAATCCAGAAAAAACGACCACATTTGGCCAAGAAAAAAGTTTTGTTCCACCATGACAACGCACCTGCACACACTTCAATGGTTGCAGTCGCCAAACTCCATGAATTGCGGTTCGAATTGCTACCGCATCCACCCTATTCCCCGGATCTGGCCCCGTGTGACTTCCACTTACTCCCAAACCTGAAGAAATGGTTAGGTGGCCAGAGATTTTCATCAAATGAAGAAGTCATTGTTGCCGTGGACGAGTATTTTGAGGGGTTGGAGAAAACATTTTATCAAACTGGTGTAACGGCATTGGAGAAGCGCTGGACTAAATGCATCGAGGTAGAAGGAAACTACGTTGAGAAATAAATTTATTTTAAATAGATTTTAAAAGTTTTTCTTTGTCGTTTCGGAAACTTATCAATCAGCCCTCGTATTTGTCTAGTACAGTTCTGTACTCATCTTACGAAATCTCACACTATAACTCACAGTTGACCTCTTTGGTTAACCAGCAGCAAAGCTTTATTTTGTAACTTCTTACATTCACGCACTTTCGTAGCCATTTGGAGTGATGTGCCGTAGCGTAGGGAAGTGTATAGGTACCTGTACATGTACATTATAACAACTATCCAAAATTTACTTTACGTCGTTAATGTTTGAACTTGGCTTTTGATTAATGTAACAATATTAAAAATACTGTAATTTAATTATTGTTGTCATAATTTATCAGTATTGCCAGAGTAAAAAAAATATAATTTCCGTCTTTAAAATTAACGAAGTTCCAAGATACACTACGAATAGTTTACGTGTAGGACGGCGACGTGTCCTTATAGATACATTTAATAAAGTATTTTTTAGATGAAGCAAAATTTGTCAGATGGTTGTAATAACTCAGCCTGTTAAACAGAACAACTTTTAATCTGCAAGTTACAAAGCATACGAAGAGATTACTGGCTCAAAATTTTAATGGGTTAAACTACAATTAAGTTTTTTTTTCGCGGTATGTTGTTGTACATGCGAACACCACAATTATTATGCGGTTAATTAGTGTAAAAGAAACAATTTCGATGCGCTCTAATTTATCGATCATATCTACGCGTAAAATGGTACACACTTTAGTGAATTACAATTTCAAATTGACATTTCAACTCTTGATCTGGAATTAAGAATGGAAAATGCAATTTACAACTCCGAACAAAAGTCACAGTTCAATCAAATTAAACTCAGAAATGTAACAAATTGATTTGAGATACTCAGTACTAAGTCGTCAGCTTTTGACAACTTTCTATCTCTGTTGTCGAGAAACTAAATCTGGCCCAAAATAAAATGTACCTAATTGATTTGAGATACTCAGTACTAAGTCGTCAGCTTTTGACAACTTTCTATCTCTGTTGTCGAGAAACTAAATCTGGCACAAAATAAAATGTACCTATATATTATTTACTTTATTTATTTCGTATATCTATTAATAACAGACTGTCCGCCCGGCTACGCTCGCGCGTTGTGTATTTATTTTTTCATGGAAATAAGACTTCCCCGTAAATAAATAGCACAGGAAGACCCATAGATTAAGTTTAGTTTTAACATAACATGTTATATCATTATTAATAAAATAAAATTGTATAAAATTAAAATCAATTCTTAAATTTCGAAACAAGATTTTGTCTTGCAACTGAAAACTTGCAATTAGCTTACTTACCAAACTTTGCATATTTTGTATGTTTATTAGACCTCATTCAAATTATATTCCATTTTTACCTTTTCAACATTTTTAGGGATATCTCAGAGGTAAACATATTAAGAAATTTCTATAGAGTTTCTTCCAATGCGATATTCAATTCTGACTCGCTGAATCGTGAAGCCCCAAACATGTTACCGTGAAATGTAGGGTGTTTTTTACTTAAATGTTAACATAAGTATTTTTAATAACACACACATCTACCGGGTTATCATTACCTCGATTTTGGTTTAAAATTACCTTTTTGATGAGCTTATGCTCTGCCGTGATCATGACTATTGCAACATAGTCGAAATATCGGTAAGCTAATTAAAAAGCTTATTTTAAACCGAAATCGTGGTAATAATAACCCGGTAGATGTGTGTGTTATTAATATTAACAACCGCGAGAACCTGAAAGTGTTTATAAGTATTTTTTTCTTCAATTTCAATATATAAGTATTGAAAAACAATTATTTAATTACTTGTAATACAAAACTACGTTCAAAGTTATTTTTTTATAAAGTGCACTTATTTTAAATATCTGGCTAGCTAGGCCATCATCATGCAACAACTTTTTCCAAGAAAAATGACCGAAACATGACAAAAAGTTCTATTTCTGTAAGGTCAAAAATATATTACTTTAATTTTTCGACCTATGTCTCTCGGGTATTTTATTGTATAAGAGTCTTAGCATCATATCATATTTAACCAAGCATCATAAAGAATGACTCCTTGTATACTAATCCAACGGCTCCGTAGCCCAGGTGGTAGTGTATCTGCCTCTGACGCACAGGGTCGCGGGTTCGAATCCCACCCAGGGCAAACATTTGTGTGATGAGCACTTGTGTTTGCCTTGTGTCTGGTTGTTGTTTATCTATATAAGTATGTATTTATCTATTTGTGTAATGTATATCAGCTGTCTGGTAACCATAGTACAAGCTCTGCTTAGTTTGGTATCAGATGGCCGTGTGTGAAGATGTCCCCACTTATTTATATTTATTTAATGGGACCCTCTGTATAACAAAACAACAATATGTAACGTATCGTCTGTTCGGCTGCTCTTGTCGTGTTCGTGTGCCCACCGAGCCGCGAAACGAATGCTCATTCTCGTTCAACTTCATCACTTACGTATCTTATTTATTTACGTGTCATAGGTTTCCCGAAATGTATTGCTTCTGGCTCTTGGTATGTTATCGGTATTTTGTTGAGTTTGCCTTTCTTTGTCTTTTGAAGGAAGTTTTTGTTAAGCTCAAATAACAGTATCACAAGACGATACCAAGAAAGTATAAAGTATTGTTCGTTTTCATGTTTTTTTTTATAAAAATGTATATGTAAAATAAAATATTTCCCAACATATTTTTTATGTTATGTCTTATACAAAGAATGAAAAAAATTCTTATAGAAAAAAATTGTCGTTTATTTGAAACAAAATATAACAATGTAAATAAATAAATATGTGGGGACATCTTCACACACGGCCATCTGATCTCAAACTAAGCAGAGCTTGTACTATGGTTACCAGATAGCTGATATACATTACATAAATAGATAAATTATAGATAAACAACAACCAGACACAAGGCAAACACAAGTGCTCATCACACGAATGTTTGCCCTGGGCGGGATTCAAACCCGCGACCCTGTGCATCGGAGGCAGATACACCTGGGCTACGGAGCTGACGAGATACATAAGATAAGATGAAGATTATAGTATAAGAGCGATATTTTGTATGTTACCTTTTTCAGCATTGGTGCCTTGAACCAAGATCCCTGCAACAATAACTTTTTTTTATTCTTAGATCATAGCCTGGCTGCGACCAGCGGTGGCGCGGCGAGGCGTGCTGGCCAGATTGGTGACGTCAGCGATGGCCTGGTGTGATGGCTACGACAAACCACTACTGGTCCCTTTGAATGGATGGTGAGTTAAAAAGCCAAATATTAAAGACTTAAAGACCGCTTGTCTAAAACCAGATGCTAACATAAATAAGGAGATACGTAGAAAGACCCATAGCTCTCAGGATAAGCAAGTTGAAGTGACAATGAGCAGGGCATATAGCTCGACGAACCGATAACCGATGGGGAAGAAAGGTTCTTGAATAGCGACCACGGGTCGGAAGACGTAGTGTTGGAAGTAAGTCTGTCATAAGTTTTGACTTAATTTTGGCGTAATAAACGAGATTTAATAATAATTTAGACCTTTGCTCAAATAAAATCAACAACCTGCTACAGTACAATGAAACTAGTCCAAAAATTCACAGTTTCGTGCCTCACACGACTATCGAGCACATTGGAAATGAATCTACGGAATTCGTCAAAAATAGGCTACAGGGCAAACCCTTAACCCGATCGTCTTTGTTTTGGGCTCAAACTGTTGCTGTTGTTCAGAGGAATTTTACTCAAATTTTGATATCATTCTTCGTTTCAAAAATATCGAGTGCCAAAATCAAAAATGAAGAAAAAAATGTTTTTTTTTTTTACTATTTTGGCCATAACTTTTTTGTTTTTGACTTTCTCGAAATCAATCTCAGCTCTCGTGAATGAATACCCGTCTTTCGAGCCTTATTATGAATATCATATTTTCACAACTCTCCGAGATATAAGGGATCGCACTTTTTCGCGAAGCGAACGAAAAGACATTCCCAATGTCAAAACACCGCGCAGCCGGTCTCACGTCCGAATCACCCAATTTGGCGTAATCACGTGGCAACTACAAATGAGGCTGAGAGGAATCGGCCACACTGGTCCGTGTTGCGAGTTAGCGGCCGTTGTTCGCTTCATTCAATTTGCCGACCACTTACCACACCCGCACCTGTGCTCCACACACGAACACCAGCTATACAGTGTGCTAGTTACAATATCGAAAATTTTAGGTAATTATTATTGAAGTCATTTTCCAATAGATATAGCTATATACAAAAGATATTGCTATGATTAGGAAACAATAGATTGAAGCTTAGCCTAAATAAAAAATAAAAAATTACCCTAAATAAACATGATCGTGGCCAGGACTCTTGAAAAAAAAAACAATGTCAGCTACTTTCCATGAAACGGTCTTTTTAGGAGCCAATTTTAATAATTAATTTTTTTTGCACCAATTGGTGTCATATAGGTTCGTATTCAAGTCGATTTAAAATATAATACGTCGTTATAAATTAATGTTTAGAATTCATACTTCATAAATTATAATGACAGAAATAAAACTGGAAACAGCTGTAGAAAGATCTATTTTTATTAGTCTGTATTTTCTAAAGTTCACACCTTTTTTAACATCCTGTGTATAAGCTGGTAATATCGGGCCAATGTACCTAAATAAACACTCGATATTTCGTGCGTGTGAAAATGGAAGTACAGTTTTTGCAGTTTTGCAGTATTTTAGTTGAACAACAATTACAATTTCTCTTGTATGTTAAAAAGTTTTAGATAGCGAAATAAGCAATGTTTTTTCTTTACGTAACGGTAAATAATTATCTAATATTGTAATAGTATGGCGGGTATCCATACTATATCCCTGCTGCTTTTATATTTATTAGGAATAAATAAACATTGTAATAGCGTTTTCTGTTCAGGTTGCAACCGCCAATAGCTTCGACAGTCCGAGTGGTGTCAGTAGGAGGATCACCCCCAGGGTCTGGAGCTAAGCTGCTGCAGCTGGCACCTTCAGGGCAGCACCTGGTGCTGGCACCAGCTGTTGGAGACCCCCAGCTGTGGCACGTCATGTCCAATTCGAAAGTTCATACCTTCAAAGGCAAGTACAAGTTTAAGTGTGCATTTTGTTTGACTTTGTGTGATGTCTGCAGAAAGTTAGAAGAAATTGTATTGATATGAAAAATGCGTTTAGTTTTTTGCAGTTGTTTATATTTAAATAACCCGTTGCCTTGTAAGTAAAGAACACACTGTAATTCGTGTGGTACTGTAAATCGTAAATAATAATAACATTAATAATTTATAAAGCAGAAAATAAAAAATGACATCATTGAGCAGTGACAAATTTCGTCGCCCTTCACAGAGTTTGGTGGCATATATTGGTAATGCGTCTGTTTCTGTCCCGGATAGTCAAGGAGATAATTATTAGATATTTCGTTAACAGACTAAATCTGTAACAATAATAATCTATAATAATAACTTTTTAAAGAAATTTTACGTGTTGTTACTTCGGCAAGAGCACAATCGGTAAACATCAAATTATACCTGGCAGAGTCTACGCAAAATAGGGATCAGACTACTTTTTTTTATTTTATTAATCCAAACTTCTTAGTTTCTGCTATCAAACACTAAAATAATGTTTGGTCTATCTTTAAAATTGACCAAGTTATAAAAGTTTGAAATTCAAAATTAGACAGAGAGGCACATACCCACTCTTGACGTCATTTGTTAGTAACGCCATATAATCTCCATATAAAATATAGTTTTTGAAAGAGACAGGCATATTGAACCTTTAAAAAATCACTGTAAATTCGTTTTTCAACCGATTCTGCTTTTTTCTTCGCGAATCGTCTGCTACTAATCTATATTTTAAAAATAAGTCATAAAATATGGTAAGTTCGTAAAATATGGTGAACAGTCCGATCTCCTATTATACCTAGCAGAGTCTACGCAAAATCGTTGCCGGAAATCGCGAATTACACAGTCACTTTCACAGAGATATTAATTGACTAAGTTGGTCTGGGACATAATATTAAACCGAGTCTGCGTTTAGTTCTGTTTATTTTGCAAAGGTCAGCGGTCCCCTTGCTCCAGTTAGCTCGGTCAACACACCGGCCGCAACGAGGACTCTTTTAATCATGAATTTACAAGGCTTATACTCCACGTTTCACTATAGTAAACTTTTATAAACTCTTCATGTTGAATAAATAATAACTTTAAAAAATGTCTTTCTATAAACTGCGTAGCAAAAACATTCATTCAATCATGCATATACACTAACAAATGGTTGTCTGGAAGAGATCGCTACAAGCGATAAAGCCGCCGTTGCGCACTCAACTAATATGTTGATAAATTTATTGTGTGAAATAGAGTGTTTTTACTCACTTAATTGGCGTATCAGTTTAGAAACGTACATAGAATCACACACTTCACATCACATCACACTAATATTATAAATGTGAAAATATATTCGGATGTTTAGATGTTTGGATGTTTGTTCCGCCTTTACGCTTAAAGAACTCAACGGATTTGGAATGGATTAACACATAGAATACTTTTTACAGGAAAAAGTCTTATTCCCACGGGAAAATACGTAAGCGTAGCCACGGGCGGACCGCTAGTAACACATACAAATATTGTGCAATTCTGTTTTTTTTTGTAAATCGGTTAAAATATAAATCGGTTGTCAATTTTATTGTAATGTCAACTGTACTCTCTGTATGGGTGGAAATAAATATTTTTTATTATTATTATAACTATTAAAGTGAAATATTATTAGTGTATTTATAGCAATTCAAAATTTAGCTATACACCTTAATTTTTGCTTAATAAACCTCGTCGTATAAAAAAAAGCTCTTGAAATATAGCTCATGAATTTGTAGTCAGTATTCAGATCATCAATAGCTCATATACGTCTCCTCGCTCGAGCCTACCCTAAATTAGGGCAATTAGGCCTTAGTCGACCACGTTGCCAGTCCAGTCCAGGGCCCAGTGCGGGTTGGTCGACTTCACACGCAACCTTTGAATTTCTTTGCAGGAGTGTACAGGTTTCAGCACGATAATGTTATCCTTCACCGTAAAAGTATTCGGATCTACACACTACTGTTTCGCCACAGAATTTCTCTTGACAAACTTTACACAAAGCCTCGGACAAAGCCTTGCTACAATACAAATGTGTCTAGACAAGCAAAAACATTAATTCCACACACGTAATGTAAACCACAACTCGTTTGGACTCCAGCGTTTAAATATTTACAAAGGACTGACCTTACCTGGGTAGCTACCCTAAAATAACGTTTGTTACGTGCTAAAACTAATTACTACAACCACTTAAACTATGGTTTTTGTGCCTCCCAACGTTAAGTCCACCCATGTTGGTTTCACCTAGTTGAACGACGGTTACTTTTATTGATCAACGTATTTTTTCTATCTATCTTCTGTACTTTCAAGCTATATCCTTGTGTGCAATAAAGTATATTCTATTCAATTCTATTCTATTTTTTCAACAAGTTTGTATCTTGAACAACATTCTTTTCTTTGATGATCATTAACTGTCTTAAATAGGTACATTAGTAGCATTGGACAACTACAGAACCCTACACGTTGCGTGACCTGACACGTGCTTGGCCAATTATTGATTATCATTGCTTCTTTTTCGATTATGTATGTAAATGAATATTAAATAAAACTCTTTAACTGCGAGTTTTCAAACTAATTGGATTAATAACATATTCACAAGGTCTGTGGTAAACCCGATAGTAAAGTTTACGACATTAATTAAAACCGTTGAATAACTTTGGCACAAGTAAGTATTTAATTTGTTAAAGTGCTGGATTATACAAAGTGATAAATCTCGATTATTCAAACTTATTAGCAAACTAGGTCGATTTGTCTAAAAGTTTTTTTATTCTGAACTTTAGTATATTGTAGAACGTACGTTCATATTTGATTTCATGGATTCATTTTAATAAAGAAATAAATGAAAAGGATTGGAGACAGAAAATTAATGCATATTGTGAATAGCACGTCTCGTCTCAATAGGAAACTTGTCGCAAATCGACTCGCTCCCGTGTGACAACTTTCCGATTCCGAGTGAGAGCTTTCCGCGAATAACCCCCCAGGTCATCGAGTATGGAAGTTATTTTTTTTGTGAATTCAAAAAGTTGTGGAACAAAAGTTGTTCAGTTTCAAGGGCGGACCTACCGAGAGGTTTTGCGCCATTTTTATGTTGTATAAATAAATTAGTATTTTCTTCGATACTAGTACTATTGCTCCCTAGTGGAAGCTTACTTTGGTAAGTAAATAAGTACCACTTTGTCGAGCAACCTCTAAGGAATTTCTCAGCCTTTATTACCATAATAATGACTTTTAATTAAAACGTCAACTTTGTCCCTCTCTTATTTATTATATAGTGTAATTTCTAAAACAATACTGCTTTTAATTTTAATACCACCACCCTTCAACCTGACATCGTTAAATAAACAAACATTTTAATTAGGGTGTATCAACAGGAATTTGTTATTTTGATGACGACATAATAAAATTAGTTTTTGTCTTTCGTGTTAATTTCCAACAACATCATCGCTTGGCTGCATCTTGAATGAAGGTTCCAGCATAAAAATAATACATTATATTTTATTCTTATGATTATCGTATTATTTATGAATGAATGAATGAAAATGTTTATTTCAGACCATATTATTACAAGTCCATATTTTTATTAATAACAAAAGTCTTATAACTATGTTGGTAGAATTTCAAATTAATATTGTTCTGCACATGTAGGGATGACCAATGCCTCAGTATTGGACCATCCACTCTGTCCGCAATGACCTTCAGTTCAGGAGCTTGTTGGTACTACACTTAATTCGAGACCACAGGGAGGCTACTCGTTTGCGCAGAATGGCCTTATGGTTCATGTTTTTTTGGTAATCAAAGAGAACGGAGTTATTTTTATTCAGGCAGCATACATAAAAATCAATAGATACGTGAACAACCACGAAAATCTTAAAACAGAGGTTCTCAAACTTATTTCGTCTACCGCCCTCTTTGAAAATTAATAATTTTTCAACGCCACTCAATTCTTTTACATTCCCAAACCATAAAAACCACAATCTCATTCATTACTTTAATTAATTTAAGTATCCATTTTTTATTTTGATATTTATTTCCTCGTTCGTTGTCAGTTTTATAAATTCTTCTTCCACCTGGGGTGATATTGTTGTGTTGACATTTGGAAAAGCACCCAACACCCAGTCTGGTATAACTTGATTGCGTACGGACAAAGAATGAATTTTAAAATATAAACTAGATAATATTACAAATCAGTCATCGCCCCCCTAAACGACTCCAACGCCTCCCATTTTTTTCTGGCCCCGTTACCGCCCCCCTGTAGGCCTCCAGCGCCCACAAGGGGGCGTTATCACCCACTTTGAGAAAGACTGTCTTAAAACATATAATAGATACGTGTTGTAAGGAGGCCAAGGCAGAAGGAAGAAGGAAGAAGAAGAATGTAACTAAATATATTTTTGCTTATCATACACAGGTCACTCGGGCAAGATTCTGTGCATGTGTGTGACGCGAGAATCACAGTATCTTCTCACTGGCTCCGAAGACACCAGCGTCATCGTCTGGGACCTGCACACGTTGGCAGTCAAAACCAAAATACTGTGAGTCAAATTATTTTCTCTATAAGATCTCGCGGGCTTGCCTGATTATACTACTTTTTTTTTGTTATATTTTCGAGCATTATTGTGATTTATTGCCGATTATATTTCTTAAATGTACACAGATAAAAAAAAAAACACTTTTTTCTGTCACTTTCACTGTAATTCATTAATCTCTTTTCAAATACTATCTCTTCTTTTACACTCTTTCGCTCAGGTAAACAAAAGAAGTTCGCTTCGCGCGAGGCGCCACGTCTCCAATTTCTTTGCTCTCGTTCATCTCTTCAAAAGAAGCATTTTCCTTGCAACATTTACTGTTTATAAAAGCTATTTCCCTCTGTGATTTCCCTTTAAAATATTTTCATTTTATTAAATATCCACCGTTCACTAATATCAATTTGAATGAAACCTTTTTCCAAACAGCGAAAGTTTAAAATTATTAATCAACCAATAAAAATAAGTCAGCTCCTCTCCTTTGACCTTTTAAACCGATTCCGCTCCCCAAAGAATGTCAAAAGCCACTCTAAACTCAGAGCTATAAACTTGGAATTACCAATTAAATACAAGTTCACAGGAATTCCGGTTATTCGGAGGCGATCTGGAACAGTGACGATATTGGACAAACTATTTCTGAACAATTTGATTGTTTCATAACCCAAAATCGAATGTAAATAATTTATTTATACGACTTACCTATTAATGTATTATTTAAATAATTGACTTTTTAAAGAAAAATAATATAATTAAATGTTTTACAGATAAAGAATTTAAAAAACTATTTATGGTTATGGTGTATTGAATGATAAGTACTTTGCGGACTAAAAATCATGACTATAATTATTATCTCAGCCGAAAAACGTTCACTACGAGACAAAAATCTCCTTACCGGCCCAGCGCTGCCCGGATCCAGAAACTTATTTTTTAGTTTATGATGGTTTTTAGTGCCTAATTTATAAACTTGTGTAGGGAACACATCGCCCCAGTCCTGTGTGTGGCGGCCATCGTGAACCGGTCGCTGGTCATCAGTGGCGGCGAGGACTCGGCCATCATCGTGACGTCACTGGTCGACGGAGCCCTGGTGAGCAATCTACCCAAAGATATTTTTTATGATACATTGAAATTATTGAAATTGGAATAGTCTCCTCTCTCTCTCTCTCCCTCTCTACTACCTCTATGTCTTTACTTGATAATATTTTTGTGTATTATTCGATTTGCAATACGTAATAAAAAATGATTATAATTACTTAAATAGGTACACAATTTTAAAATATAACACGTTAGAATGATTTGCGTCTTAAATTGTAGTGTTATAAAAAATATATATATATTTCTTCCTAATACCGTTTCAATCCACTGATTTTTTTAAATCGAAAATATCTAGTTTCTAAGTCTAATCTACAAAAACTAAGAGCGCCATCTTTAGGTAACAAAACTGGACCACCACCGCGGCTCAATAACCGGCATAAAAGTGATCCAAGATGGCGAGATCCTGGTCACAGCGTCTCAGGACGGCACCGTCTGCACCTGGAACGTCGACAACTTCACTCTGCTAAGCACTATCAATGCTGGAGTGCCGGTGCATGCGATGGAAGTTACTGACGACAACGTCTTCCTCATCACGCTTCAAGGCGACTATGAACTACACTTGAGGACCTTCATCACTGGCACGCATCTGCATGTCTTGAAGAGGCATAAGGCTAAGGTAAGACTATTCAAATAAGAATATATATTCTGTAAGTAGTTCATACTGTACCGTATATACCGCAAGAACGTAAAAGCTATATATTCTCGCGAAGTTTTATAGATGGAAAATTTTACTGCTTAAACATAATTTAAAATTATTGGACATAATAACAAGTCACAAAATACAAAGATTTTTATAATAACTATGATTTGTCTTATATTATTAACAAATCACACATTTTCTAGGAAGAACACAAAACATTTCAAAAAATACAAAAGAAGTGCCGAATAGTACTTACTTTTGCAATTTTTGATGACGAATCACGCTCAAAAATGCTTTAAATAATACATTCACAATTTCTAAAGAGGGCTCACTTTTGATCTTAAGTGCTGACTAAATAATTTTATTGATGTTAAGCAGTATTGAGTACCCTGAGCTTCCTTTGAACAAAACCATGAAAAACGTTTGTACTTGTAGATTTTTTTTTCAACTTCGACCCTTCACCGTAATTGGGCTCACCAAATTGCTTCTCACTCTTACTTACCACATGCTAACCGAAATAAATGGCCGCCGATTTCTAGTAAAGCACCTTTGGTCGGTTTTCTATTACATTAAGGATACTAGGGTGGTTAGCCAGCTATTTGGACTGGGAATTCTGCTAACTTTTCGCAGTTTCCACCTCGAATTTTCTTTCCGGTTGTGGGATGTGTCGGGCTATAAATTTCACGAGACAAAGTTGCTGTCGACACGCCCCAGATCTTTGCTATTTTAGCTGTTTTAGTTTTTGTACCTACATTGTTTTATTTTTATACTTTCTTTCTATGTTTGAAATTGAAGCATTTAAAATGGTAGGTCAAAATAGTTAGAGCGGTGACATAGCTAAGGCAAGACAACTTTATACGTCATGTAGCATTGGGATAACGTAGGCTGAAAAAGATAATTATCTTCTAAATTATAATTTCACAACAAAAACTCATTTTTCTATCATAAATCAATATCCCTGGAAAATATTATCGTCGCATCGTGTAAATCTAAGTTATAAACGCAGGTAAAATGTTTCTGCGTGGGCCACGATTCTTCTCGCGCAGCGGTGGGCTGTGCAGATCAGCGCATCTACGTGTACAGTTTGCATAGCGCGCAACTCTTACGCACCTTAGCTGCTGCGCATGATCTAGCCGCGCTAGCTGTGGCAGATAAAGATCATTTCCTGTTGGCTGCCGGTAAGTTTTTCTAAATCTGCTGCTCCAAAAATAATGTTTGTGAAACCTTTATTGAAATACTCGTAAGTAGTGGTAAATCAAAGTTTGTGTGAAATATCTGTCAATAAACTATTAACCCAAACCAAACCTTGGCAAACATAAAACTGTCCTGTATCTTACAATATCAATATATTTTTTAGGTGGAAACAGAGTAACGATTTACTCATTCCACACGGAAGACAACCTCACAAACTTCAGGCCAACGAAACAAACAAAGAGGCGCCAAACAAAATCAACGACCAACGTCAGTTTACTGCAGGTATCTTCACCGCCATATTTCATCCTTAACCTCGTAACGTCCCAGTAAATTTTATAGGTAGTAAAGCTTTTATCACTTATAAAAGCACCGCTGGCATATTCTAATTAAATTACCCATCGATTTTTCTAGAAAGAGTTAAAAGCTGGCGCTCATGGAGATTGCTTTCAGCTCGCACTTTTTCTGCAGAAAAACAATTAAGCTGATTTTCAGGCGGAGCAAAGCGAGTTAATCCCGATAAGCTGTTTGGAAGTATCTCGTGATGGGCAGCTGGCGGCGAGCGGCTGCGCCAGGGGACTGGTGCGGGTTTGGCAGCTGTCCACCCACAGGCTGCAGGCAACTCTCAACGGACACATGGGCCACGTGACCTGTGTCACATTTTCGCCGAACAACTTGCTAGTCTTGAGCGGGTCGGAAGATAGAACTGTGGTTGTTTGGCGTTTGGATGATAATTCTCCGTCTTTGACTTATAAGGTTGGTGTTTACGTGGGCCTGCACGAAACATAAGATTGTTTGATTTAAGAAGATTTAAATACTTCAAGCAACTAAAGTAATTCAAGCTCATGGTTACAGCTCATGACCTCGTTCAAATCCACTTTTGTTTTCATTTTAAATGTTTGTCTTTATGATCCATCTTGAAAAAAAAAACTGATTTCTAACTTTTATATCTTTTATGTTGTTTCGTGATTTATTTTTATTTATGGGCATATTTCAATGGTGCACGTTTATTTTAGGGTCACTCAGCAGCTCTTCAATCGTTACTGATGATGTCTGACGGACGACGAGCGATGTCAAGTGACAGAGCTCGTATGGTGAACGTGTGGCTTGTGGACTCTGGTATCGTCCTGCACTCCACGACTGGCCCCAGTATCAGTCTAGAGGTCACGTTAAATATGAAGTATGCGGTAAGTTTTTTCCAACTGTTTCTCTAACGTATCTTTTTTTTCAAATTCACCAAAAAGTGTAAAGATTGGGAAATAATAAGGAAAAAGCACCTAAAATATTAGGTGCTGTTCCGTTTAGATTTTCTATATTAATAACACATTTGGAATTAAATATTTTTCTTGTAGTTACTTTTCATATTTTGTTTACTTTCGAGGGTCGTAGCTGGTTAACATTTCATTCTGCATCTGCGCCATGCAATCTGAAGAAATCAGGTGAGTGTTGACTAGCTAGACCCGCTATATTACAGATGCGTATATGCGGAATTTTAACCCAAAACTATTGTCAAATGTGGTTTTAGTTTGTATTCCTTGGGGTCAAAGCTCTAAACACCGTTTTCGGAATAGGAGCGTGTTCTTTTTGGTCTCTAGGTACAATCTAGACATAATCTCTACAGGTTCTTTCGGATGGAGACAACGCTGTTCGAATCTGGGTTCTGGCCGGAGGAGACAGTGGAGATGAACGGAGAAACGTCTCCCACGCAGAGAGGATCACTTGCTTCGCTCTGACAGCTGACTCACAGAATGTCGTCACCGGCTCAATGGATATGTCACTGAAAGTGTGGCAGCTGGATGGTGGCAAATTATCACAGGTTTGATTGGATACCATTACTTGAGTAAATTGACAGCCGACGGTTTGGTCGCCCCAAACCGTCGGCTTGTCCTTGGGCTCGTGTAGTGCCGATATTCATGGTCTGTCATTTTAATTTGACAATCTGTTGACTCCAGTGATAAATGCCTGGCTGGCTATTAGAGATATTGAATGACAAAAAAATAACGATTTTTATAGCATCTTTGCAATAGTAAAATTACACAGGATTTCATGTCATATAATGCGTATGGTCGATTGTTTTCAGTATTGTTTTAATAGATTACCATTTTTCTAATAGGTTTTAATAGGACACTCAGACATAGTCACCTGCGTGGCAGTATCAATCACCAACAAAACTCAAGTGGTATCAGGATCTTGGGACTGTAATCTTATTGTGTGGGATATCAACACAGGATCTGAAATACATCTACTGTCTGGTCATCTCGGCAAAGTTACATGTGTGAAAGTTACTGGAGATGGAACGATTGCTGTGTCAGGTAAAAAATACTACCTATCTATTTAATGACATCACACCTAGCTCCGGCCCATTGAAACCATTCACAAAGTTGTTAAGAAATTGCTACTCTTTGAAAGAGTCGCAAATATGTCTCTTCGTAAAGAGTTACAAACTAAACTTTTAAAATGCAATATTGGTATTTTTGAGTTAATCTTTCAAGCCACTAATTATATATCTGAGGTCTATACTTTTATCTTTAAATTTCTTGTTTGTATATTATAGAGAGTACTGTTTTTACTAAGCTATGTCATTTCATCTAGGTGCTGAAGATAAGACGTTGATTATTTGGGAGACCAAACGAGGCCTAGCCCTGACATCTTTATCCTTACACGTGCCAATACTAGGTTTCCAAATCACCAGCGATTGTGCTCGTATTGTTGTACATCTTCTGGATCGAGGTATGTTCATTTGCAATCATTCATTGATCTACATTATAAGTTGGTGAAACTAAAACATAATAATTTTGAATAATTATTTTCACCAGGTTGCCTTCCAATAATTTGTCTTCACAATACACCAGCAACTTACGTGAAGATTCCAACTTATACTGCTCCCACAAAAGACATTGATGGTAAGCGAAATATGTTATAAGATTTTCGTGGTTGTTCACTACACAAAAGTTGTCACAATTTTAGGGTTTGTTATCACGGTTATCTTTAAAATTGTTACCTCGATATTTCGGAACGGTTGCCATGGTCGGTCGGCGCGCGAAAATTGTGACAATATTAGTGTAGTGAATTTATGATTGATTTACCCCTAGTATCTTAAAATGATTCAAAGAATGACCATACTTTTTGGTTTCTATAGAACTTCGACCACTAGCTCCAAAACGACCAATGAGAAGACTGCTGAAAAAGGAAGTGTCGTTAGATACTTACACTTGGCAGAAAAAGTATGGACACCTTACTTCTGCTGCTATGATGGCTCAAGTCGACGAACGATTGAAAAGGAGGTAATGCTTAATAACATAGAACTTCATAGATATTTATATTTTTATAAACATATACTTAGATCGCAATTTATTTTTGTATGTCTTATAGTTTTAATATCATAGATTTAAGAGGAATGTGCCATGTCTTTGATCGAAGGTGCCATGCCTAGACAAACTGGTGTGGTGTTTGTTGACATACTAAATATTATTCAATGTATTAATGTTTTAACACATAACACAACTTTAAATTTTTAGATTTTCTGTATCGGCATCGATGGAAGAAATTTCAAAGATACAAGAAGCTAAAGCCAAAGATTTGGGTTCGCAAGTAAGTCTTGAAAATTTTCTCGATTCTTTACATAATTTGTATTGTAAGGACAATATTTTTAATTTGTCTTACATTCTACAGGTAAGTTTAGGGCCCGAAGAAGCAGCAATAGCCCAATCACAGCATTTCGATCAGCTTGAAGCTTTGTGGAATAAAATATCTCCTCCACGGCGTCGTTCCAATAAGGTAAACATTAGTGAAACACTCATACATACATCACTTAATCTCTCATAAACATGTTTATATACGGTAATTTCCTGTAATTTAAGTAGTACTTACCTGTCATCCTCCTGGTCCTGTGTTGGAGAGGCTGGCAATCTGTCATACACGGTATCCTAGTACAGATTCCAGTCTCTCACATAGATCATATTTAACTGTACGTCTCAGATTAATATTCATTTAATTTTTGTCTATGTGAGAGAAGAATAATATTTGATTTGATATTGATTTGAATTTTGGGTTGAAATGAAATGAATAGTTTATTAACTTTTGGATGTTACATCTCTTAGTTTCGTCATTACATTTTCTTGCTGGGTTTACTACACGATGTGTGGACTCTATGGAGAAGAACTCACCAAAGAAACTCCACATGCTCTTTTTTTGTCAAATTATAATATAGTCATTTAAAAAATTCATGCATGTTGAAATAGCTTGTCATTCAAGAAATCTATTCCCGTTAAAAGTTAGATATCAGTTTAGAAATTAAAGATAATGCTAAAAGATTCCCCAAAAATAAAAATGCTATTTCTTAAAACAGAGAGAAAGAAAAGTTCTATAATGGTCGAGCATAATTCGCTCAAAGTTTTGCAGCGAAGAAACATAATTTGTGGTTTGTTTCAGTCACTATCTAAACAAAGCTCGTTGATCGAGACCAAATACGACTCTTCAGATGAGGAGCACACTCCAGTCGAAGAGCAAGGTAAGCGAGACCATGATCACTGATTAAACAATTCAGTTTGTTAAGGAATAAATAAGTGTGGTGACGGCAGAGTAGAATACATTTGTCACCAACCCCTACTCTTCCCGTGGGTGTCGCGAGAGGCGACTTAGGGACTACACATTGAACAGGGAACGGGCAGCAGCGCTCTCTGATACAGTAACCTTTTAATCTGCGATCTCCAACCCGCCTGCCAAGCGTGGAGATTATGACATAACCCTCCACTTAAGTGGAGGAGGCTCATAGTCCAGCAGTGGACTGTAAGGGGCCGTTGATGAAGGAATAAGTAAAAGCCAGTTGCTATGAAAAGCGGTAGACAGAAAATTCATTTTCTTCGTCGTGGAGTTCAATAACAATATTGCGAGTAGATTTTCATGAAGTGTGTTTTTAACTTGATGGTTTCTTGCATATTTGTAGCATTTAAAAGCATGCAATACAATACAAATATACTAGCATATCCTTTTAACATTTACAAATGCGGTAATATTTTTGCCCCCAGAACACATGGTTGAGTGAAAAATCGGTAACAACGTTCTTAATTTATTAATAAAATTATTAACTTATCATTTTAATTATTACTATTAGCATAGAAATTTAGAACTGGTCTCATCTTTTATTTATTTCAAAATATTTTATTTATTTTTTCAGTATTACTACTTTGCAATTGTAAATTTTATTTATTTACTTACCACAAAATTATTATCTTTTGCAATATTATTTATTCGTAGTTTATTTAATATTAGCAATTTTACGAATGTTTAACGAATATAATAAATATTATTATTGTAGCCATGTATCTTTTCTCGAATTAAAATAATTTGTAGTACCTAGTCAAGTAAATAGTTTGTTAAGTATACTTAGCGCCTCTATGCAATGTGATCTTCTAGATGTAGCTTCTATTATTTCAAGGACCGTTCTATTCTTGATAACCATTTACACGAAGATGAAAATGACTTCGTTTTAGATTTTTCTATACGTTTTCCAGCTTTTTCTTAAATCGATGTATAACCAAAATTTTGAATATCTTTATTTCTAAAGATATTCAAAATTTTGGTAATAATAAAATAGACACTTAAAAATTACAAGATAAACGCATACGAGAAAAGTCCTTTAAAGAAGTAAATGCAAAAGAAAGCGTGCTATGTCCATCATATATTTGTACCCGATCATAATCTTTCTTCTTTATAATAAAAAATATTAATTTCTACGGTCCTCTAATATTATGATTAAATCAAACTTAATTATAAGTCTTACATGTCGCGTTCTATAATAAGTGTTGTCATAAGCGTTAGTTATTAGTGTACCTACTTTTGTTTGTAGGTATTTGTGATAGTTAATTTGAATGAAATGTTCGTGTAATATTATTGGAACCTCACTTTGAGCATTTTTTCAGCTTTCATTTTTTGAGCAATCTTTTTTTCTTATTTATTTTTCTTAACAAGTTGCTATGTTTGATTCATAAATTCATAATAATCCACTTTATTAAGTCTAATCTAATTAATAAAACCCTTGCGTTAATTTGCATTGATTGGTAGAAATAAACCCTATTTTATTATTATTTTGATACTAATGATACATTGGTTACAGAATAAAATTATATATAATAAGGGTTTATTAAATGTTATAGCTATTTTCTACATAATTTCACCAATCAATGTCGCAACTAAAATTTCCCAAACTGTGATCCCTTATAAAGACTTTTATGTAAGTACACATTATAATAAAATTACAAGTTTATCCCTATGAATAAAGTAGTTTATAATGTCGTCAGTATATTAGAGAAACGATGACTCCTTGTAAGAAATGTTATGTACCTTTTATTAGTAGCGAAGTCACAATTTTATTATATCAAAACCTTAGTGATGAAATTCTGATTTTATTTTAATCTATAATGTATGCATGCAACTTTGTCAGTTTACAGTGTAGGTCAATTACTTTTAAGTATTTCTAAACTTTATTTTTATTTCTAGACATCTTCCAAAGAACAAATTATTTTAGAGAAATAATATTATGTGTAATTCTATTATTCAATAAATTATATTCTGTTATCTACCTTTATAATATTTTTTGAAGTAAATGATCAATTTTATTTGCATACAATATTTTACTTATATCAACTCAAAGTTAAATAGATTTTTGTTAAACTGAAGGTTTTATGCACTATTATATCAACCTCAAATGCAAAAAAAACGTACATGTTCACATTTGAGATGGATGTGCTAAAAAATTTATTTTTCTAGGAATTCTAAACAACGAATTAATTTGGCATCACCTATAACTACAGAAAAATTGCTTAGATTTGTTCGTAAATACATAAAAACATTAAAATTAAAAATGTTTACCTTTCTAGCACATTTATCTTAAGTGATATTATATTTTTAAGTTTTTCTTTTAAATGATCTTTAGGTTTCGTAATATCATAGAAATTGTTGTATTAGAGAAATAAATAACGTTAAAACTAAAATTAAAAACTTCGGAGCTGAAAACTTTATAGCGTAGAACTTCATAAATTTTTGAATAAATGTTGGAATTAGATGTTGTAAGAAAAATTAGAGAATGCAATAATATTTCATAAGTAGCTGCACTTACTTGTAGACAGAGTTTAGATTAAGGTAAACTATAATCTGCAAACGTTCTAGAACAGAATTTCACCGTTTTATGAAACACTATCAATATTAAATGTAGACCCACGCTTGATCGATGTAACAGCTACAAAACTTTACACCTACTTTCACAAAATCTCCTAATAATAAGAGCATTTTGGCTTTGCATTAGAGGACAAAATTTTTGATAAACAAACGTTTTACTAATACAAAAAATCAGAAGAAGTAGTTGATGCTTTAACCAACCCTGCTATTAAAAATTCAACGATCCCAAAAGTTTTGTCCTCGAGTGTACTGTAGACACTGCTACACAATAAGTTTATATTAATCGTTAGAAACTGTCACCTTGTTGACTATTTGTATAGAATTTTATATATTTATCTTTTCTTACTCCTCACTGTTAGTGAGCCTTTATTTTTGACCTATCGTGGTGTTATATCTGAAAATATATTCTCTGTGTTTCTTAATAGTTGTTTTATTTCATCAATGAAATACTTAATGCTCCAAATATTTAAAAAAAACTTAAGTTCCCTACGAACAGAATAGAAAATTGGTTATGGATTTAGTTAGAACTATAGTATTTTATACAATATATTCGTACTGTTACGAAGTATCTAATTAAGTATTTAAAAAATATTAAGTTTTAATAAAATCTAAATACATTTTGGTTATCCCAGACAAAAATGAATGAAGTAATACTGACTGCTTTACGAAGTGAAGAATAATAGTACATTACTGCCGCGGCCGCAAAATTATTTATTATTGGACGAGGACACGTTTAAGTCCGAGCCGGAGGTGAGGACTTTTATTGTGTACGAGTCCAGCAAGAGTTATTGCGGCCGAGGTCTGTATAGTGCTTTTCTCTGAAATACGCGAGGAAATTATAAAACGCTAAAATAATTACCCTTAAGAACATTGGAATTGGATGCCTACTCGTATCGTACTAAACTTATAAGTTCTAACCTTTATCACTTTAACCTCTACTTCGACTACTTGAACCATTCATTGTTGTAATATTTCCCTAATTCAATGATTAATAACTTCATCATGAAAAATAAGTAACAAAATAGTACGATAAAATTAAGAGATGAAAATTACAAACCGCCATATTGTGCACTTTTCTTTTTTTTTTTGTTCTGTGCCAGCGTCATACAGAGCATACAGCCAACTCCAATCACTACGATTCGTGCACTATTCATATAAAATTTGAAATTTAGAACATAAGAGTATGCTGTAAAAAGTCTCAAAAACATTGAAATTTCTAGACGAAAGTTACTTTGCCGGCCTAGGCCGTTTGAGGGCACATTGCCGGCCGCTGCTGTTTTGTATGGGGCAATGTTTCGTCCAAAAATGAGTCACTTCGCGTACTGTTTTTTGGCAGTAATGATCACGAGCGTGTCGGAGAAAAATTATAAAATTGACGTATTTACAAACTGTACTCGACTTATCAATATGCACCGTCACGAGGCTCGACGTAACGACCCAGTCGAAATATGGAACATAATTCAAGAATCTGCTACCGCTTCCATTTATGAATTTCCAATTCACGTGCATTTCTATGAATCGTCGAAACCTAAAGCGGATTGTTCTGTGGAACTCTCACTAGCACTTTTGCGAAGTTTAAATTGAATTCAGTTCGTAGAACTAGCATAAAACCGTTACTACTACTATGCAAATAAACCGTCTGTGATGGGATTATTCCATTGAAAATTGAAATGTGCGTATTTTACTTTGAAATAGTATTTGAATTAGGACTGAAGTCGTAATTGAATAGGCACAATTTTATTATTGGAAAGTGTAGACGTTACCTAATTGATTTTTAAAACAATTCTACTAATAAATTATATTTCAATTTAATATCCAATAGACGAAGCCTTAATAAAGTTTGGACTTGCTATCAGAATCATACACAATCAACAGTAGATACTCGTAAAATAACTACTTACTACAATCCCTACTTCCCTACTACATTAATTCATTAATTATTAATATTATATTAATAATATTTGTATAAAGTGTAAATAAATTAGCTGACACAATTTTAAAGAATCGCCCTACCCATGAAACTGAACAACTTTCCCCAAGAAACATGGGCTGTCAGACGACAAAAAAAGTTTTTCTTTCATACAATACCGCGCGGCCAGCTAATCGATTTACTATAGAAGATGCATATTTTTTTTGACGTCAATATTAACATTTAAATATTAAAAATGCGAAAGTAACTCTGTCTGTCTGATACGCTTTCACGCCTAAACCACTGAACCGATTTTGATTAAATTTAGTACAGAGATAGACTAGAGCTTGAAAAAAAAAAAAGGCAACCTTTTATCGCGAAAAAAGACTTGAAGGGGTTGTAATAGGGGACGAAAGTTTGTATGGAAGTTCGTCAATATTGAAGATGACACCCTGAAACTTCGTATTAATGTAGCGGAACTCACCACATCCTTACTAATATTATAAACGCGAAAGTTTCTACGTATGGATGTTTGTTACTCTTTCACGCAAGAACCACAGAACGGATTGGAATGAAATTTGAAATAGAGATAGTTTGTACCATGGATTAACACATAGGATACTGGAAAAAGTTTTATTCCCTCGGGAAAAACGTGAGCGTAGCTGCGGACGGACCGCTTGTTACAAAATAGACTCTTTTATGATTGTTACGTTGAGTGTAGAGTACTGCTTTTGAATGACACAGAAAAAAACAATTTTTAAACAAACTGCTTTGCGTTTGTTTTTTAATACGAAAGACGTCCTTCCATTATGGACATAACAGCTGGGCGCTCATGAAATAAGACCTGTATTGTCGCAACGGACACATTGTTCCATTTCAGCTCAATGGAGTTCGCGTAGGTTACAATGAAACTACCTCTATAATCGTAAATTTCAGCTTTACGAGCGATATGGTGCCTGGGCTAAGACAAGATTTTGAACTTAAATAACAGGTAAAAAAGGAAGTAAGAAGCTACTCTACGTCGTGCTGCTCATTACACCAGAGGCACGAGTATGAATAAATTAATGAACATGAAAAATGGGTTTGTTATTTTTCGCCGTGCCACTGATTGCGGATTAACACATTTAAAACTACTAACCTTTAAAATTACGATGAAGAAATTCCTTGTATTTAACATACATATTTTATACCTATCAGCAAAGTTGACTGAGTCCTGATCGTTCTAATTCAGGGTAGGCTAGAGCCTCTCAGAGGGAATGCATACGATATGATAAAAATAATATTTGAGCTACTACATTAGGTATTTACGAGCGGCCTAAAGATTCTGATGCGATTACTTAGAGGGGTCGTAAAATAAATAATTTGTGAATTGGAGGGTCCAATTCACATAAATATCAGTATACCTGGAAAGGTTCTTTTATGGAGGCTCCCGACGACAAAATAGGAAAAGGTATTATACTGAAAGCTCTGTAAGATTTCCCGTTATTCCTGTGTACCCTTGGCTGTTCTCTAGATGGTACAGTTTCTGTAGTCGGTACATCTTGGAATGAAATGACTTGTCAAACTGGCAAAGTAATAGTTGTAGTTCATTATTTATCTTAAATAATATTATTTTAACATGTATTTCTGCAAAGTAATATTAACTATAATCAAAAGAAAATGCTTACTTTTGAATCCAGGTATTTTAATTTGACTGTTCCAGCAGTTACAAGTACGAAGCTCGGGGTTGAGGGTACGAATTTCTCCCAGGGCAAATATTGTATCTGGAAGTTATAACGCTTTATGTATTAGGAACGTCGTCTGTCAACACAGTACATGCATTGTAGGTACAAGCTCTGCTGGACGTCTGTTATGAGATGTCTTAAGTCTCTACTATATATTTATTTAATTGGACCATGCCAGAAGCCATTGTCAATCAATCAATCAATCAGCCTATTGCTGTCCACTGCTGGGCATAGGCCTCCCCAAGGGTACGCCAAAGCACACGATCACCCGCTTTCCTCATCCAGCCACCACCAGCAACCTTCCTCAGGCCATCAGTCTACCTGGCAGGGGGACGTCCCACACTACGTTTCCCGAGACGCGGTCTCCATTCGAGAACCCGTCTGCTCCAACGCTCATCGGTTCTGTGACTGACGTGGCCAGCCCACTGCCACTTCAAGAAGCCATTGGCGGCTCAATAATTCTTTTTTTTTTATTTTTTTTTTATTAGTTGATGGGCTTACTCTTGACCACAATCAGGTCCGCGAGGGACGAGATGTGGTCGATGATGGAACGAGTTTGCCCAGAAGGTTCACTCTAGCTTTGAAAATGCTTGGGTTATATGCACTCGGAAAAACAGAAGCAGGCAAAGAATTCCACTCCTTGGCCGTGCCCATAATAAAAGATGATTGAAAGCGCTTCTTCATAATTCAGACATCTCGAGGATTCATCGACCTGAAAACTCACAAGAAATTATGATGTTGTTTAGGTATTTGTTTGTGAATCACAGTTTATTTATATAAACTACTCAATGTTTTTTATGCTTCATTAAAATTCCATACGTCACTAACCGTTTTACAAATTATTCCGTTAACATCAATATCCTGTAACGTCGAGTCCAGTGACATCACATTGTAAAATTTTTATATATAAGTACCAAAGTATTTGCAAAAGCTTAACGGACCCTAATTTATTGTTACCTTCAAGTTATATAAGCTGACTCGATTCCAACTTGAAAGATTCTCGTATTACTTCCTCCAGTTACTATTGTAACTAGCTGTTCTTCTGACAGATTGTTAAAAGTTCTTTTCTCATTTTGTCATTCACTATAATTGGATGAAATACGTTTTATATAATCAATCAGCCTATTGCAGTCCACTGCTGGACATAGGCCTCCCCAAGGGTATGCCAAAGCGCACGATCACCCGCTTTCCTCATCTAGCCACCACCAGCGACTTTCCTCAGGTCATCAGTCCACCTGGCAGTTAACGCAGTTGGCAGTGACGTTTTATTGTATAAGTAAGTACATTCGTGAGGCCACGTTCCTTGCTAAGGGGTAGGGCGATTCTGGTCCCGGGTTTGAATCCAGGGACTCATGGCCAAACAAAAATCATTTCGTGAGACGATATTCAGTTGAGGCATTGCAGATTGAATTGCTCGATTGTTTGCCCGGTTGTCTACCATATAATTGACACGAAAATAACAATAAGGCTTTATTTTGGGCTGGACTAGTTTAACTCTTAGGCCCAGGTCTCAGTTTCCACCAAAGCGGAGAGGAGAAGATATATGTTTGATTAATCAATCAGATTTCGTTATTTTCACATCTCTCCGTTTAGCTTCAATAACGAAATCTGATTGGTTATTCAAACACATCTCCTCTCTTCTCCGCTTTGGTGGAAGCCGGGCTTCTTGAGCACGAGCATTTGCTCGTCTCATCCTTTTTCATTTGAAAAAGGATGAGACGGATACCGACTTAATTTTAAGTCAATGTTTCGACACCTCCTATAAACAACAACGTAACTCAATTTTAGCAACTAATCAGTACAGCAGTTTAAAGAGAAAAAAAAATACGTTTTACCTATAGTTAGGTTTTTTGACTTATGCTAACTTCAGTTCTATTGTTTTTAGAGACTGCTTGGACAGAAAATTAAGAGTAAATAAAATTATGATAAGGAATAATATTAACTTAAGTCATTTGTATCCCAAGTCACGTATCTCAAGTTACGTTGTTGTTCATAGGAGGTGTCGATTTTCTAGAAACACGTCAGCTCGAGAAAGGCGAGGACGGGTATACTCGGTATCATATTATTTTATTTTATATTCATTTAAAAAATCCGTAAAAATATTTTGCCAGCCGTAAAAGCAAAAACTTTCAGCTATTTTTCAGCGAACAGATGTTTACTCGATGGCCGTGACGCTTAACCTGTTATTTTTCAATTTGTCACCATAAATCGATATAGCTGCGAGGCTCGGAGGCTTGGAAGTTCGCAGATGATAATAAATGGTATGAAAGAGCGTTATTGGATCAGCGGAACGTCGATGGAGCTGGCTTTTCATCGGGCTTTATTCAGAATTCAGGGTAACAGGTAAATAGGATAAACAGAAACAAAAGAGTCATCTGAACTGTACCTGTGTGGTTGTCAAATTAAAAATAAACTACTCAGAAATGTATTTACATGTCTGCGCGTTCACCTACGTCGCGTCATTTCTAAATAATTCAAAATTTTATTATTTTTTTATTTTAGAATTTCAGCTGAATGGTAGTCGATACAGTTAATAAACTGAATTAAAATGAAATTATTTACACTGAAGGTATTTTTAGTTACATTTGGAGCGTTTTTATCGATTTTTGTTTGAGAAATTACTTGGACGTGAAAGTTTTCCAAACATCCTGTAGAACTCAAACAAAGGGCGTTTAATTGGAAAGGAATAAAGTTTTATACCAATTTGGGTCAAGCAATAATGAGTATGATGAATGGATGGATGAATGGCTCTGAGTAATTTAAAAAAAGAACTCACTCATTTGTAGATAACAGGAGAGACAAAACCTAAAATTAAAAACTCTTAAACTTAATTCTTTAAATGGGCCTAAATTAAAAAAAATTGTGGATGGTGTCAGAATGTATACAAATGTCCTGTTATAATCTACAAAGAAGATATCCTTTTCCAGGCAACGAAACAAATAGAAATTCCTTAAATAGAACACAATTTAAACATTGTTTATCTATGATTTGTAAAACAATAGTTTCTTGTATACAGTTTCTTACTGTAGTATCAGGGTTGAGTCCGTAACTGAATTTTGAAATACAAACTTACGAAGAA
Organism: Carpatolechia fugitivella; assembly: GCA_951230895.1. Classification (NCBI taxonomy): domain Eukaryota; kingdom Metazoa; phylum Arthropoda; class Insecta; order Lepidoptera; family Gelechiidae; genus Carpatolechia; species Carpatolechia fugitivella. The sequence continues at coordinate 12,915,874 of OX579651.1, forward strand.
TAGTTATCACTTATCACGCCGTCAAAGGCCCCTGACATGGCTCGTACTAATCATCATAATCATCAACAGCTCATAATGATTAAACTGTAGTTTAAAATATAAAAAGTTTCTTCAACTTTGATAGGCATTGAAAATATTTACCTAAACATACAATTTAATTTAAACCACCTACAATGATCTCCAACGCTAGCGAGGTGACTCAATGGGGCGAGGGTTGCTCAAAGCCTCAGCTCATCATCACCCTCACTATAGACTCCGTGCATAAAGGACCGCATCTCTTGTGCTATTCAACTACGCTCGTTGTCAACCCTATTCATTCGTGGCGGGAAACCTACGGACAGGGCTTCCATGCCATGCCACGTGAAGGGAAAGTACTGTACGTATTGTAGATAGGAATTTTACCTGCATTTAGGTTATTAAAGAAATGCCTACCTAAACCGGGAATCGAACCCGCCAAACTAAGAAATAAACATTCCTCTTTTGTTCTACTGATTGAAAGAGCCAATTATAACGAATATTTTTTCGTAAAAGAAACTCCACTTACGGTAAGAAGTGTTCTTAACCATAATTTATACATGAAATCATTTACTCCGAAATTAATTATTATTTCTTAAAAGATCTATTGAACGACATATTCAAATAAAAGGTTCCACAATAATTCTTGAATGTTATCTTTGAAACTATTGAACAATAACCATTTATTATTCTTCAAAAATCTTTAAAAAAGAAGCATTTTTTATGAAAAGTCTTCGTGATGTTTATTTTACGATAGCGAACAAAAAAAAAACCCGGTGCGGGCTGTCTGACAATCTCCAATTATTTGCAAACACTGAAATGAAATGAGAAATTGTTCCAGACAGCCCCCGTTAACAATTATTGTTATCAGCAAATGCTCTTTTAAAAATGTACGCAGTTTCTCTACAAGATTGTGTTTTATAGTAAAATTGTATACATTTCAGTACAACATAAGCAGCCTCCGCTTCATCAATAGTTCAAATACATCCCCACCGAGGGGCTCCACCCATAATTGACTACGCTAGCCCAGTGTGGATTGGTCGACTTCACACACAACCTATGAATTTCTTCGCAGGAGTGTGCAGGTTTCCTCACAATGGTTTCTTTCACCCTAAAAGTTTCGAATACACGTACATTATGAATTTGAAATTCGAAATCACATTGGTACGTGGTGGGAATCGAACCCACGTCTCCCAGATGAGAAGCAGTGGGCCTAGACAATACACCACCAACGCTCTTGTAGCCTCCGCTTAGTAGTTTATTTTATATTGTTTGGATCAATGTGAAATATCTAATTGACCGAGCGAGCGAAGCGAGCGAAGCGTCTCTGTTTCAGCTTGGCCAAATTTTCTTTCGTATGTCCATCTGTTTGTTTGTGGATTTGTTTGTTTGTTTCACTCTACAGGTCGCGTTTCTCAACCGATTCTCGTGAAATTTTGTGAGCAGGCTCGATAAATTAATCGAATATTTTGTCGAGTCAGTTTTTGGAAATTTTAAAAAATGACGGAGGTGTGGGGTTTGCCAGCTTACAAGGTCTACCGCTGAGGCTGTTTTCCTCTACAGGTCACATTTCTTAAAATAAAATAAAATAAAATAAAATGGAATAAAATAAAACAAAATAAAATAAACTTTAAAAATAAAAAAACTCAAGGGGTTGGGGATGTTTGTCGAGAAAAAAATATTTGAAAAGATATATACAGACTCGCGAGGTCTACTCACAGAGCCACTAGTTATTTAGATTATAAGGATATATTCCCATTTGTAATTGATAGGTACTAACTGACATGTACTGACGAAAGGCCAGTTTATCCTTTGACAAGTACAAGTGCAAGTTGCAAGTCCGAGTTGCAAGTGCAAATTGTCAAAACAAAAATTTCATATGTTCCTGTTGTCAAAAAGCATATTATTTCCTGTTGCCAAGGAAACACTTGCACTTGCAAAAAATAGACCGGACTTCTATTTTTTGCAAGTGCGAGTGTTTCCTTGGCAACAGGAAAAACTTGCAACTTGTTACTTGTCGAAGTGTAAATCGGTCTATAAGACGAAACACTAGCCATTACCAGCTTACCTCATGTTTATGTCCTTTTAGCATGTAAAACCAGATAAGTCGTTCAAAGTTTATTCATCGAACGTGATAGAGACGACCTTTCTTTAAGTATCAATACAACTAATAGATGTGCAATTCAACAGAAAGCTCTTTATGTACATTTTGATTAGGCAAGCTTGACTGGTTGAGCATTCTCGGCAGATTCGAACATTTAGAGAGCTTGATTGAGACGCATTGAACTTCGTAAACCTAGTCAGCAGTTCTATTGATCTCATAGAATTCGACTGTACACTATTTGATAATAAAAAATATATTTTCAATTAAATGAATTGGGAATATTTGTGATTACTATTTAACGTCAAACGTAACTGTAAACGTAAAAGGATCTTATCTCCGCAATTTACAAATAAATAGCTCAAACCCCATATTAAAAGCAATCGAAAAATCATACTTTATAATTTTCGATTAAACGTACTATCGTGGAAACAAATGGCAGATTTATGGCGCGATGTAAACAGAAGTGACATGGCAAGGACGTATGGAGGTGGCGGATAGTCAAAGTATTCCAATATCAGTATATCAATATAAACCTTAATAGTACGTATGTAGCATAGCGTCGTTTTTGTCATAAGCAGATTTACGCCCGCGCATGCAGGTGACGTCCTGCCACTAGGTGAAGCGCCACCGCCACAAAATGGCTCGCCGGACTCTATGCTGCAAAGTATTAAGGTTTATATTGTGTTACTTTGACTATCCGCCACCACCACACGTCCTAACCACGTCTCTTCTGTATAAACCGCGCCTAAATCGTCATCGACTAAACAACATTAGTTAGTGTTTTGTTTTCTTCACCCACACGAGAAGAAAAATATTTGTCAATGTTTACTTATACTAAAAAACAGGAAAATGTAAGTAATGTAAAGAATCTCCCACAAAATTAATTAAATTATAAAATCGTGATTAAGCACGTATCTCTCAAAAGAGTTATGGCTCTACTAACATTCGTAAGATAATTCAGTTTACAAAGTTGACATAATCCACTTATCGAACTACTAAAATTACTACTTTGAGGGCAAATTTAATAACTATCAAGTTTGAATGTTATTATAATACAGAGTTTTAACTAAAATCAGCGGTTTTTGTACAAAAAATTCAATAATACGAGTATTGTGATAAAAAAGCACGTAAAATTGCGAATTATTTTAACCTAACCTTTTATTTAAACAAAACAAAAATGATTGAACCATCAATTATTTATGTTAATTCTAGACGTGGTATATAAGTCGTCATGCCTAAAAATTGTTTCGGTTCATCACCCGCTTTAGTTCTAATTAGTCAAACGTTATCTCGACCTTACGATGAAGTGTTTTCATTACCCCATTGCTATTATATTTTGTTGTGAGTATCATAAGCTAAATTCATTTTTTGTTTGACCACTTTTTCTTCGTTGAGCAATCTAGGAAGCTGTGATGGATAAGCGGGCAGTGATCTATGAGCCCGGAAAATAATCTATAAGTGGAAATAAAAGGGGTCCCCCAGGGCATCGTATGGAAGATTTTGTTTGGTACTATTAAGAGAAAAAATCCATGTGACAAAGAAAAATCCCTGTAATTTAGGGATTTATACAATTTTTAAAAAATTCCGGTATCTGGTTATTAAGCCAGTGAAGTCAGGTAAGACAAGTATTTTTAATTATAATTCAGCCTTAAGTGGTAGACATAAATCTTATGTAAATACACTATCATATCAACAGAAGAAGCTACTTCGCCTTATGTTCGCAGTCCATTTTACTTTTCATTTGAGATTTTTTTTGTATAAGTAGTTGTAGATAAAATAACATTTTAATTAGTCAATAAATTTAAAAAACACCACGATACGTTACGACAAAACCAATAATGTGGTCAGTTTGGAACGTATGAAAATAGCTTCGATATTCGACTTTAGTAGTTTTAACGGGAGTGACCTATATATAGGTACTGTACAATCAACCACACTTTGAACGTAACAGTTTTAGCTTTAGGTTGATTAAAATTCCGTAGCAAATGCGACGTTGTTTTTTTTGGCAGTTAATAAAAGTTGGAAATGCGCGCAGGCCACCGCAACGTCTAGTATGCTTCTAAGTTGCACTAACGATTAATTCATATTATAAACGTTTATTTTCCATTAGATTTTTAGTTTCATTAAAACATTTTATTTCTGGGTGAATTCATTAATACAAAGGCGGGCAGAATAACACACCTAACGTTAATTCGATATAAATTATGATTGTTACACACACTAAAAATACTTATAGGTAATGATAAAATAAAGTCTTGGGTTGACTAAATTTATCAAAACGCTAATTTTAATCTCCGTTCGAACTCAACCGATTTCACAGTACATTTAAACAACTGATTTATCTTAGGTTACCTGAAATAAAATGCTATAAGTAAAGCTAGAAGATCGCGTAATTGTGCACATGTTTACGCAATTTTGTTTATTCAGTTCCATTTTACTAAAGTTTGTATAGTTATTATACATATCTGATTCGGTACAGTACAATACGACCACTTTAGTACAAAAATGTCTCGGCCAGCTATTGTTCTCGAGTTGGCCTCCATTTCTCATCACGTCGACATTAAGTGACCGTGTTTTTCCTGCGTCTACTCAACAATAGCGCCGAAACAAAGAAGTATATCATTATGAAAAGTTATACAGTCTGTTATATTTCCTTCAGAACGTAAAATATTGTCATCCTTATCATTGGCTAATGTTAACCTTCTATTCTTTTCTCAATACTATGTATAAGCGAAGGAGGCCTATGTTCAGCAGTAGACGTCTTCCGCCTGAGTTGATGATGATGATGAATTAGACCAAACCCGGCCTGGAATCAAACCCGAGATCTTTGTGCAGAAGTTAGAGGCACTGCCGGCTATACCGAACATCATCGCAAGTATCCTTCATACTGTAAAGTACCTAACAAACGAATCCTTTTCCTAAATAGGTACCTATTTGCCGTGATCCCTCAAACGAAGTGTAATCGCGTGGCAACTACCAATGAGGCTAACGAGGGATCAACCGGCCATACCTATACCCTCGTTCTACGATCTATTCAATTACTGACCGATTTCTTACCTCCAGACTCCCAATTTTCAGGGGTGAGCTAATACCCTGAAAACACTAGGGGTTTTCAGGGTTCATAATAATTGTAGTGTGAATTAAGCACGTTGTCAGATAAACATTTATGAGTACAATTAACAAATTATTTTTAAACATGTTAATTTTAATTTAGTTCAAGCCCATATTTGTTAGGTAAACATAAAGGCCATTGCATTAATTATTATTAACTGAATAAATTAATCTAAAGAAATAAAAATGCAACAGAGTAACTTTTAGGCCAACTCTTAATCAAAATTTATGAAGTAAAACGAATTTTAAAATTCTAAAATTTGGATTTCAATTAAAAACTGTTCCACAAAGTGAAGTGTCCAAGAGTTTGCTCTTCTCCAACTAATGGAGATTCAATGTAGAGATTTTATTCCGTTTCCAACTTAATGTTTGTGATTGAGTGAAGCAGGGATAAGCTTTCACAAGATATTTTACGTAAGAAGGATCTATATCAGTGTTAGAGTAGCAACAAAGACAATGAAAGATAAATGGATATATTTTCTATTTGTTTGACCTCAGTCTCGTGATGACGAGGTCGAATGATTACCTAACTACTTAGAAGATGCCTATAGATTCACTTGACATTTTATGTCCATGATATCCGAGGTTCGACAGCCGCCGGTACCTTATGAATAAAACGGGTTAATTGTGAACTGTGACGTCATACTTGATGTTCCCTTCAGAAGTTTTGACGTAAGTAAGTAGCTATGATGACGTAAACCAGCATTCGACAATATTTTATTTTATCCTTTAAGATAACTGGGTTATATATTCTGGGTTAGAGGTTGGTTGTTGCCTCCAATAAAAAAATCTCTTACTTAGTACAGCACATCAAACGAGTTGAATTGTCAATTTACATATTTATGAAGAATTTAATCATGTTCTCATTTGTATTCGAAAACAAGCGTTTGAAATGAACTTACTTAAAGTAAAGTTGTGCACCGACATCTTTTAAGGCATTTGTGAAGGTTATACCACTGAACAAATAATACTGTTATACATTTGAATACACTCTATTGACTAATCAGTATAAGTTTCATTACTATCTGTATTTCATACAAGTCATTAAAGTTAAATAATGAAGATTTATGCTGCTTTAAAATATTGTTTTCCTGCATCCCAAGGTTGCCTGGAAGCGATTGCTACTCTAGCAATAAGGTCGCCAGTTGACCTTCATTGTTTCAATTGTCTTGTTCTGTATGTTTTGTCTTTGGTTTCAATAAAGTACATATAATATTTTTATTGTATTGTATTTGTATTTATCATCACCTCGTAGACTTTTGCTACGGCGTAGCAAAATCGTAGCACCATCTACAGATTTGATAAGTTTGAATTGATCCGGTATTTTGTGAATCCACAGACTCATAAACACATTGACATTATTTGTTAATTTGCTTCAGCCGATTTTTTAGATGATTTAATAATAATACTACAATATAGACATTAAAATGACTAAGATATTAATATAACAATTACATAAACGCAATACGTACACCCCTTCACTATTGGTTTCATCAATAGCTCATATACGTCCCCACCGAGGGGCTCGAGCCTACCCTGAATTAGGGCGATTAGACCTTAGTCAACCACACTGGCCCAGTGCGGGTTGGTCGACTCCACACACAACCTTTGAATCAGGAGGAGGAGGAGCAGGAGTGTGCAAGTTTCATCACGATGTTTTCCTTCACCGTAAGAGCGTCAAATAAACGTACATATGAATTCGAAATTCGAAAACACATTGGTACGTGGTTGGGATCGAGCCCTCGTCTCCCGGACGGGAGGCAGCGGCCCTGGCCACTAGACAATCGACGCTCGAATATTGGTTTAAATTTACTATGTATGTATGTATATGTTTATGTTGGTTGGTGGTAAATAAATGACTCTGATTTTCAAATCCTTATTCTAACAAAAACGTAAAAAATTGCAAAGAGAAGTAAACAATTACTCACTATTCAACGAAATTGTATCTCCGAAACCCCGACATTAACATTGAATGTTCTATAGAATCTGTTGTATAAAAACACGTTGGTACGTCGGGTAGGGTCAGCAGTTACAGCATTGTGGCTTGGGTTGGACGTTTCCGGGAAATGCTGACCACACCGCTTTCAATCCGGGGCCAGACCAACCCGAGAACAAAAGGAGCTTGCCAGTGCTAAACAACCTAGGGTGACTATATTTTACTGCTTGTTTGAGATAAAAGAATGAAAATGTGTGAAATGCAAGCTGAGCTCAGTCAGACAGACGACGTCAAAAACTCACGAATAAATGGAGCTCGCTAGTGCTAACGTCAAGGTGACCATACTCGTATCATGTTGATGTGGGACTAAAGACTCCTCATAATTAATTTTATGTCGATTCCTTAATAGTTACATACTTAGTGAGATGTTTTTGTTACTATATTTTTATTTATATACAAAGTATCATATTTACATTAGTTAACGTAATATTCTAGTTGTATGCAGTTTATTTATTGTAAAAAATTGGTTACCAATGGCTCATACACTTTTCGCTGTTTCCATACCCTAAGGTTGCCTGAAAGATGTTGCTAACTTAGCAAAGAGGATGCCTATAGAGGCCAATTGTTATATAATTTTATATTTTGTATGTTTTGTTTATCCGTGTCAATAAAGAAAGAGAATATTTGTATTGTATTACTGGAAACATGTTAAAATATCTGATGCAAGATGCTTATACACACCAATAACTTTAAAGTGTGACTATTTAATTTTATTTACTTACGTTATTTGCGTAAAAAACGTATTCTATAGGTAGTGTGTTACGGGACTGAAAACTCGAAACAAAATATTTGAAAAGTTATTTATTATTTATAATGATTTCTCACCAACTTTTTAAAACAACTGTCACCCCACAATGAAATAGATTATAATTTTACGTCCTCACGAAGGTAGAGTGGTTCAGTATCACCCGTGTTTCAATGTTTTGTATCAAAGTCCTCGCTAAACGTGGTTATTTTTTAACCGACTTCAAAAAAGGAGGAGGTTCTCAATTCGTCTGTATTTTTTTTTTTTTTATGTATGTTATTAGATATCTCCGCCAATTGTTAACCGATTTTAATAATTCTTTTTTCATTCGATAGGATTTACTCTCGAAGTGGTCCCATATTAATTTCGTCAAGATCTGATGGTGAACATGAGGTAAAACTTGGAAATTCCTCAACGGAATGTAGCATTCGCGTCGTTATTCGTCTATTCTTTTAGTCATATCTCAGTCAGTTTTCAACCGATTTTGATGATTATTTTTTCATTCGATAGAACGTGCTTTAGGGATAGATCCATAATTTAGTTAAAATCTGATGATGGAATAAGATATAAAAGCGGAAACTCCTCAACCAGTGATAGCAACAAGCATCGCGCGCGATACCGTTTGTGGTGGAATGTTGCTAGGCAACGAAATAAATTTGTTTTGTCAGTTTGCTGAAAATCTACGTTTCCGTTGTTCCATATAAAATTATATTATTCGATTTTATCACATTTTTTGGCGACCGAGACAGGACAAGAACCTGCTCGGATATTGTATTGGATATCACAAATAATTTAGCTTCTATGCCCGAGTGGTCGAGTGTTTTACTCTCTTTACGGAAGTTTCGGGTTCGAATCCCGGTGAAGACACTCTTAAACGAAAATGTCCTTGTGAGACTTTTTTCAGTTTAGTTGGGACATTGCTGCCCGAATCACCTGATTGTCTGAAAAGAAAGATGATTCCGTGATTCGGAAGGCACGTTAAGCCATGTGTCTCGGCTCTAATATCTACAGAAGGCGTCGTTACTCGTGCTAAGTCAGTAAGTTTTGACAAGGGCCCGGTACTATATTAACTGTGTGAGGGTATGTGAGGTTGGTTGTCGACCTTACAATCCACAATATGAAGAAAAAGAAGAAGCCAGCCTACGTTCACTATCTGTATGTAATCAGCTAACGACAGACTTTCAAGATACCATCTCAAACCTGAAACTCCTTACGAATAGCCCAAGTATCGGGGTAAACTATAAGCTTATTAAGAGGGAAGAATAGTACGTGCTCGTCCATACAAAAAGAGAAAACGTTTTTCTAAATATTTTCCAATCTCCATGATTTTTTAGTATGTTATTGACACAATGAATGACTAGGTTTATAGATTTTTCTTTTTACAAAATTCGCTATAGATTCAAACTTATATAGGCACCTCAAGTAAGTAATTTTTATGATTAAAACCGTGTCGAATTAAGCCGTTTGTTGAACAAAAACAATGTTTTTTTTTTTAAAACCAAACGATCGACGTCAAAATAAAAGTGATTTGTTGAAATTTAGTTATTGGAAACCGTTTCCTCCCGAAATGGGAATTTCATCAAGAAAAGTACCTATTGTCAGTCGCGAGCTGCAACGCTCTCGCTCTCTCTCCCGGGGGCATGAGCGCACGAGCGATAGCAAATGTTTTCCTAAATATATATTTCGTTAGGATCGCGAAGCTATTCTTTCCTCTTAGCATTGTCAGTTTAGTGGCCAGCTGGACTACTAAATGACCTCTTACTTCGTAGCCTCTTACCCAGTTTAACTTATGTTATTTTCGAAACAATCATTAATAATATAATAAACAACTAAACGCGCTTGCATAGCTCGAAAGACGCAGTCTAAACTAAGCAAATACCAAAAATACGAGAGTATAATATCTTTGTACTGAAACTGTTAAATAACAAAACCTAGCTTTGGATAATGAAGAAAAATAATAGGATATGTGTCGAGGTTAGGATTAATTACTTAGGTACATAAAATATATTGAATGAAACACTGAAAATCATAAAATAAAAATAATTTTAACAAAAAAATAGAAACCTCCTTCAAATTATCTTATATGGTTATCTCCACTAAAAAGTAACAAATAAAATAACATTCCAGATGGAACATGAAAAAAAATATTGCCAATATCCTCAATTAAGTAGATAGGTAGTGTATTAAGTAAATATTTAGAACTTTGTACTTCCTTTTGGAGTCGGTGCCAGCCAAAAAATCGTCAATTAGTCGTGGGCAACTGTTTTAAGTCGTCGTCGTCGTTAAGCCAGTACATATTTCTATATGACTATCAATAAAATTCTTTGATAGTCTATGATATAATATTTTGTTGTGCTGCGCGGGATGCAATGCCGCACCCGACTAAACGCAGGGAAAACGACAGGAGCGGCTACCAAAAAAGTCTGGGTAGGTTTCATTCGATAAATTAATACTCGTAGTTTCGTCATCTACAATTTTTGGCTGGCAACAACTAACTTAGGCACCTTTCTGCTCCGTCATGCTCAAACTCCTAACTACCTAGGAGACTGGCACAATATAATATTACTAGCAGTCCGCCCGTGGCTACGCTCGGGTTGTGAAAGATTTTCCCGTGGGAATAAGATTTTTTCCTGTAAAAAGTATCCTACGTTAATAAGTCGGATTAATATTCCAAATTTCATCCAAATCCATTGAGTACCTTAAGCGTGTATGCGGAACAAATATCCAAATATTTTTTTTATTAGTATATTTATAATATTAGTGTGATGTGATAAAATATTGTACTTTTTCTAATCAAATTGAATTCAGTATTACATATGTATAAATATTCTAGAAGATATCTGACAAAATAGTTTTTGGCACCCCAAAACTGTTGATGCCGTTTTCTTGTTCGATTTGAGAAACACCTCATGTCTTCTTTAAGGTGCTTCTCGATCCATCATAAAAGTGTGTACTTTGATTTAACAAAAAAAAAATAAGAAAAAAAACTATACGTTATAGAAAGAAAGATTATATAAGCTACATAGGTATAATAATTTCCTTAAGATAAAGCTGCTACGCTTGAATCTTCAGGCAGACAGCTAGTATGAAAAATTGTTCCATCAAACTCCAATATAATGTCGTTTTCGCAGTAAAATGAAGTCTCACCCGCCGAACAACTTTCTGGCGACCAGCCAGTATTCAAATTAATTTTGTTCAACACTCGGCGTGGTAAGCTTTTTATGGAGGGAAGTAGAAAATCTTTGTAAAAATAAAATAGCAAATGCATGCACAATGTCTCGAATGTTTCGGTGCTTGCTTGCACGGATGGCTGTTTATTAGTATTACAGTAAAATTGTAAATGGTAAAAATAGGGGATCGGACTGTTCACCATATTTTATGATTTATTTTTAAAATATAGATTAGTAGCAGACGATTCGCGAAGAAAAAAACAGAATCGCTTGAAAAACGAATTTACAGTGATTTTCTAAAGTTTCAATATGTCTGTCTCTTTCAAAAACGATTTTTTGTATGGAGATTATATGGCGTTACAAACAAATGACGTCACAAGTGGGTGTGCCTCTCTGTCTAATCTTGAATTTCAAACCTTTATAACTCGGTCAATTTTAAATATTATTGAGCAAAAAAAATTTTTGTGTTCGATAGCAGAAACTAAGTTTGGATTTATAAAATTAAAAAAAAGTAATCCGATCCCCTATTGTACAGTCAACATTTAAGTTTTTGCAAAGAGACTTGCAGGCATCTAGGACAATGTGAAAACCCTTTGCAATTTATAGTTTTTCGTGTGGATTGTTTTTCCGACATCGTACATCGTCTAGTTTTTATTAAAGCAGCTAAAGCTAAATAGGCAAACATGGAGATAGCAACATAGGTCAAGACATACATATCCTACTTCACATCCTTATACTATGCTCTCGGTCCTTTGTAAAACTTTGCCCTGTTTGTTCGAAAAAGTATGGAAAAGGTAATTTTCAAAACACAACGCTGTTTGCTTGCGTACTCAATGTTGTTTAGTTGTTTCGTAATTTCATTGTCGTGAGCCCTTTGATTTAGATTATAATTTATTTTCAAACTTTTTGAGAATATAATTACAAATTCATCGTGGATGAAGGGATACATTTTAGTTTTAAGAGAGTTGTCGCCATTTTAAAATAAAGTTAATTTTGCAGTACCTACGGATGTATTTGCTACTGAGTTTTAGGACAAAGATATTAATTATACGAATAACATTAATGTTACCAAGCTTGAGCCTGCCCGGATTAGCGTAAACACGTCATTAATTTTAAATTATACTACGACGTTGCATCCTCAAGATTTATTTTACTATGTAGTCCATTCTTCTTCATCAGTAAAATATATCTCTTCGGATGCAACGTCTCATATAATTATGGTCAATCATCACTTCAGGTAAGTTCGTTTAACCATCAATTAATCGGCATAGTTACAGAAACCAATAACAGTTCGAATCCCATATTGGCTTATTAATAAAAACTATTATCTACGTTTTTTTTTTTCAAATGAAAAGATCATGATGTACAAATTAAGGACCCTCCAAATCTCCTTTTCCAAAAACATGGGACACAATTAGGTCTTTCTTTTGTATATAAAAAAACAATATATACATATTGTGATAAAACTCTGAATGTTTCTTTTCATTTGTATGGTCGCGGACAGAAAATGTTTACCACCTTAAGTATTACAATTGCCTGCACACATTTGAGTCACAAGGTCGAAATGTCTATTTCATATCAATTTGATTGACCATAGATTATTATTTTTCTAATAATATGAGTATCGGTCGCTCTAGGAGGTGGACTGACTACTATCAAGGTTTGATATATAGAGCAATTATTTTGAAAAAAAGAACTAAGATTTTAGTTTCGTAGTGACATCTGTGCTACCAATATAGATGCTCGCAGTGGAAAACTAAGGAAGGCAACTGACCAATCACGATGCGCGGCCTGAAACGCGCTAATGAAGTAAGGACAACACCAGTTGGACCTCGGTCTCCTGGCTATACCACCCGGCCAAGCGGGTGGTAACCCTTTTCCCACAACATCTTGTTCCGCCTACCTATAGGCGTCAAACTATCCTTCGCCAAAGTTTTTAACTAAGAATATGAAGAAATAATAAAATAGAAACTCAAAAAATCTTTATTTAATATCTAGTATAACCTTCCCCCAGCAGCTATGACGGCACGTAGTCTATCTCCACTATCTCGCATTGATGCGACAAGGCGCATAGATCATTCCCTCTAGTCTGATATCATCCCATACCCGAGCACAGTCTGATCTAAGAGCATGATTGTTTCTTTCCATTCCATGAGGGTTTCTTTCATTTTGACAGTCCCAGCGTTGAACCATTAACCTCCATAAATTTTCAATTGGGTTTAAATCAGCAGACCGAGCGGGCCGTTGAATGAGTCGAATGTCACGGTGCAGGTTGAACCACGCCATAGTAGCACGGGCCGTGTGTATCCATGCATTATTTTGAACGTAGGCAATGTGTAGGAATTCTGTTGCAGGATACACTACGCGCACAGTAGGCAGCATCACTTCGTCCAAAAGCGACACATAATTAATCGCAGTAGCCCTATTGTCCACCTTTGAAGAGAAATAATATTTCAGCTTTTTGCTCCTGGGTTAAACTTGCCATTTTATTTCGTTATAAAAATAGGCATCTTTCTTAAAATTTCACTCTTGTCCAAACGACATTCAAACAATCATATTTTTTAATAAATGTCATTTCAAAAGTAAAGAAATGAGTTTCGTCATAAAAAAGTGATCAATAAATCTCTTTGTTGTTAATCAGTGCGTCATATTGAATAATAACTTTTAAAAGGTAATAAGTAACTTGATATGGCATTTTAGACTAGTCAAAACAGTGTGATATGGAATCTAATTTGAAAACTGGTAAACATTTTCTGACCCCGACCGTACATAAAAATAAAACACAGGCAAGCAATATCGATATGGAAATAATGTGCCGGGCGGGGTGCGACCCGTGACGTAAATGATGGATTCAAACAAACAAATTAATGATGACGGAGGGCCGCGTGCGATCCGGCCGTCTGAAGGCCACAATGGGTACATTATATGTATGTATGTATGTAAACATTTTATTGCACAATAAAAGTAACATTACAATAAGAAGTCACAAGAAAAGTTTACAGTGCAAAGGCGGACTTATCCCGTGAGGGATGTCTTCCAGTCAACCTTTGAGCATCCAGGAGGAAAAATGTGAGTGGCAGGCACTGTACACAAAGTGCTTATACTGATATAACAGATTGGCTACATAAAATAAAATAACTACATTCTAATCATATTATATCGTACTCAAATATGATTTAACAATAGTACAGCGAACAGCACATCAAACAATACACTGGGGTATCTTGCACGTTGGTAATAACAACTAGTTTGCAACAAAAATGTATAGCTTGATGGGCTGTTTACCGCACAAGGCCGGCCGCCATGGCCGAAATCGGTCGGATAGATCATCATCATCATCATCATCACCGCACAAGGGTAAGGACGGATCTTAAATTATGCCAAACTTATATTTTGTTGGTAACAGACCTACAAGTGGACGGTTTGACACCCTAACACCGCAAGTTAGAATCTGTCACTTATCGAGTATGAATAACCGGCCAAGCACGTGTCGGTTCACGCAAAGTAAAGGGATCCGTTAGTTGTCTAATACTACTTAGATACCCGTTTAAGACAGTTAACATTCATCAAAGTAATTTCTATTCTTAATTGTCCAAGTACATTTTATTAGGTCCTTACATATGAAATTGGCGTTTTGTATGGGAGGAACAAAAAGTCGAAAAATTTTTATATAGTATATTTATTTAATCAAAGTATGAGCCATTGTAATCTATGCACTTTTGCCATCTCATAAGTAGTTCATTGATCCCTTTACTAAAAAAACCATTCGGACGGGAATCAATAAAATCTTTGAAGGCGATTTGGACTGCCCCATCTGAGTTGAATTTTTTCCCTTGCAAGAAGTTATCCAAATTTCGAAAAAAATGGTAATCTGTTGGAGCAAGGTCCGGGGAGTACGGTGGATGCCTTAGACATTCCAATTGAAGCTCTTCTAATTTGCTAGCCGTCTGTTGTGCAGTGTGTGGTCTAGCGTTGTCGTGAAGCAGCAGTGGCGTAGAGCGATTGACCAGCCTCGGTTGTTTACCAGCTAGCTTTTCCATCATGGTTTGCAATTGCTGACAATAGTCATCTGCCGTAATCGTCTGGCCAGATTTGAGAAAACTGTAATGAACGACACCGGCGCTAGTCCACCAAACGCTTACAAGTAACTTTTTATTGGTCAATTTTCGCTTGGAGCAGGCTTTGGCTGGCTTGCCAGGGTCCAGCCATTGCAATGAGCGCTTCCGATTATCGTAGAGAATCCACTTTTCATCACAGGTAATGATTCGATTTAAAATCCCTTCGTTATTGTGCCGGTCAAGTAATGTAACGCAGCAGTTGACGCGCGTTTGCCGGTTTGCTTCACTCAATTCGTGAGGAACCCACCTTTCAAGTTTTTTAATCTTCCCAATTTGCTTCAAGTGGATTAAAACAGTTTTATCACTAACACCGAAGCCTGCAGCTAACTCGGACGTGGTTTGCGATGGATCCGCTTCCACAATAGCCTTCAATGCTTCATTATCAACTTGGGTCTCCGGCCGTCCACGGGGCTTGTTTTGCAGGTCGAAATTTTCAGAACGAAAACGTTGGAACCAAAAACGCACTGTGTTTTCTTTTGCGACACAACCGCCATACACATCATTAACCCTTCGAGCCGTTTCCGCAGCACTGGTGCCACGGTGGAACTCGTACTCGTAAATAACGCGATATTTCAAATTTTCCATTTTGTAAATCGAGCGATGCAAACAGAAAAAAGATAAGTAAAAAAACAAATGAATGACGGTTTACGAAACACAACTACATGTGGAAATAGCTGTATAAATTTGAATTTCGAATTCCTAACCAAATAGGAGAAATTTGTGATCAAAGTGGCCAGTACGACAAAACGCCAATTTCATATGTAAGGACCTAATATAAGTTGGTCTATTATTCGATAACCTGTAAAGTAAACTTGATGTTGATAGTTATATTTTTAAATTCATCATATACACTACTACCATGATTTTTTTTACATTTTCAAATACAACGGTTTCGCTGGTAGGGGGGGAGGAAATTGACTCTAACAAAAATAAGCACTTAAAACGAAATATTTCTGAAATGTACACTAGCATCGAACAATTATTTTAGCAAAACCCCCATTATTTTTAAAAAACCTATACAATGATACCTCACCCCACTTCACGTGTGCCAGAGGAACCCTAAGGGCGTTTGCGCACTCATCGTATCCGATTCTTATTCGATTCTTATCCGTTTCTGATCCGGTTTGGCCTTCCTAGTAATTGTATGGACGCTTACGCACCCATACCGTCAGGCGTGCCGCAGGGATCGCTGTTAGGGCCACTTTTATTTACGATATTTATTAATGATGTTCAAGGTTGCTTTCTAAATTCAAGGGTTTCTGATCCGGTTTGGCCTTCCTAGTAATTGTATGGACGCTTACGCACCCATACCGTCAGGCGTGCCGCATGGATCGCTGTTAGGGCCACTTTTATTTACGATATTTATTAATGATGTTCAAGGTTGCTTTCTAAATTCAAGGATACTACTTTTCGCTGATCCAAATGCTTTTACATGACTTATACGAGAAAAAACACCTCAATTGACTTTATTTATATGTTCTATAGTAAAACTATTTCTAAAGTTAGCTCAATTAGAGACTTAGGTGTTGTCTTTGATAATAAATTGCTGTTTGACGATCACATTGATCACATTGTTGGTAAGGCTTCGAGGGCTTTGGGCTTTGTAATGCGACTAGAGAGTCTGGCCTGGTTTGGCCTTTGAGTTGCAGAGGCACATTTTTCTAATGTGAAAGTTTTAAAAAATTTATACTGTGCACCTGGAGTATGCCTCACTCGTGTGGAACCCCCAATACGATAAATATGTGCCGCGTATTGAGGGCATTCAGAAGAGGTTCCTACGATATTTAGACTTTAAAGTGAGACAGCGGTCACTGGATTATAGCCACAGATGTAAGCGTTATCATTTCTTACCACTTAGTGTTAGGCGTAATATAAGCGATATGTGCAACTTATCTAAAATGGTTAACGGACAGATTGATAGCCCTGAATTGCTGCAGAAGATTTATTTCCGGACAAATTTGTTGGGTCTTAGAGAACGTTCATTGCTTCATGTACCATTTGCAAGAACGAATTATAGGAGAAACTCATTTTTCATAAGAGCTTGCAGAACTTACAAGGATATGTTATCTTTCATTGATATATCTTCTACAAGTTGCAAAACTATAAGATGTCAACTTGCTAATAACTTGTCAACTTGCTAATAACTATTTTGACAGTTTTAGGACGTAATATACTTTTGTGTTAATTGAGTTTTTAAATAGGTCTTGTACCTTGTGCATAGTTGTTATTGTCTGCGACATTCTTTTTCCTTCTCTTTTCCAAATTCTAAATTAGAGGTCAAACTAGAACAATTATTTAATTTTTTACTCACCGATTTGTAATTATCAGTGCGTATTTAATTTCTTCCAGTCATATTGTTTTATATATCGGTGGAGATTTATAATTGGCATTGTTTAGTTTAGTTTTTTATACATTGTTATTACTGGCTGTAAATCACCCAAATAAATAAAATAAAATAAATACGTATCCGGTTCGTTTTCGATCCGTAAATTCTCACTCCGTATCGGTTTTTTTACGGATGAAGAGTGAGGTACGGGGAGGGGAAAGCTCGCGCTGCTAGTGATGTGCCAAATTGACTATTTTTTGATAAACAAGTATTTTAGTACTCGTTACAAAAATAATCGACACTCGATACAAGAGACTCCAGAATTCTATTAACGTGAAACGAACTATACGAGTAACGTGAGCGACTTTATTGCGGGATCTACATTACATAAGTAGATATAATTAAAAAAGATCAACCTAGTATTCGAATTCTATAAGTACCCGAAATCTTTACTCGAGTACAGTCGACTGCTCATCAGTCAGTGGTAAAGTGTTAACACTTTGACCTTGAACGCTTCTTGCTTCTTTAGCATTATGGTCAAGATCAGCTCAGTCAGTCAGTTCGACTCGGCACATCATTACGACAATATCATGGAATATCGTCTCAAATACGAATGAAAACCGGATCGAATACGGATGAGTGCGCAAACGCTAGACGTGAATTTACCGTCCGTTTTTTTTACGGATCAAAAACGGACCGGATAAGAATCGGATACGGATGACGCACGTATCTGGTTCTTATTCGATTCTTATCCGTTTCTGATCCGGTTTGGCCGTCCTAGTAATTGTATGGACGCTTACGCACCCATACGTATCCGGTTCGTGTTGATCCGTAAATTCTCACTCCGGATCGTTTTTTTTTACGGATCAAAACCGAGTCGAAGTGGCCGCCATACAAATTGTACGTACGCTTGCGCACTACACGATTTTTTTACGGATGAAGAATGAGGTACGGGGAGGGGAAAGCTCGCGCTGCTAGTGATGTGCCAAATTGGCTATTTTTTGATAAACAAGTATCTTAGTACTCGTTACAAAAATAATCGAATGCACACTCGAGACAGGAGACTCCAGTATTCTGTTTACGAGAAACGAACTATACGAGTAACGTAAGCGACATAAGTAGATACAATTAAAAAAGATCAACTAGTATTCGAATTCTATATGTACCCGAAATCTATATTCGAGTACAGTCGACTGCTCATCAGTCCGTGGTAAGGTGTAAACGCTTTGACCTTGAACGCTTCTTTCTTCTATAGCATTATGGTCAAGATTCGTAACTGACGTTTCCACTGACTTGCGGTTGACGGTACCTGGGTATTCAACTACTATATTCTGAATTCTCGAATATGTGAGTACTTACAAGGTACTCGAGTCAGTTCGACTCGGCACATCACTATTCTCTACGACAATATCATGCAATATCGTCTCAAATACGAATGAAAACCGGATCGGATATGGATGAGTGCGCAAACGCTTGACGTGAATTTACCGTCGGTTTTTTTTTACGGATCAAAAACGGACCGGATAAGAATCGGATACGGATGAGTGCGCAAACGCCCTTAACAATTTTTGTCTTAAAGATTTTATTCTTCAGCTTTGTCGGCATGTAAGTATATCCATGCTAAATTACATCCTTCTAGTACAAAGAGTTTCTGAGCTAAGCCGCGGACGGACAGACAGACAGACGGACTTGGCGAAACTTTATAGTTTTGCCATGTCCGTCCCCGAACCCTTATGGGTTCCTTTTTGACTAGGGAACCCTAAAAAAGAAGCAATAGAAAAGATACGAGTATGTAACGTAAAATAATTAAATCTGAAGAAACAAGTAGAGACAAACGCAGTTAATAATGGTAAATTGGTAAATCACAGTCATGCTATAATCCTAATTTTAAAATGCAGCTATCCTTTTCCTTTTTATGATGATTTGAATGGAGGTGCATTCAAATGAACGAATGATATTATTTTGAATGAATGATAACCTAAAAATAGGACGTAAGGGCGTTTTAGAGATTTTTAATTCGGATGTTTTACGTGCCCTTCAAATATTGCGCGTCCATAAAGTTTAAATTCGATGTTAGACAGCTCTAATATCAGGATGGCCATCTTCTGTCCCTTTTTAATCTTTAAAAGGTGAAAAAGACGGATGAACTTAAATTAAGGATTTGAGCGTGGCATATCAGCCCCATTGTGTGGAAAATATTTGACTCCGACATTTATCGTTCCCCACCTTCACGGCATTGCAATTTGCGTGTAGTAAGCAATAACATTAGCCTCGTGTCTTTTTACAAGCTTTTTATTAGCTTGCACTGTATGTGGGTGGGTGGGCGTGTGGGTTTGTTTGTATGTTCGGGCGAAATCTTGCAACTCAAATTTGAAGTACTTGCTGCCGTTGGAATTTGATGAAATTTGGTACACTTATGTAACCGCGATGACAATGCAATATTATGCTTACATGGAGCTGGTCTGATGATGGCGACGGAAGGTGGCCATAGGAACTCCATTAATACACAACACAACCTCGTCACAACACAAGCCGTGTTTGGGCTCGTTGGATTTGTATTAACAAGATCTTTAGTCATACGTGATGTCCAGGATCTCATGATGGAGCCGGAAGGTGGCCATAGGAACTCCTCTAATACACAACACAACCTAGTCGTGTTTGGGCTCGTTAGATTTGTCTTAACAAGATCTTTAGTCATTCGTGATGTCCAGGGTCTCATGATGGAGCCGGAAGGTGGCCATAGGAACTCCTTAAATACACACCACAACCTAGTCGTGTTTCGGCTCGTTGGATTTGTCTTAACAATATATTTAGTCATACGTGATGTCCAGGATCTCATGATGGAGCCGGACGGTAGGTGTCCATAGGAACTCCTTAAATACACACCACAACCTAGTCGTTTTTGGGCGCGTTGGATTTGTCTTAACAAGGATACTCCACTCCACGGCTTTAAAAGCTTGTTTAAAAGGATTTTTAATTAAACTTATATGACAAATATTTTTACTACTACTGGACTTCAGTCAGACGTTGATAAAATAATTTATTTTAAATATTAATGAAAACATAGGCAGATATCTAAATCCCTAATGGTGAATCACATTTATAATTACCTGGTTTTATATTAAACTATCACATAAGCCATGAACTTAAAAAGAAGACTTCAATAAAAAAAACATAATGTACAAACCCTTTATCTCTATTTTATCATAACCAACTCAACTGGAGGCGAAATAAGAATTTATAAAAATATAAATATTCCTAATCTATATCAGCTGATCGTTTAATAAGTCGACCAATCTAATCTCAAAGAAATACAACATGGAGCCGTTTCAGCTAAATTACTGATAAACGCGTAAACATAGATTTCGAACGGCACGTCGTTAGTAGTCTTTGTTACCAGACAAGGTCGGATGTTTGTTTCCGTTGATTAATTTTAGTTCTTAATAAATACTTGACTTATAATAAAGTTGAAAGTGGACGTGCAAGTGCGAAAAATGAAGATAAAACGTATTTCTGGCGCTAAATGTTAAAACAAAAGTGTGAAGATAAGCAACTCATTAAACACAATTCCAGTGTAGCTGATAATAATTATGATGCTACAAAGATACTGAATCATATAAATCTTCCAGAATCAAAGATAACTGAACAGAGATGGTAGACAAGATGCTTTTCTCAAACGAATCGCTCATTGGAACTTCCATGGTTTACCAAATAGATCAAGTTTCTGTAATACTATCAAATGGAACATTTTTGAAAATTTTCACTGTAACTACTAGTACCATTGGAGTTGCCTTATCAAGCCTGGCTTTACTGCTCCTATTCATCACAGCCTTTCTATTTGCTGAATGGAGACAAGTGTATAAGAACCAAGTGTTAATCCAATTCATGATTGCAAGATTCATCTTCACAATGTTAAGATATTTCATGGACATTTCAACAACGTTTGAACTTTATGAAATCAAACCCGGGCCTTATGTTTTAGTCAGAGGATTCATTTTATTGTACACCGAAATGGCTTTAGTGTTGTGGATGTTCGTGTTTACAAAGCAAATGTATCGTAGTTTAGCGGACGTGTTTAATACCGAAAAATACAACATTTGGTGCGTTTCAACATCTACTTGGATTCTACCTTGTTTAATTACTCTGTCCATCTATTTACCTTGCATTTGGAAACCAAAGACTGTAAGAATGTATTTCATTATTGGTTTAATAATCATAAAATGGCCCGTTTTAATAGCAAATGGTGTCATACTGATTTTAATTACAAGATCTATAATAATAACAAATATAAGCAAAACATCAAGCAACTTTCGCATAATTATTTTAATGATAATTCTCATCATAAGCTTTTGCGTTCAGCAAATTTTGACTGACATCTGGAAGATACTGATATTCATCGTTTATCGGAGTTCAGATGGTCTTCCTCAACAAGTTACGGTCACTTTGGTTTCATATAACATCCTTTCTTTGTATATTTGTGCGTTTGCTATTTTCTTTTGGTTGTTTGGTAATGCGAATACAAGAAAATTGTGGCGTGCGCGTTTAAAAGGAGAAGAAAAGAAGGGAATTGAAACGACAGCATGTGATAATGTTGAGAAAGCTGGAACGGTTCGACCAACATCGGAACCTGTTCGAATGTTACCAAAATTACCTGATATTGGTAGACAAATAAGTCTTATTTAACTTCTGTTTTATTAATTTACTGGTAGTAGTTTTCGTTTGCTAGAATCAGAATGGGATCGTTTGTTTTCATCGCAAGATATTTTGGGTAGATAGCAATATTATATCAGCCTAACATTATCAGCATAAGGTACTCTCGTAGGGTCCGATACTTTCAAGTGGGAAAAGCCAATAAATGTACGTACTTATTAGTGTAAATCTATAAACTACATGACTGATTTCTGAACTTTTATGTACTCGTAAAAGAATAGAATTAAAAGTAATTTAAAATGTTATTTTTGCAGTTTTATTGAATTTCATACATCTCAAGTACTAATAACAACTTTACTGTATAAGCATCTAATTTTATTAATATAATATTTCCAAACCACGTCTTCTAGATTTCTTGATCATTGAATTTCCAACACCGAAATAATTACGTACGCCGTTAGACTGGAATCTACTTTAGAGTGGTCTGTAACGTAGTTAGCGCCACGTAAATTGGAACGTAATTAGTGACAAATTACTGCTGGGAGTAGGCTTTAGGAGAGTACTTGGGAACACGTAGAACCTGCATAATTTAATTACACCGGTTTTTAAGTTTTTAAACCAAAAAGTACCCAGCTATGTATAAAATGCTATTATTTTTTTGTTGTGAGAGCATCGCTGGTGTAGCGGCTAGGGCCGCTGTCTTCCGTCCGGGAGGCACGGGTTCGATTCCCACCACGCAGCAATGCGTTTTCGAATATCGAATTTATATTACGTTTATTCGACGCTCTTACGGTGAATCATGATGAAACCTGCATGTTCCCGCGAAGAAATTCAAAGGTTAAGTGTGGAGTCGACCAATCCGCACTGGGGCAGCGTGGTCGACCAAGGCCTGATCGTCCCAACTCAGGGTGGCTCGAGCCCCTCGGTGGAGATTTATATGAGCTGCTGATGATGATGATGATGATGACGATTTTTTGTTGTCATCTTTACTTTTAAATTTTTTGAATTATGATAAACCTTTTTTTTCTAATTAAGGTAGACTCAATCCTTTAGTGGGAACGTATGCACTATTGGTAACATGAAACGAAACTTATTTGTACGAATACCAATATGTTTCCGTTTAAAATAACAACGACGAGACATGAAATAAAAGTCAATACATGAACATGATTCCTTACATCAAAACGAAAAAAAAAATTTTTTTTTCAATGAACACAGGTAATTTCAATAATGATTATAATGTTAATCACTCGTTGATAAGTTTTATTGTTATATTTTATCAATGATATTGGAAAGCATATCGTTATTTACAGCATTTTTTTTATCTGTCAACGTGATATATAGGTTTAATATATTGGGAAAGTAGTTCAGTATCATGAATTGAAAATGCTTCTTGAAAATGGTAGCCGCATTTCAAAACAGCGACGTTTTTCAATCGGGCGCGCCTGTTTGTAATACGGCGTGTTATACGATATGGCTGCGACAGATACATTTATTTATTTATTAAAATTTACGTGCGGTTTACAGGTTAATGAGATCCAAATCACCTGCACTTCAAATTATTACCGTCGGTATGTACAAAAACTTAAAGTTATACTAATTTCTATATCTAATTATAATGTATTCTACATAAATGAGTCATAAACAGCTTAGTCATCAATATTGTGTTTTTTTTTCAGAAATATGTCTAAATCACAACACTGAGCATTACAATCATTTAACTACATACAGTTTATATTGTCTGTGAGTGAGATACACGTTTTACGCTGAATAAATAAATGAATTATTATATTGGAGAAGTAATATTAGAAATAAGTGTAGGTATTGCGGTAAGGTGACAGGCAGCCTTATTGCTTCATAGCCATTTCTTCCAGGCAGCTTTTAGGTACAGAACGATTACGGCATTGCAATTAAAATCTTGTATCGGTTTAAATTACGTTCCATTCTAATTTTGTTGAATATTTCTATGTCCACAACAGTTTAGTAACAACCCTAACGGCTTAATTACAAAGGGAAATAAGATTTAAATACGGCTTACAACTTTATTCGTGATTGTTACAAAATTGGAATCGTATACCTAGCTAGAATTGGAATATTCAAGAAGGATATGAAATTTTTCCTGCGGTGGAAATTATCGTCAATTAGGTATTCATGGTCTCAGAATACACAGAACAAATGCATTTTTAATGTTACAATGACCATTTGGGCAAATAAATTTTTGTGGCGATCACATAACATTTTCGTATAATAATAGGCAGTTCCCCCCAAGTGAATCGACGATTTTATGAACATTACGAAAAGTTACTGGCCGCTTTTAAATTGAGAACTCATTCATTAACCTAGAAAAACTCAAAAATGAACAATTTGAATGTGAGATGATTTTCTTTTATCTTAAGTGTAGACGCACATTTCAAAAGGCTTTTGTAACGTGTACCTGAAAGTCATCCGAGAACAAAACATCTGCGCTCAACGTAGAGGGAGGAATCCACTTACATAAAGGACGCTTGCTCGCTCACTTCTCGACAAAGCAAACTCTTGAAGTTAAGTTTTTTTTTGCTTATTCACGATCAAGCAAAAATATCGCTGTGCACGCGCTACTCTTATTAAGACAGATCATTTAATTTTACATTGAAAAATTATAACATTGTACTTTTTTTGATCGACTACCGACCAAAAAAAACTCCATGCCATTGAAATATTTTTTTTTGTTTACTAACGCAAACGTTACCCGTGTAGTTATTAAGGAAGTTTCATGATTTATTATTTTAAGAACATAATACGAAATATTTCTCCTTAATAAGTCATTATTTTGCGTTTTAGCAATTCAACGTACGCAACTTATCCTTTTTGGAAAATTTAATATACTTACTCAAGCCGATTACTCAGGATTCAATTAAACTTACTGAAGAGTAAAGACAGGTCGTGAATAAATAAGTTATTTCGTGTTTTAAATCAATCGACTCTCGTTCAAATTGGTTTTGTTTTGTAAAAATTAAATCGTTTTTAAAATAAAACATTGTTACATAAAAGACATTTAATTAAAGACATTGTTTTTTTAGTAATTTTTGTCTTTCAAGTCACTTCCACCGCTACTTCAGCAGAAAGTAAAACGTTGAGAAGATTGTCAAAAATCTGTAATTTATTTGCCCTCTTTTTATTTCTTTTCGTGGTGGTCCTTGGACAACAATGCCTACGACAAATCTACCCCCGCGCGTCCGCCTGCACCCCGCTGCTCTGCGCCGCCGCGGCACAGATGACATTCGCGGTGTCTTCTCTAGTACGTCAGTACATGATATACCAATGGTATAGGCTATATTGTTTATATGTATACCTATATATCTAAAACGAATGGTATTGACAGCTTGAGGGTATGGGTCATCGATAGGACGTCATGCTCCACGAGCGCTGAACTGTCACTTCAATTGTATGCGAAAATATGCTGGCTAACCATCACAAAGTTGGTAGAAAAGTTCACCTTTCTGCTAAAGTTAATTAATTAACTAATTAATTAACATTTAAATAAGCATGTCGTTAGCATTAGTCAGAAAGGAATGGCGGTTACTCCACAGACAAGAGCAAAAGAAGTAAAATAATATGTAAGGAAAAGCGAATTCTTTTTTGCGCGAATTATGAATTAAAATCAGTTTTCTTAGAGCTCCTATTCTAATATGTGGAACTTCTTCGGAGAGCGCTTCTCAAATAGGGGATCAGACTGTTCCTAAATTTACCAAATTTTATGTATTAGTTTTAAAATATAGATCAGCAGCAGACGATTCGCGAAGAAAAAAACAGAATCGGTTGAAAAACGAATTTACAGTGATTTTTAAAGTTTCAATATGTCTGTCTCTTTCAAAAACGATTTTTTGTATGGAGATTATATGGCTTGAATTTCAAACCTTTATAAATCGGTCAATTTTAAAGATAGAGCAAAAATGATTTCAGTGTTCGATAGCAGAAACTAAGTTTGGATTTATAACATAAAAACAAAGTAGTCCGATTCCCTATTCCGCCATTGTGTTAGTGAGCTTACCTACTCTTAAACTTTTGACTTTTGTTACCTGCACAAATATATTTTAAATTTCAACTTGGGAACGTCTGCATAGTCCCTTTAGTATTCAGCGTCATGCTTCATGATCTTAGTTGTACAGGAAGTTAGATACTAACCGCAGGATTTATGGGAGTTGCGTCATAGTTGTAAGTCCAAACGCCTTTAGAAGATACTACAGCAGCAAGTAATTTAACTTGAAAAACATAGTACTGTTTACTGCTAAACTGTAAGTTAGAGACTACGAAAGAAACAATACTATGGAGTACCATGGATGGTATATCTCAAGTTTATATGAAAATTAAATTATGGCAGTAGCATTACAAAAACGTGCACGATTGCTAAAAAAATCCGAAAAATGTTCAAAACCAGTTTTTCTAACTCGCAGGATATGAAAATCCAGAGTTATGAAATCGTTCCGATTACGGTTTTCCACGGAAAGAACCTAAATTATAAACCGAATAAACATTTCTATTTCTACCTAAAGGAATATCGTCAAAAAAATTGATGACATTCACAAAAAGGTTTCTTTGAAAGCGGGACGAACGTAATTCAATTATCCCAATCTTTTATAAGCGTGAAAAATCGTTTGGAGGGCTCTTGGAGAAATTTGCGAAGGTTAGATTTATTTTCCAAGGCAAGCATTATGAGAACCCTTTTTGTTTCGTTCATCAGTCTTCTCCGTCGTTTCAGGAGCTCTGTTTGTATTGGCTCATAAGTCTTTCCGTACTTCCACGCTCTTGGATATTTGGTTTCTATTACAGAATTTAGCTATTTTAGTAGGTTCGTAGCAGTTTCGTTATTTTACTTCTTTAATGTAGCAGTTTGTACATTTAGGTGTTAGATTATACAAAAGAAACAAAAAAACTACAAAAAGTGAAAATTTTTATGTCTACTTTTACCATGTTTAAATATTTTTAATCGATTTTATTTTTTTAAGCAAACAGATTGGCCGTGGCTTGGTCGTTCACTTTTTAAAAACTATCTAGAAGGTTACCTATGTAGAGATAAAGTTGAAAAAAATAATAATTTTATATGAATCAGTAGAACCTACCTTAAAAGGCGATATTTATTTAATTAATATAAAAAAGAGTACGTATCCGCCTATTTCTTAGATACTTGTAGAGCGAAATAATTTGTTTATTGAATATACTGCTATACAATGCTGTTGAGACAGGCTGCACTATAAATTGCGACGATCCTCGAAACTCAGTAAATCCCGGATGTTTCCACTAGATAGATTACGCCATATATTTGTACATGTTACAAAATCTTTTGTGGTGAGAATCTAGGTCAACATGTCGTCTTCAACTTTCGATTTGTTTTTCCGTTTTGGACTATAAGTTGACGATGTTTAAGTGATAAAATCTGGGAAAATCCGATAATCATGCGAGGTGATGCAACCCGCGCTGACTGAGAACTGTAAAACAATTAAATAAATTGTTCATCAACGGCCCGTTACAGTCCACTGCTGGACTATGAGCCTCCTCCACTCAAGTGGAGGGTTTTGCCATAATCTCCACGCTTGGCAGGCGGGTTGGAGATCGCAGATTAAAAGGTTACTGTATCAGAGAGGGCTGCTGCTCGTTCCCTGTTCAATGTGTAGTCCCTAAGTCGCCTCTTACGACACCCACGGGAAGTGTAGGGGTTGGTGACAAATGTATTCTACTGCCGTCACGACACGGCTAAAAATAAATTGTTATAAACTTTAATTTTTAGGAGCTTTGTAGCGCTGCCTCATTGCTGAAAAAGGTACATAAAGCCTAAATCCTATTGTTGCGCTGAAACAGACAAGGGAAACAGACGAGGCAGGAGATGAGAAAATAACGAGATTGTGTTATAATCTCCGCTGCGCTTTCATTCTTTTTACCCGGCTGAAACACTGAAGGAGGAATAAACATCTTCATTTAAAATTAGAACTGAAAAAAGACAAAATATATGTATTGCGAAGAAAAGGTTGACACATTGACTTGTGTCTAGGACTATGAAAGATTTTTGTTTTATATACCTACTAATTTTCCGCCCGCGGTTTCACCCGCATTAAATGAGTTTTCCCGTGGGATTGAAGTGTTTCACCGCAGTAAAAAGTAGCCTATGTCCTATTCCAAGACCTAACCTATATGTGTGCCAAATTTCATTCCGATCTGTCCAGTGGTTGAAGCATGATTAAGTAACAAACATCTAAACTTTCGCATTTATAATATTAGTAGGATATAGGTATCGGCTTGAATCTGTTTTACGATATAAAAATAACTTCTGTTTTTACGTGTATCGTCTCAAGTTTTCTATGTTCTTGGTATAGTATAAATTATACTGTACAATAGGTAATTGATTAGACCAACTATAAGTAGGTACTGATTAGCAAAAAAAATTCTTTGCTTTATAACATTTTACGTTTTCAAAACGTCTCGTAATCCTGCTCTATTTTACTGCCTAATAAAAAATTGTAGGTTTTGAAAGACGATTTTGATTAGTTTTTCACACATACAGCTATGATCTTTTTATAATCTGGTATTGGGGAGTTTTTTTTTTATTTAAGCTTGGTGGTTGGCAGCCCTTATTTATACAGCCAGTCGAGTTTTGAGTTTCGTATAATTAAGTTAATTAATTTGCTTTTGTATAAATTGAGAATTTTGGCAGCTAACTTTAACGAAAAATTTACTTAGGTATCTATTAAAACTTCAGTGATTGTATAACATTAAACGTTTATTTGTATTTAAGCACCACAATAAGAAATTTAGGAAGCAATTAGGAAATAAGGTTATTATTGTCAATCTAGACACTTACTCGTAGATAAAAACAACTTTATTGATAACTATGCACACGGAACATGTACACATCACGGAGTTTGCTTATGGTTTTATCCATAGATAAATAATGGTTTCACCTATGAATTTTTCTATCGTTTTAATAATAGTGTTAGCCATTGATTATAGGGAATATGCATAAAACTTTTTTTTTTTCATAGTTCGTCTAAAAGTATACATAAATAGAATACTGGCAGTCAAAACAGAATCGAAATGAATCGAAAAACAAACTACATACAACATTATTAAACAAATATATCTGTCCCTCTTACAAAAACAAAATTTTCCATGGCAGATGTATGGTCCGCGTGTCATATGACGTCACATGACACATCGGACCTCTCTGTGTAAAACCATTAACTTTGAAGCCTTATAACTTTGTTTCTTAGCAAGACATTTGAAAAAATATTTTTTGTGTTTATCTGGCACTTGAAATATTTCGATTATGAATTAAAAAAAAATTGTGCATTATTCCCTATTGAGGGACGCACCCCGTCTGCCGAAACGCACGAATTTTCGTTAGGCAACGCACCGCGTCACGTATTCTAGCATTTTGTGACGTCTCACTTGGTGATAAAACCTCCGGCAGTAGGCGTATACATACTTTATCTCAGACAGTATTATTCAATAGTTGACTTTATGACGCGAGAGCAAAGTATTTTTTACGGTGAAGACAAAAGCAGAGTTTGACAAAGAATGAGAATAATCTTTTTTATCTGGAGACCATTCTCCCTTGTCATGCAATCTACTAATGGATAATACAAATACAAACGTTAGACGTAAAATAATTCTGAATGATTATAGAACGCTTTGCGTTGCTTCGCTGCATCACCGCGACACGATTACGTGCCACAAATCTTCATCATCAGCAGCTCATATACGTCCCCACCGAGGGGTTCAAGCCTACCCTGAATTAGGGCTTAGTTGACCACGCTTGCCTAGTACGGGTGCTGGGTCAGATAATACAGAGAGCGATAGATAAAATCAGATTAAAATATAACAACCGGCATAACAAGTTCGATGAATCAGGTAACTACGGCGCGGCAGAAACACCGGTTCTTGGATTCCGGATATTAGATCGCGGATGTAGGCTTACCGGATTATGATCATCCGGAAAAAACTACTAAAGAGCTTTCTTTTTCAGTCAACAGCACGTGCAAAACAAATAACTTCTCTAGGAAAGAAAAGTTCTTTAAAATTGATATTATAATGTATGAATATGTGTATTTTTACGCGACTGCCCATAAAAAAGGAGTTTAATATTTGATTGGTTATGTATGTATGTGCATGGGTTTCTTTATTCCACCATATAAATGTAATTAAAATCTTTTCATTAGCCCGAGTCACAGTGGCTATTCTTTTTTAATCAATATGGTGGCATTTTTATATGTGATAGAGAATTATTTATTTATCGTTCGGCCAAGAATTACATTAAAAAAGTATTAAGTAGGTATAAGTTATGCTGGGAGTCTCAGAAGGAGCAGGTCCAGCAGGCCGATAAGAGTCAGAATCGTTCAGCCGTCTTCGTCGCTGTTATGACACTTTGACGAAGCCGTTGCCCGGGTTGGACTACAAGGAAGTAGATTCCGACAAATTCCCACCCCATGTGATAGAGAATACAATTATTACAAGCGTATTCCAAAACTATACAACTAAAAAAATTACACCAAAATGAATGTTTTTTTAATAAGTTCGTTTTTAAGTTCGTATTCGCATTTTTTATTTTATTTAATTATTTATTGTACCCGTACACGTTTAATTACATATAAATATAGTTGTTCAATTTCATATATTTAAAAGAAAAGAAAAGTGTATTCCAAACTCAAATCTGTCACAAGATTTTGGTTCCACAAAGGACCCGCATTAAACTCGCTTTTGTTACGGACGAAAGCTTCGTAAAGCCATTTTCATAATACCGTCAGCTGTAGCGCCTCAGAAATGTCCTATCGTTACGGTAACACTTAGGTCACAATCATGACATAAGCATGTTAATAAGAATGTTAATCTGGAAACGGTGGAATGCATATATTTATTATTTACCAATAATCAAGAATATTCAAAACTAATTATTTACACTATCTTGGAAATATCCCATAATTCTATCAGTATAAATATAGTTGTTTTTTTAAATTATATATTACATTAAAAATTATATTTAAAAGTACAATGTTAATTCTCCATACAAACCTCGACTTTTTGAAACGGTTTTGAAATAAAAAATGTCACCGTAAAATTGTGAACGCCGTTAGTTTATAATCTTACTCGCGATATTATAAACTTACGGAAAATTGTGAACTGAAACAAACCATTTACAATTTAACGTATTATTTCTCGTTAGTTTATAATCTTACGATGTCAAACCGTCAAATTGTAAACAAAGGCGCAGAGTTCATAATCTGCTGTCTCGACACCGTACATAAGTATGTACATAAGTATGTACGGTGTCGCGTCTGCATAAAAGCCTTTCGGCCACGCGCTGCAGTGTTCTTTAAATACTAAAATCGTTACAATAACTTTTGAGTGCATTACCATCTCGCGAACTAGCAACATCTCAAGGAAAGAATCGCCAAATTATAACAGTTTTGTATATTACTTTACATTATACAACTTTTGCTACGTTTGTGTGATCTTTCTCTTCGCGGCGCTCCACAACAACCAGCAGCCTTACAACCGGCTAGCAACAATATCTGGCAGCTTTACAACCTGCTGGATCCACACACAACTCAAATGTACAGGTCTCTCGTACAGAGTCAGGTGACTCGTACATTTTTCATTTACGCAATAGCATTTTTACCAGCGATCTATTTTCCAAAATTATTTTGGATTTCTTAAAAACTATCTAGCTTCATCATATTTTTTTTCTCTGCAGCTCGTAATAGCAAAAAAAAAACTAAAATAAATCTACCAAGACACAGATAAAGTAATGTATAACCACTAGAGAATCTGTACCTTCTGGGAGTGGTCTTAAATAATGTATGAGGTTATGTTAAGAATGTTGGATCGGGAGTATGAAAGAAATCTACTTAATAATTTTCCCGTAACGACAAATAAATTTTAACTTTCGTGTGTTATCGTGGTAAACTCGTGAATAATGTCTTACAAATGTAAAGAAAGTTGTTAAAGTTTCTTATTTTCACAATATTCGACTCGGGACGTGAGTTAGTTACTTTAATTTCCTATTTTATATCTCTTTGAAAATAAAATCAGTGTATTTTTTTATTTACTTCCATAAGTTTTCTCTATCAGGGTATGATAGATTAATTAATCATCGTCTACTATAGTAGTGATTATAGTGGTAAATGTGGTAATTCTTGTTTTGGACACGTTCACTGAAATATATTTCATAGTTCTTCAATTAATCTCAATCAACTTTCCCTTACCTTAGCCCTGATTGCTCGGGCAGCACTGAATTTTCAACATCATCAACAACGGCCCGTTACAGTCCACTGCTGGACTATGAGCCTCCTCCACTCTTAAGTAGAGGGTTTT
Organism: Carpatolechia fugitivella; assembly: GCA_951230895.1. NCBI lineage: Eukaryota > Metazoa > Arthropoda > Insecta > Lepidoptera > Gelechiidae > Carpatolechia > Carpatolechia fugitivella. The sequence continues at coordinate 12,948,450 of OX579651.1, forward strand.
GCCATAATCTCCACGCTTGGCAGGCGGGTTGGAGATCGCAGATTAAAAGGTTACTGTATCAGAGAGCGCTGCTGCCCGTTCCCTGTTCAATGTATAGTCCCTAAGTCGCCTCTTACGACACCCACGGGAAGAGTAGGGGTTGGTGACAAATGTATTCTACTCTGCCGTCACCACACGGATTCTGAATGTTTATCTTGGGCAATTTTTTTCGAATTTTCTTTTAGTAGGCCAATTTTTTTTAAAGTGGTCCCTACTGACACTTGTCGGAAAGCCGTTTAAAAGTTCCATAATTGGAAAAACTTTGGCGATTAGGAACCAGCCTACACGCAATCTTATTCGCAACGATGTGATTAAAAGAGCAAAATATATAAAAAAAACTTGGAATAAAAAAATAAATGAACAACTTTCACAAAATCTACATTCGTCAGTGATCGCGACCTCGGAACAGGACAAATTCGTGTTATATCAATTGGTACAACAGAAATTGTGCCAAAACGCTTCGGAGAGCTTCATTCTTTCAGAATATAAATGTGACTCTAAGTACTTAAAGATTATAAGCGTCTAGTATGCGTATGTATTTCTACTTACTAAAGTATGAAATAATATGTTCCAAGTAAAAAGGATATCCTTTGGTGCACCTGCGACTGAAACAAATTATACCGTCTCCCAGTTGGACATGGTCCGCATAAACAGACAGGGCGGGGTGTTTCAGCGTTCTTGATTCTAGCAAAATGTTTAACAATACAGATATACTTTATGACACAGAAAGCATACAACATACCGAACAAGACAATTCAATCCATGAAAGTCCTCTCAATATTCAATATCATTCTATCTCTTTTTTTATCTGTTTAGATCTCACACAACACTCACTGACTCTATCTCTTACTCTTTTTGGACTTTTTTTTTTCTTCAGATTTTTTCTGTTTACTTTTTCTGTGATAGAAGATGACTGATTGATCGATAGATCAATTTGAACTGTTTTTGTTCTGAAGACGTTGGCAAGCACTAAAAGTGATCGTTGGAAATTCTCTCCCAAAGGGAGAAAAGGGGACAGAAGTTCGTATATAATTCTGCCATTTTAAACCAAAATGATGGAATTAAATCGCAGGCAGAATGCTAGTATTATAATATAATAAAATTCAATATTCATGAAATAGATTATGGGTTTCTGCGATTTTGTATACCAGAATGGTAATATAGAGGGCGCGGACTTTACCAATTAATAAATAAATAAATAAATATGTGGGGACATCTTCACACACGGCCATCTGATCCCAAACTAAGCAGAGCTTGTACTCTGGGTACCAGACAGCTGATATACATTACACAAATAGATAAATACATACTTATATAGATAAACAACAACCAGACACAAGGCAAACATAAGTGTTCATCACACAAATGTTTGCCCTGGGCGGGATTCGAACCCGCGACCCTGTGCATCGGAGGCAGATACACTACCACCTGGGTTACGGAGCCGTCGAATTTTCTACGATGACTCCAAAAACATGTGAAAACAGTCAATCCATGGATTTGGATCTTTTTTATTTGTATCGGACCCGTCAATAAAATTCAGTTTCAGTTAGAAAGAAGAAGAAAAAAGTTATATTTTCAATTTCCTATCTCCAATCCCTTTCAATTTCTTAAAAGCAAAAATTACACAACAACTCTTATCAAAAAAGTACGTGTCACAAAATACTTACATAAAGCGGCGGCGGTGGAGCGTTTTTATTTTGTGGTGGTGGTCGAGACGTGGTCGGAATCGGGACCAGTATTCTAGCGACCGAGAAAATATGAAATTGAAATCAGTGGACTGTAGAGAGAGACAGGCGGAGTTTGAGCTCAGAGAAATTTTATACAGAGAAATACACTGTACTCGTAGTTAGCCTATCACAATTGAAGATATTTGGACGTGGATGGTATTATTTCTTAATTTTTATCGTACAATTTCTATTGTGTGAAAAAAGATGAAATAAGTATAGGTATATGTCCTAGTTAACGATAAATAAGTATTTTCTTACATAAAACATTATTTTTATTACAATATCATCATTATCAATAGCTCAGAGACGTTCTCATCTCACCAAGGGGTTCGAGCCCACCCTATATTAGAGCGAGCGATTACAATATAGATAAAGATTTTTTTTACTCGTTATCAGAAATGCAAAGAACAAAAGATGAAGCGCATCCCATTTTGTAAATACGCTTGAAACGAAAGAATATTAATAATTCAGGGGATTAAGTCAAACGTAGCAAAATGTTCGGGCTTCGCCGATGAGCTCAGGGGCTTACCGTGCAATCAACAAAGGTGACCCTAATTGTGCCCTTGGATTAAGAAAGCCAGCAAATTAATTTGCTAGAGCACAAATTAAATAGTACTAATCAAAATCTATAATAATACATTCAGAGAAAAACTTTTTGTTACTGGTTACACAGAAAAGTGTCTTGAAAACTAAGAACCACAAAAAAAAATATGCTTGCGTGCAATCATTCAACCTTTTGAGGCTTTTTCGGCTAAATTTATAAAATAGCTACCGTGTGTGAAAAGGGCCAATTCCGAAAATGTATATTTTGTATTAATTTAAAAAAGTAAAAGGACTAATGCCTAGACTCATAATATTAAAAGATTCGTCTAACGCCTAATCCGACAATCCGACAAAATACAAAGTTTAAAGATAAAAATAACCACCCGATTCTTTAAATGATACTTTCGTAAAATGTCAACACTTGCCAATAAACACATTTTTCCTTTTTTTTGTTTGAGAGGCAGTGACGATAATATATGAACATTTTTATATCTGCGCTAAAAATAGTCGATAAAAGAATACCGGTCTACTAAAAGCACCGCCTTTAGAAAACTACTACTACGATTAGTTCTAGACTTCAATGCGCTGCATCGTATCGGGAGCGAAAACGTGTTGCATGAAATTGCCGTGCGAAAAGGCTATAAGAAGCCCAATATCAGATGATATTGGACGCGCCATTACTGAGACCAATACAATTTCGTCCCGGACCTTTGCCGACCATTGCACAGGCCCTCGGGGAATCCCCGATATTGACGTAAACTGTTTATTTCGTCGTCGGCTTTTGGATTTAAATGGGCAAATAAAATATATTAAATAACTGACATAAGAATTCATACAGGATAAGTATATAGTATTATGTGGCCGTTCACGGAAGTGGCCTTAGGTGACCGGATCCTTGTCTACTAGTCTTCATTTCCTTTGTTCTGTATCAACACCGTGTCTCAACGCAGTAAATAAATAATTTATTATTTGTGAACACTCGTATCACCATCTTTGTATTACTTAAGAATTAGCATCAATTTCACTGTAAAAGTCTCCACAAAATGATATAAACCAAATAAATAAGGTTTTAATAAATGTCCTAAAAGTTTTGTTCAAATAATTTAACAATAATTAAAGTAATAATAAGCTAATATTTATATTTTTTAATAATATATGTTTATATAATTTATTTTATTAAATTAATAAATTATTCCTATCAAGTACCGGTAGCAGAGTCTGTCGCCATCAAAATCATATCGTGTACAAGAAGAGAATAAACAAAAAAAAAAAATGAGAATTTAAAAAAAATTACCATGCGTCACTATCTTTATATCCTCCTCCACTATGTCAGTGAAAGTTCTCGTAGTTCTGTTTACTACTTACACATATTTTAAATCCATTTTACAGAAACATAAAAGTACCTAACCAAGTCGGCTGTTCAATATCTACCCATAGTAACTCAAGATTATAAAATTGTTCAGGATACCAAAAAAACAGGTTATCCACTTTGATCGTTTGCCCTAAACGAACTTATTATAGTTAGAGTTACGGGCCTTGGACCAAAATATGCATCATATAATCAGCTACATTTTGTCATTGTTCTTATTTCAATAAAGTGGATAGTACATCTTAAAACACGTTCACAAGTAAAATAAGGAAAGGTTTTTACTAACTTGCTTTTTTCTTCATTTTTCAAAGTATTTAGAATAAGTCTGGAACGGTAAAATTGTAGATGTCTCATTTAAAAAAATATAAAACACGGAGAAACACTTGCTGCGCTGGCGCCACTTGACTTACTAAATTCACTCAAAAGATTTAGTATGAATGTGACAAATTCGAAACAGAGTATGAAACATTGACAAGTTTAAAACCCAGTAAGTGTGCAAGTCTTACTAGGTTTTTAAAAATGTTCTCTGATTTACTATGTTTTGAATTTGATCTTTTGAGGAAACAGTACGTTTATTTCAAATTACCTCGACTTACAAATGTATAATTTAAAAATTCATATGAGAATGGCTGTTTTAAGCAGACTAACACTTGCGTATATACCTAGTAAGTCAAAAAATCTAAAAATACCGTTTTTTATAATTTTTGAGTTACTAGGTTTTGATTTTGAACAGCCGAAGTATGGTGAAGTATTTGAGAGCAGGGAGAAGCTCAAGTTTCGAGAGATCTTGAGGCTTATTCTAATTTTAGTATACTCTCCTCCAAGAACACTCACAAGTATCTACTTACTCCAATTACCTACATTATTTTCCAACAACTGTGCACTGAAATTATAAGGTTCAGTAAGATTCGCGTCGTAATGGGGAATAATTCTTATACCAGGATTCTGATTGCAAATTAAGACAATTTATGGAACCATTAGTGAGCCCAATCAACCAGGTGCCATTTGCAAGAATCGTTCGTGAGAATTATATAAGTGGAAGATGAGACTGGCTCTTAAATAATTAGTAAGTGTAAAACTTGTTAGTTAGGTATTTGGCCTATTAAACATAGCTATAATTAGCTATTAAACTTGCAGAGAAAAGTCAAAACATGCCACAGATTTTTGTATAAAAATTTGTAGTTTCAGATGAATGCGTCCATTATCTTAACCAATTTAAAACGCTTTAAATCAGTTAATTATTCTAAAACGTTCCACCAAAACGCCTAAAAAGAATAAGTATCCACCAATTTTCTAAGAACAAATGAAGTTCCTTGACTCAACACACGGACCAAGTAGAAACTTGTGTGTAGTACTTGGTCCGTGACTCAACATCAGGAATTAATAAACATTTCTGAAAAACGATCGTATAGAGGGATTTATTCAGTTAGGTACTTATCTTTGAAATCTTGACGCTAAACATTCTATTTTAAAGAATAGTTGATTTGAATAAAATAGAATAGACAGGTATTTCTTGTCAGTTGTTGGGTGAATGAGTTTGAAATAAAGGCTGATCAAACTGGTGATTATATTCTCAGAGAAACAAAAGAAGGTCGCTTTGCTCCGACGCATGCCCAATTTCTTTGGTTATATTATAATCAACCAGCTGCCCACCCGCAGCTACGCTCGCGTAATATAATATTTTCCCGTGGGAATAAGGCTTTTTCCCGTAAAAATCCTGTGTTAATCCAGGGTATAAACTATCTCCATTTCAAATTTCACACAACCTTTTTGAATTTCTACACAGGAGTGATTTCCTTCACCGTAAGAGCGTCGAATAAACGTACATATGAATTCAAAATTCGAAAACACATTGATACGTGGTGGGGATCGAACCCGCATCTCCCGGACTGAAGACAGCAGTTCGAACCACTAGACCACCGACGCTCTATGAATGTACGTCATCTTTACTAAAATGTCATTGATTATAATATGTTATAATCCAATAGTCGACTAATTTGACAATCATTCTCGCCGCATTATGATCGTTTCTGTACTGTTTTATAACGATAAATCTTAAAAAAACAATTTCAAATTCGCCATACGATTTATATTGTCTAGAAAGTCTAACAATGAGTCCGACTGGCCTTTTCGTCATACTCAAATATATTTTGCAACTAAATAGCCTTTACTTGGCTTAACAGCGACAGTAACGCCACTCATCCGTGATCTGGCCAGACCTGCGGCGGCTTAACTTCCTTAATCGAATGGATTATAAAGTTCCCGTTCTACCTTAAGCGCTTCAGAGTCAGTAAAGGATCAGTACAAAACGCCAGTCACTGTACAGACCACAGAGCACAGAAATAGAGGATTTGTTATAATAAGTTGTTGCCCGTTGCGAGGTGGGGATTGGAATTAATAGCTAAAACTCGAAAACTAATTAAAAAACCGAGCGACGTTTTTTTTTTTATATATTGAATGAATGGGATCTACGATGTAGCGAGCTTACCCAGAAGGAGCCTATTCACTCTGGCTTTAAAGAGAGTCGGATTATATGTGCTCGGAAATACAGACGCTGGCAGGATATTCCACTCCTTTGCGGTACGCATTATAAACGTTCTGACGCGCCTATTTAGCTATAGTTCGTAAAATGTAGCATGAACTCTGTGACAGATGTCAGATTCATACATTTTCTCCATCTGTCATTTGCACACGCATAAAATACTTAGTACCTTTTTTACCTGCTGTCACAGAGCTCATGCTCTCCTTAGCTGACTGTTCCAAACTCAAAGGAACAAAAGACGATCGCTTCGCTCCCTGGCGACGCGCGTCAAAAAGAAAAAAGAGTTATTAGACAACTTGATAAAAGCAGCGACGGGGGCTGTTCCTTCAAAGATTTCTGAAGCGCGAGAGCCTATCAAACCTCTTTGTGTTACTTTGTGTCTCTGCTCCATGGTTTGGCACAGACTCTGTAAATTGCTAAACTTCGTCTGTTTCGGAGCTTGTTCTCGACACACGTCGAACATTGAATCTTGCAACATGTTATTGAAACGCAACAGTCTGCTGTGATAATTAAACTCGAACAATGGCCCCGATTCGAGAAATCTTGCTCTAATCCTAATTATGAAGTGCAGCTATCGTTTGTATGAGTTAAGTTTAATTTACACTTCAAGTTGTTCGTTGTAGCAAGTAGGAACAAAATACAAAATAGAACTCCGATCTATTTTGACAGCTAATTATACTACTTGCCAAGTTAAGTTGACGGATGAAGTCACCACAGAGTCAAAGTCAAAGTCAAAATTATTTATTTCCATAGGATGTTATATTCACCCAAGAATTGAATTTATTACATCACTTAGATCCGTCATTACATGTTTTTGGGTGAGTTCACTAACACCCTGTACGCACGCACCGTACTTGTACAAGTATACTCGTAAATGGGCCTAATAAAAAAGAAGAGGTGACCGAATAATATTATCCTTACTAATAATATAAACGCGAAAGTTTGTATGTATGGATGTTTGTTACTCTTTCATGCAAAAACTACTGAACGGATTGGGTGAGATGAAATTTAGAATAGAGATAGTTTATACCCTGGATTAACATATTTTACGGGAAAAAATCTTATTCCAACGGGAAAATCTTACACAACGCGAGCGTAGCCGCGGGTGGACCGCTTGCTAGTATGTTGTAATTATATCGTAGCCTAGGTCTTAGCAATTAATTTAAGAAGTTACAAACTACAAAGTCAAAAAAGTCAAGTCACAAAGTCAAGTTTTCTAGTTACAAAGTTTGATGCCATTACGTCCACTCTGCAATATACGCGTCCATAAAGTCGGAATTCTTTTTTATCTTTAAAAGGAAAAATGGAATTTTAAATTAAGATTAGAGCAAACTATTTTCGAATTAGCCACATTGCCTTGATTGCTTGCAAATGGTTTGGCAACGTGGCGGTGAAACAATGATAAGCCTGAATATTCTGAGATTAGAGCGTACAAGTTTAATCACAACGTAAATCGATGTCACAACCACATAATTATATAGGTAGTCACTTAGTGAATAATTATAATAAGAAATAAATTCAAAAATACATCTTCTAGAAACATTGTTGATTATTATTTTAAACAAAGTGATGGTCCCTGAGCATTACAGCGATGATTTTTGTGCATAAGGAACCATCATTTTATTTATACCTTTATCTGTCTTTTGTAATCAACAATGTCAATGACAACAAAATAACTATCTAGTACACTGCTCTACAGACCTACAAGAGTAAAAATGAAACTGATGTAATTCCATACTACTACGGAACTATAAACTTCCAGAACTATCGTGATTGGTTGCAATACAATTTTATATGACAACTAGCACTGGCTTTCGTTGCACAGATAAGTCCATAGGTCTGTACACGTGTTTGTCTCAATCATCAACGGCCCGTTACAGTCCACTGCTGGACTATGAGCTTCCTCCACTTAAGTGGGGGGTTTTGCCATAATCTGCACGCTTGGCAGGCGGGTTGGAGATCGCAGATTAAAAGGTTACTGTATCAGAGAGCGCTGCTGCCCGTTCCCTGTTCAATGTGTAGTCCCTAAGTCGCCTCTTACGACACCCACGGGAAGAGTAGGGATTGGTGACAAATGTATTCTACTCTGCCATCACCACAAGGCAAACGGCTTGTCTCAATACGAGGCATCATCATCAGGAGTAAGTTCTTCTACAAGTTGCATCTCCTTTCAGTTACTTTACTAGACAACTAAACTACCAAGGTGGTTGATATCGTCCAGAAGTGTAGCAAGCTGAAGTGGCAGTGGGCTGGCCACGTCTGTCGCAGAACCGATAAGCGTTCTCGAATAAAGACCGCGTCTTGAGAAACGTAGTGTGGGTCGCCCCCCTGCCAGGTGGACTGATGCCCTGAGGAAGGTCGCTGGTGATGGCTGGATGAGGAAAGCGGGTGATGGTGCGCTTTGGCGTGCCCTTGGAGGGGCCTAAGTCCAGCAGTGGACTGCAATAGGCTGATTGATTGATTGACTAGACAACTCTACTATCATGCAACTCAACATTAATAGGATTTTTCCAAAAAATACTTGTACGGTTCCAACCTAAAATAAACACGTAAAAATATATATATATATATATATATATTTAAAAAAGTACCTACGTCTAAAACGGTTGCCAGTGCGTAGAATGTAACATAAAATTCAATTTGCGTTCCTTCCGAGGCAGGTATAGTATTTTACGAGTAGGCAACCGAGTAGATAAATAAAAACCCGGCGCCTCGCGATTTTTCACGTGCAATTACGCGCGTAAATTTAATTTCGCGCTTGGGCTTGTGTTCGCAACGCAGGCGTTCGCTCGCAAAGATTCACTTTTTCATGGAGGCTTTGCAAGAGTTTTTTTTTTAACAAAATAAATATTTAGTGTCCTATTGTGACCGTTCAGGTACTCCTATATAGCCATTCTAGAGAAGTGAACTAAGCAAACGGCCCCGAAAAATGGCCTTGGCTTGGCTTTTCTCATATAATATTATTATGGTCGTTCGAGGGAGGTGTTTAATTAAAAACAATATGCAAAATAATGATGATAGGTAATTTCAATACAAAGAAGAATGTTTTTTTTTTCCACTCTTATTATACTATTATTTATTCATTTCCAACTGCTTTATACACAGAAAAACATGGGTTAATTAATTTTTATGACACGGGAAAAATCTAAAACAACGCGTGGACAGGTAGACAAAAAATATAGTATAAGTTGAAGTTGAAGGAGCATAAGTTGAAATGGAGATGTGTGACATGTTTGTCAAAGGATTATGCACCCAAAACAGATTCAACTCCTGCTGCTCCTGTACCTAGTGAGCCTGACTATGTTAACTGCCGCCGTAGACGCACATCTTTAACTGGTCCATTAAACCCGAGTTCTACTAACGAGCAGGCCACTTCTAGTTTAGTGGCAGTGGGTACTTCTGCCTACAAAGGCGTAACTAATAAAGCGGTGGTGGCAGAGCTAAGCCTATTTAGGAGCGAGTTTATTAAAGAGATGCAGGCATCGCGTGAGCAATTGGGAAAACTTAATGAGTCTTTTTCCAAAGTGGCAGCAAGAGTAGAGAATTGCGAAGCTAGGCTGGACAACATTACATGTCGCATTGAAAACGTGGAGCGTAGAATTGAAGGGGAGGGTGCTCAAACTGTGACACTTATGGACACAGTTCAAGAATTAAAAGCAGAGCTTAACCAGCGTGATCAAGATCTTTTATTAAACGATATAGAGATTTCATGCATACCGGAAGTTAATAATGAAAATATAGAGCATGTTGCGAAGACCCTTGCGACGAAGTTGGGTGTAAACCTGACAGAAAAGGACATCGTTCACGCATTCCGTGCTGGCCGAGCCCTGGAGTCAGCTGAAGAGGGTGCGGTGCGGAAGCCACGTCCAATCGTTGTGAGACTGACGCGCCGTGCTCTGCGCGACCAGCTCCTGAAGGAAGCTCGTGTGCGGCGTGGTGCCACTACGGAGGGTACTGGTCTGCCGGGTCCCGCTCGTCCCTTCTATATCAACGAGCGGCTTACTAGGGTCAACCGTATACTCTTCCGAAGGGCGCGCGAGCTTGTTGATCAACACCGGTGGCGTTACGTCTGGACAAGGGACGGCAGGATATATGCTCGTCAACACTCCGATAAGAATTCCCCACGGCAGCGTATTCATATGGAGGTGGATCTAGACGTGTAGTGTTTTTCGTGGTGAACCGGTTTGAACACCTAAAACAAATAAAAATAACACATTATAATTTAAATTTGTCGCTACCGTTAGCTCATGAAAGTTTTTTTCTACTTGTATTTTTTTTCATTACTTATTCTATGATTACCAATATATTATCAAAATTGCACTTAAGTATTACCTTGATTTGCTCTTCAATCCTGCTTCATATTCATATTGCTGCTTCACCATACTTCATTTTTAACACTAGGTGGTATCTGAAACCAAATGATCATTACATAAACTTTATGTTTTTTCGTTTAATTATCGACAAAATGGTTGAAAGTTTGCATGAGATGGGCAAAAAAATGTTATTATGTAGCTGTTTGTTTGCGCTAATATTTTGTGTATTAGTACCTATACTTGATTTTGTTACTGCTTGGTGTGTTGCTGTGATGTGGAATGGACCATGCCAAAAACATTTGCAACAGAACAAAAATTACTACTTTTGTACACTCACACTTAACATACACAACACACTAACTATTCAGCTTCAACAAAACCAAACATTACCTCTTTTTTTTATATGTCTGTCATGTTGCGTAAATGTACCTACTACTTGTATTACTATAAATCACAGTGATACTCACCATATTTTTATGCTGCATCGTGCCTCCATTGGATCGCTATTGCTTATTATACACCTAGTATGTCTGTGTAGCCTGCTGACGAGTAAATTAGCGTCTATTATGATGTCGTACATTATATTTTTACATTTGCATCATGTCTAAGTCGACTAAGTTCTTTAATTTGAGTTTATTTAATGCAGGCTCACTTTCAACTGGTCACGATGACTTTCTATTAGCAATGGCACGATTTAAACCAGATGTCGTCGCGATTAATGAGACTTGGTTGCCCGCCGGGCAGGAAGCGCGCGCGCCGTCGTCGGCGCCTGGGTATAGACTGCGTTGCATACCGAGACCGATGCACATGCGAGGGGGCCGCGGGGGCGGGGTAGCATTTTATATTAAACAGTGTCTACGAGTTCGGTACGAAAAGTATCCAAGTGCTGATATTGAGCAAATGTGGATTTCCACTAAGTTAAATGGACAGCGTATAATAATTGGTACGGCGTATAGGCCTCAATGGGTTAATGTCGACAAGTTTATTGACGCAATCACTCAATCTGTTACCCATTTTTCTGGTTTTGATCAATTAGTCTTACTTGGGGACTTTAATATGTTGGATAAGTCAAAGTGCGACACAGTTAAGTTCCAGCAATTTTTAACATATATGGGTTTAATGCAGGTTGTGGCTGAGCCCACTCATTTTACATCCGATTCGGCTACTTCAATTGATTTGGTATGTACAAATGCTCCAGTTCGTCAGGTTTCAGTATCAAATATTAGGGGTGATATTGGGCATGCTATGGTGAACGTAACTTTGCTTGTCAAAAAGTCAAAATTTCCTGCTAAGTGTTTATCTTACAGACCACTCAAAAATATTGATCTCCAAGCATTCAATAGTGACTTGAACAGTCTGGATTGGGAATCCATTTTGACGATGCCGACGATTGATGAGAAAGTTCACGAGTTTAATTGTCTGATGTTATCTCTGTTTGATAAGCATGCTCCATTTAAAAAAGTCAAATTAAAACATGAACAATCCTTGCCCTGGATTACTGACACCATCAGGTACATGACTGCCTTGCGTAATGAAGCATTTAAGAAGTATCGCACAACAAAATCCGTTGCAGATAAAAGGGCATGGAGGGATCTTAAATCATTAGTTGAAAAAAGTGTAGACAATGAAAAAAGGGCTTATTATAACCACTATGTAAACTCTAAAATTAAAAATAGTCAGGCTTTTTGGAAAAATATAAAATCTAAAATTTTTGTTGACCCTAGTCAAAACGATAAGTTGCCGGTATAATAAATGACCATTTTTTTACCTTGCCAACTGGTAGTGATGTCCCTTTAGAAAATCTTTGTTATTATAATACACATCGTTTTAAAAACTCTAGTTTAATTTTAAGTTCAATTTGTGAAAATGATATTTATAATCTCCTTACAAAGATAACATCTAATGCCGTGGGAAGTGATGGAATAAGCAGAGATATGGTTATCCTCACTCTTCCGCGTACTCTTAAGGTACTAACGGATATAATCAATGAATCAATTATTACCGGTATTGTCCCCCATCAATGGAAGGTGGCTCTTGTTACACCGCTTCCTAAAGTACAAAATCCTACACAACTCAAGGATCTACGACCTATCTTGCCCTATTTGTCCAAAATCTTAGAAAAAGCGGTATACCGCCAGCTTAGTAAATACGTTGAGGACAACAATATTTTACCTTTATATCAGTCAGGTTTTAGAAGGGGACGTGGGACAAGTACTGCTTTGCTAAATGTAGTCGATGATATACTTGCTGAGCAGGATGTGGGTCGAGGAACTATTTTGGCACTTCTCGACTTCTCTCGTGCATTTGATAGTATCAGTATTCCTCTTCTTCTATCTAAACTTAGGTACTACGGATTGCAGGATACTTCAGTCTCTTGGTTTGAGAACTATCTAAGTGGCCGACTACAATCTGTGAAGCTTGCAAATGGTGGTGATGGTGGTGATGTACTGTCGGATTTCAAGCTACTCACACGCGGAGTACCTCAAGGCTCAATTCTTGGACCACTTCTATTCATTTTGTATAGTGCGGACATCGTGACTGTAATCAATCACTGCAAATTCCATTGTTATGCTGATGATATTCAGCTATACATCTCAGATGATCCAAAATATATTTCTAATGCTGTATCTAAACTTAACGAAGACCTGGGCAGAATAGCTGATTGGTCGCGTGAAAATTCACTGCTGCTCAATCCATTGAAATCCAAGTTCATGGTCATTGGTACAAAAATGCAGGTTTCTAAGATATTGTTAGCAAATCCCATCGTAAATATCCATGGTCAGATAGTCGAACATGTTGACGAAGCCAGAAATCTCGGTATCTTGTTTGACAGTCATCTCCGTTTTGAATCACATGTATTGAATCTTGTCAAAAATTGCATGTACCGACTAAAAGTTCTATATAAGGTACGTAGTCTCTTAAGTGAAAAAGTTCGAGTTACTCTGTGTGAGTCATTAGTACTGTCTAGACTTAATTATGGTGACATTGTGTTTGGACCACGTTTGCTATCTAAATCGCAGCGTTTGTTGCAGCGTGTGCAGAATGCTTGCTGCAGATTTTGCTTTACCGTAACACCTCGTAGCCATATCACTCCATTTTTAAATGCAGCTGGCATGTTGAACATGCAATCACGCAGACATCTCCATTTGTCAAGTTTAATGTTCAATGTTATGAAATTTAATGAGCCCGAATATCTGTTCAAAAAACTTAGAGGTTCTCCATTCCATGACAGGTTTGGAACCAGAAGCACGCGTGCTCCACTTGAGGGTCATATTCACCGTACGGTGGCTTTTAGAGGCAGCTTTCGATTCCAGGCAACAAAATGTTGGAATGACATTCCACCGCCATTAAGAAAATTATCGAACAAATACTCGTTTCTCAACAATTTCAAACTTCACCTGCTCAATGAACAACGAAAATTCCAATAGTTGTCTGGAATTAGTGCATTTAAAATTTTTCATTATAATTTTTCGCAACAGTCGTAGGTACTGCAACTTTAAACACGCACTTTCACAACACCACAATTTCAAATGCATAAATAAACTGCACGCACATATATGTTTCATCGATTTTCTTTCTTTTTTATTACAATTAGGTCACTATCCCACAGTTTTTACTTATTTTTATTTTCTGTTCTGCTTGCGATTGCAAGTCATCCACGGGTGACGGCTGAAAATCAGTGTTGCCCTTTGGGCTAATTACACTGAGCCATGGCCCTTTCAATCACTGCAGCACACATGTGCATGCATAGGTACTTCTTTTTTTTGTTATTTCCTTTTTCTGTATCTTTTTTCTTAAATGTATGTACATGTGTTATGTAGATTTTTGAATAAAACTTTTTATCTATCTATCTATAGTTAAAAAAATACCTATCAACATCAACGGCCCGTTACAGTCCACTGATGGACTATGGGCCTCCTCCACTTAAGTGGAGGGTTTTGCCATAATCTCCACGCTTGGCAGGCGGGTTGGAGATCGCAGATTAAAAGGTTACTGTTTCAGAGAGCGCTGCTGCCCGTTCCCTGTTCAATGTGTAGTCCCTAAAGGTAGCCTTCGGATCTCGGCGGTCGCTGCCCGGCGGCGCTGCCCGGCGGCGCTGCAAGGTCCTTTCGAATAGGGGCGGCTGCCGCCCGGCAGCGACTGCCACGTGCAGTAATCAACAAGGAGTCGTCGGTGTGAACAGTTGTTTTGCCTTCCGTAATGTTTGGGCGGCGCCGCCATACTGCTCCCGGAGCGGCTCGGCAGCGCCGCCGTGGGCAGCGCCGCTCGGGAGCGCCGCCCGGCGGCGTGCATCGGAATGCGTTTCATACAAATCCCTACAAAGCGGTGCGGTACTGTGGCGGTACTGCCGGGCAGCGCTGCCCACGGCGGCGCCGCTGGGCAGCGACCGCCGAGATCCGAATGCTACCTTTAGTCGCCTCTTACGACACCCACGGGAAGAGTAGGGGTTGGTGACAAATGTATTCTACTCTGCCATCACCACACGGCTAATAAAAATACCTATATACCTAATAAATAACATAATGAGCCCTACACATTCTTTACAAGTAAAATGGGACTAGAAATACAAACCAGATATTATTACGTACCTCGTATAGTATAGTAAAATTGTATAGTAGAGTAGGTGTAGAATAGCGAAACACTAACGACATTACGGCACTAATGGCCCTCTCTACGCCACGCCATGCTATTGTGAGCTGTACAGAGTCTTATTTAGGACGCGTAAGACTGCATATATTTTAATTAACAGAAAATTTCATGACCACGGTTCAAGTCTATTTTAAAAATTATCATCATCAACAGCTCATATACGTCCCCACCGAGGGGCTCGAGCCAACCCTGAAATGTAGAAAAATGTAATTGTAAAAATGTATACCGTTGGGAAATGTACTGTTTGGAATCGCGTCCAGAAGAAACAAAGTCCATTAATCTGCTATAAGCAAGGTTGCCGCCGATTTTTATTTTAAAATAAAAACAAAAAAAAAATATTACAAATGAAACAAGTAGAGTCTGCTATGAAAGAGCCCCATTCTCCTTCCACCTCTATCTTTACCGTCAAAAAGGAAGTTGAAATGAACTTTCTACTTTAGCTCTCTCTTCTCCTAGTTTAGCTTTACTTAATTGCACTTGCTTATGCTTAAGCGCTAAGTTATTGCTACTTAATTAATATCAGCACATGCTTGCTACTATTAAATATGCTATCCAATCTAGTTTAAGACCTGAGTACGTGTCTGTCACTTCAGTGTGGCTGGCGGCTTACCGCTAAATTCACACACATAAAGGCGTCGGATTGGTGGAATTGAAGCTGAAGAATAATTTTTGCTCGTGTCTTCAAATGTGGTTTATATTTCACGGCACATTACAACTGATTTACAAATGATTTGTCAGCAATTTGTATCTCAAAAAGTACAACTTGCTTCTTGCACAAAACTAACTTCTTCTTACTTTACATTGTGTTATTTGATTTGTACCTCTTTGCTAAAAATTCGTTTCATTTTAAACAAAATTATTTCCGGAATAGAAATCAAAAGAATGGTTGTCAGTAATTACGCAGTAGAATCACGTAGACTTTGTTAATTAATTCCACTTATTTATTTCTCTTACGGGCTTACAAGTTACAGCCTCCATTATTTAGAGGTTACGGATTTGAATTCCAGACATACTATCAAAATCAGTAAGGTTAGTTAAGACATTACAAGTTTTCAACGAATAGCAACAAGTAAAAAATAAATAATTTGATCCAAGTTCTTCATATTTTTTTATGATAATCCTCATAGAACGAACCGTTACACTTTGCCAGATTTTACCTCCAGTGCCTAATCATTTATTTTTTGTTGGCGATAAAATCACTGTGAAACAATTATGAGTTCCCCTTCTCACTATACCTTGGCTTAAGGTTGAAAATGGTGGATTATCGTCCACTTTCACCAACTTTTATATCTTACGGATGAACTCTCCTAATGAAACAGGCTGAAGATTGTCGGGTATAAAAATGGGGGAAGTGAAGGCGTAAAATCTTCGAAAAAAGGGCGTAAAATGTCGGAAGTTTGAGCGTTGGCTAAATTGGCGTTGAAAAAGTAAAGCATAAAAATGTCTGTTTGATAAACGACGTGAAAGAAGGGTTAATATTCTTTTCTTACCATAAAAGTTATTTTGATATAAATTCCCATATAAATAATGAAATAATCAGGCTTTGGTAGTTTGTTGGTACTGTAAGGAGCGGCCTCCTTGGTGCTTACTCGCAGGAAGTCAGTATTTATCGTGCATTCTGAACGATGCAAATCAAAGATTTCTGACGCGGCGAAGCGATCGTCTTTTATTTAAAATATTCGCATCGCTCAGAATGCACGATGAAAAAGATTCGCTTTTGTTTGAGGACTCTGGATACCAGCGGGCTTCAGAAAGGACGTGTTTTTGTCTCTAAAATGACATACTATAGACTTAAAATCGATTCCTTCGTCTTCATAATTATTCAGGCGAGTAGCTCTACACTCTATTGTACCTAGTTTACGACGGTTGCTATGTTCGTTACGATGCAAGTTGATAATTACTTCATGAGGAAACTTTTCCTATATTTTTTAATATTGGATCCTGGTACCGGTAAAAACGTGTGCTGGTATCAATAAAAGTATGTAACGAGAAACTGGAAAAATCCAATTACAAATTTAACAATGGGTGGATGGGCTGAGAATGAATAGATTAGAATATACTTTATTGCACACAAGAGATAAACAGAAAAAAAAAATAAGCTGCTCAAATAATAGTGTACAGATAGGTGAGATAGGCACCTTAAGCTAAGGTAGCAATTTCTTCCAGGCAACCTTGGATGATGATGATGCTGATGATGACTTACCGGTATTCTTGGTATCAGTAGCAAGTATGATCTAGTCCAAACTCCTTGCCTAAAAGCTTCGCGGACTATAAGTCAACATTTTGGCACAAACTATCGCCTGGAGTATAAAGAGCTAAACTTGCAATATCTCAAGGCGCTGGACTTACCAACTGAAACTACGATAAATCTTAAGTTAGCGTTCTTGTTTAAGGAAAGATCTTACGTGAACGGGAGTCTTATTTACATATCGTCTTTAATGTTAGAAACGAGTAAGTTTATTTTATGGGCATCAAACGAAGTGTAGTGGTTATTATCTTCTAACTGAAAGACGTGGTTCGATTTGGCGCCCTTCGTTTCTTTTTTTTTATTATTTTAGTTCTCGCTTTTCCACTAGATGACTGTTCTATTTGGCCATAGTGTGTTTTAATTTAAATTTCAAATTTAAGTTTTTTTTAAGACAATTTAATGGCTCTGGGTACAGACTATGGCAGTTTTGCCGCGACAGTCTCTTAACAAGTAAACCCTATTGGATTTTCTCTGTGACATGTCACATAAGCTATCAAAAAATATTATTTTTTATTACATTCACTTCTAAACTTTATAAATTATATAAAATTATTAAATAAAAAACAGTTTAACTGTGTTTTTTTACCCGATTTGTGAAGAATGTAGTTAAGGTTTTGCAAAAGTGGAACCCAGCGCCACATAGCAGGCTTTTGTAGAACTAAAATAAAAACCCCCAATTCTACCGTAGTAGCTGGTTAAGTTTTAGTTAGTTTTCTACGCTAGAGAACGGTTATAAATAAATCTATATGTTGTATGTATTAACCTAGATGCCTTAATTCCAGCAATCTATCCTACAGATAGGTAGACACATGAACACAAAAGGCGATTTTAGGAAAAGCACTCAGTGGGTTCGTAATTAAGGAATGTAATCAAGCTTAATGGATTAGGATAAGAATAAGAAAAAGACGATTCGTTAGAACGAGGCACTTTAATAGAGCATTTTTCTGTCCCTATTTTATTATAAATAGTATAAACAATCTCTGTTTTCAACTGGCTGTCCATCTACCTGTATAGTTTTTCTTTGTGTGGTGTTTTGTGTGGTGTAAAGAAGACATTTTTCTGCAGTAAATTTGTACTTCAAATGCATGGAACATCCAAAAAAGTTTAATGTGGAGGTCGTTAGATATTTCCTTTTATATGGTAAAGTACTGGGTGGCGCAAAAGTAATGACCCTGGTTCAGCTACAACATCTATTCTAAATTAGAAAACTAGAAATAGTTTTTCATATATGTATATTTAGGCCATGAAATTTCATCGCATTACGATTTGAAGACTATGTCTCTTAAATGGTGACCTCCAGAGACTTAGTGAGACTATGGACTTAGTGAGAGACGCTTTTCCAGGCCGTATTATCTCTCGTTTTGGCGATTTACCCTGGCCTGCAAAATCACTCGATCTCACCTGTCCAGACTTCTTTCTTTGGGGTTATTTGAAATCTGCGGTTTATGTGAATAAGCCACAGACTCTCGCAGCCCTAAAAGAAAACATTCAACAAGAAATAAGGAACATATCGCAGGAAGTGTTACGGCAAGTATCAACTCTGGAGGTCACCACTAAGAGACATCGTCTTCAAATCGTAATGCGATGAAATTTCATGGCCTAAATATACATATATGAAAAACTATTTCTAGTTTTCTAATTGAAAACAGATGTTGTAGCTGAACCAAATAGGGTCATTACTTTTGCGCCACCCAGTATTTATTTTTATTCTTTATGAGCCAACCTGTTAAGTCCTGTTATTATTTATTTGTTTATAGTATGGCAATGAAAACCCTCGTGAGTTTGGAGCGATGTACTCCAAACTCACGAGGGTTTTCAACACAACGTGACAGCAAGCCAGTGATCGATCCTCAGACCTGTCAAAAACAACCTTTCAGACGATGGGAATGGTACACTCTGTTTTTTCTGTTTTCAGTCAGTTATTTGAAAACAAATGGCTTTAGATGGTAATGCACTTTACTTTCTCTTATAATATAAGTACACAGAACTTTACCTACTTATAATATAAGTATAAATAATACCCTTTAAAATAATAATAATAATAAATCTTTATTTGTAACTTTAAGTACATGATTTCACTTATGTTGTAACTCTGAAGCTTGTGCTAGTTAGAAACCGTGTTACAAGCTTCAGCGTCTTCCCATTTAATGACACTACTTACAATACAAAGTTAAAAAATGAACAGAAGAAGTTTCCCCATACTAAGTAATGGTATAGAAATGTATTTTTTTACCTTTTATATCGTAAGCCTTTAGCACGAGCGGGCATGCAAATAATTACTTCTAATGAGAAAACTTGGTTTGTCAGTGAGAACCTCTCAATGTAATGAATGAAAAATATCACTGGCGTCATCATCATCAGCAGGCTATATACATACTTACCGAGACTTCACCCTAAATTAGAGCAATCGGGCCTTTTGGCCACGCAGGACCAGTGCGGGTTGGTCGACAATGAAGTAGAACTTAGACAGTTCTATACGTTTTTTTCTAGTTCAGGTTGAAAACAAATATATGCCATACTTTAATAACTGAAGCCTTAGTAAAGTCCACGTAAAGGTTCTCCGTAACCCATCCAGTGCAAACAAAATAATGTAGAGACAGCCAGCTCGACCCTCATTGTATTTGGTTTCTTTCTCCTCGGGGCCTCCAATTAGGGCTTGCAGCAACACCTGGCAAGTTCGAGTCGTACTGGCACATAAAGGTTCCGTAGCATATAAATTACGTACATACATAATGTTATGGTCTTATCCAAAAGGCGTGTGAACTTTAGTTCGTCTTTCTACTTCCTGCACCAAAATCAGGTTTAGAAAAAAATATTCTGATTTTAAAAATAATTAGTACTGCAAAGATTTTAAAACAACAAAACCCCTGTCTTATTGAAAATGAACTGCTTATATATTTTTTTCGAGACTGAAAAATTTCTCTACAATATTACTTAACGTATCCACATTACCTATATAATATTGTGTAACTTTTCCAATTTAATGCAAATTGGAAAATTTATAAAATGACAGTGACGCTGCGCTCGAATAGCGTTTCATACATTTGCATAGGGAGCGTCAGTGTCTCGCGGCTCGGTTCTAATGGCCACCTTTCACAAAATGTTCTTTTCTCTCTTATATTTATTTATTACTCATCTTTTCATACGGATCCCTATAAAAGCATATCCTCCGCGCGCGGTGTAGTTTAATTGCAAAGGAGTTTCGCACTAATATTTTAAATGTTAAAATGAGTTTGTTTGCTCCACTTTCACAATTTAGCGGTTAAAGAATGGGTATTTTGTTACCTTTTTATTCTAACAAAGCTGAGTGAAAATACAGAGAAATAATAGAGTAATAAAATAGAGAATTTATTCCAAAGAGATCTTAAAGAAAACCGCGGAGCGAGAGGAAATAAAATACTCCATCCATCCTTTATTTTTCATTGAAGAAAATGCGTTTTAAATTATGCTAAATAAACAGTAAACCTTTTTTTTTTGTTTTAATTTTTAATTTGTTTTAATTTTTCAAAATTAGTTTATCGACGATGACGTGAGATAAATGAATAACTTTTTTAAATGAAGATTACCCTACCTCTCGTTTTTTACCCATTTCAAGCTTGGTATAAGAATAAAACAGTGTAGAGCAGTGTGTGTGTGTGTGTGTGTTCATTGGGATCAGATGTCCATGTATAAAATGTCTTCATATATTTTTCCGAGACATTTTTATACCTGTTACTATGGGAGCAGTAACAGGTTTAATAGTTACTAGCTTGCATTCAGCTGAAGTCAGAAACTTGCACCGTAATTGTGGGTTAGTTCTGTTGTAGTTGCGGCCATTACCGGCTCAACAGACGTAACAACTTTCAACAGTTTCTACCCGGACAGCTATAGGTAGGGAGGAGACAGCTTACTAATCTGTCCTTGTTACTAAACAACAGATTGTCTTTGTTCTTCTTCACTTTCGTGTTGTAAGGTTGAAATGGCTTGTCTTCTCATCGTATCAACGGAAATAATTATCAATTGTGCTGTGCACCACAACCACTTGGAGGATACTGAAAAACAGCACTCATGCTGAGGATCCATCCTTTTTACCAGTATTTTGTACATTGTATTTATTAATTAATCTATGGCTTGTAACCTACCTTATCTTTGTACATCATTGTGCTTGATGTTTAGTAAATAAAGTTATTTTATTATTATTATTAATTTGACCAATGGGCAGCCACAAGAACAGTATTCTGTCGGGCCTCATAAAGGTCTTCTAGTGTGCACGGCACAGGACACGCCGAGCACGACATTAAGTGGGCCAAGTCGGAGGACCACATCACTCACGACTCACGGCACCTTACGGCGACGGCATCGGAACCATCTTTCTTTTCGAACACTCAGATGGTTCAGTCTGCAAATTTCTATTAAAACTGGGTAAGTCCCACAAATTTATTTTTGTTTGACATATGTATTGACATCGTGCATTTTGCACCGATTATGAAGGCTCGAGCCCCTCGGTGGGGACGTATACGAGCTGTTGATGTTGATGCAGTCTAAAACAAATTTAATTATTTCATTAACATTTCATAAAATTAAATATCTTTTATAGAGGTTTCAAAATAAAAGTAACATTCGGCGGCGGCGTAGAAAATTGAACATAAAAATTCAAAACCATCAAATGTGTTTTGGAAGATTGAATGCGTTTTCATACCTAGTAGAGTTAAAATTGTTCAAAAAGACTGTCACCATTCCTAAATTAAAGTACCTTATGTTATTTTAAATATAACGTTAGGTAGGTACTTTGTATTCAAAATCAACTAAGGAACGAAAGTATATTACAGAAAATAATCTCATCTTAGTTTTTTTTAAACCCAACAACGAATAAAAAAGTAGATTTAATTCTAGCTTACAAAACGGCAATTTTACTTAATTTTCATATCCACGTTATACCTAAAGACAAGGGTTTAGCAGATCCTTTAGGCTAAATATTTACTTAGGTATATCTTATCTCTAGCCACGTCAGTATAATAGTAAGCGACCATCACAAATAGTTGTCGTTAAATTCCGTAAGAGACGGATGGTCGAGTGTTGAAGTTTGTGTTCAGCAACGTGTAAAGCCGCGGGCTTTAGTAGATTAATTGTCTGTCCTCGAAGATTAATCGGTCAGTGCTAAGGAGAAACTGGAACAATCGATGTTGTCTTCACTTGACATAATTTGAAATTTAATAAATAAAATTGTAGATTAGAGCACATGTTAACGAGAACTTATTATTAACTAAATTACACAAAAACTCTGAAAAGGCTTTCAGTCCGTAAAAAGGATCTACTTTTATAACATCTCAAGATATTAAACATTTTTATACAAATTGATCAACTCACAGATTCATATTTTGAGAATTTTGAAAAGGTGTCGTAAGAGGCGACTTAGGGACTACACATTGAACAGGGAACGGGCAGCAGCGCTCTCTGATACAGTAACCTTTTAATCTGCGATCTCCAACCCGCCTGCCAAGCGTGGAGATTATGGGAAAACCCTCCACGGAGGAGCTAAAAGCACAGAAACTAGCAGTCTGCCCGCAAAGGGGGCAACCAAAATGGGCTTAGCCTTGAACAACCACAGCAAAAAAAAAAACACGAAACATTTTGAAATAATATATAATGAATTTAGCCGCCTATATGCTAGTATCAAAATAAATGTAAAAAAATAATGTCTTGTAAGACTTTCAATCGATTGATAACGACGAAACTGGTGTTGCCAAATACATTCTGACGAAAGTAATAAGAACTTTGATACTAAAATTCCAACATTTATGTGATATTCTTATTACAGACAACTCAAAACAGTCAATATTATAATAATATTTTTATGTTCATATTGAAGCCCAGAGGTCAAACATTTTGGTTTCTGTCCTTTGAAAATGGAATTGTTCCCGAAGTAAAAATGAGCCTATGTTACTTTTCAAATTAACCACATTAATTTGATGCTTAAACTAGCAGTCTGGTGGTAGATTCAAACTGGTACATAACCAATACAATACTGGTAGATCAGTACTAATAAAACACCTACATGTCTTTCTAAACTAAAGATTATAAATTTAAAATATTTCACTTCTTTATAAAAATAGAAAACCCAATTAGGCCAACGAATTATTCTGTCTTTACATTCAATTTGGTTCACTTTATCCATGACCATTCTAAGCTAAGTGTACAATTTTATTAGGCGAAATCAATTTGCACGGAAACTCGCAGCCCCGGACGGAACACGTACCCACTTATTTCATTAAATTATTCACGATCCCATTTACACTTTAGTCAATGTATTCTGGTAATCGGCTTTAGTGAATAGATTTGATGAATAAGAACAAAATTCAATAGGCACTTTTATAATTAGATCTTTTTCTTAGTGAATTGACTCAATATTAGTTACAAGTCCTCCTAACTAACTGTACCTCCTATATCTTTTTTAATTATTGTATGTTTTGTTTCTTAGTGCACAAAAAATATGCTTTCAATTATTTTTAGTTAATGTAGATATCTGTCGTACTACGATATTAGTATTTGTCTACAGTGGCGTAGCTACCTGCTACGACGTAGAACCATAGAACAATAATAAGTTAGATAATAACAATAATAACAGAAGTAACAGCCTCTTTTAAATAGCGGGTTTTAAATATCTATTAAAAGTGATTGCAACGAGTTTCGATGTGTTTTTATATTCTTTTTAATTTCACACCGGAATATTTTATAAAAGTAATTTGCTTTTTTAGCCCCAGCTCATATTTAAACCACTGCTTGTATAATGATGATACATTTAGACGACGACGATGACGCATGATGACGCGACCTGTCAAGCAAAGTTAGGATAAACTATGACGCAAATGAAGACAAATTGACTTGTAAGGCCGACTACGTGCGCGAGAACCGTGAGTTATTCTTGCTTATAAGATTGTGTACTGCTGTTTTGCACGTTAAATAAAATATTGTTTGCTCTTCTTTTATTACATGGTATTGAATACAGATGAGGAGATAAACCTGGACGATACGACTTCTTCTTCGCCCTACATACCAACATAATTCAATTAGTATCACTGAAGTCAATAATACACATTTTGTGAGCATATACTACCTCCGGGGTATTTTATACCATAAGTCAAATTATCCAATGATGTAAAATTGTATAGCTAGTATTTCAATAGAAACCATGTGCTACGCTTTCGAAGTGGCATATTTTCGATATCGAAACATTCGATGCAGAAATATTCGATATAACATACCTTCAATGCACTTTACGCACTCTAATAACTAACTGGCTGCTAACTTCTGAGAAAAATTGAAAATTGACACATTTTAACTTCATTCGACGTTCAGCAAAAAAAATGTAAGGAAAGTTTCCTTACAATTTTAAATAGAAGCTTATATATTATATAAGCTTAATTTTGCTTAATGTGGAATGAAAAATTAACAAATGTTAGTGATATAAAAGGGCTGCTGCTAGTTGCCTCGTCTCATAAATTTCGTTCGACGTTCGGTGAAGAAGAAAACAGATTTGGCTTTATGTTGGCTAATCAGCCTTACGTGACAAGTTTGCTCTCAGATAGGCTCGAACCTTTCAGCACGAATATAACCACGATTTCCGTCAACATTTCGCCTCGTTACTGACTGTACGTTTTCGTGAGATTTGAGACATCACAACAGGCGCTTCTCCCATCTCATAGCACGCATCATACTAACGATGAGATTGGCATTATCTGGGACACCACCTTCCGAGACTCACTTCAAGGTATTGTTACTATCACCAGCTTACTTTGAACTCTGACAATCTCGTATATTATACCATGTTGACTGACGAAAATTTTTTAATTCAAGAGGTCCATAATTATTTGTAGATACACCATCTATAAACTTTGACTGCGATAGATTGTACTGGGCCGGTTAGTGAACGCTGTTTTTGTGGTAACAGAGGGCAATGTTAATGACATTTTGTTTATAAAGACGTTTCAGTAGATTTTGCCATTAAATGCAAGTTCACAAAATTTTATCCATTTTCATTACAACATACTTAAAACTTTAAAATTTTAAACTTGTTAGGTTATAAGTAGCAAATCAACTTTGTTAAGCAAATACAAGTTCAAATTCAAGAAAGGTTATTTTAAAATTTAAATACCACCTATCTTGCGAAGCATAAAATGTTCCATATAAAACGTACAAGCTTGTATTTTTAACAACCTTGTACGTACAGTGCAACAATGTGAATTTTGCAGAAGAGTAGAAATGCTCGTAAATAGAAAATCATGCATGTAATGCTTAGATACAATTCATTATGTACGTTTATTCGACGCTCTTACTACGGTGAAGGAAAACATCGAAATGTAACCTGCACACTTCTGCGAAAAAATTAAAAGGTTGTGTGAAGTCCACCAACCCACACATGGCCAGCGTGGTCAACTAAGGCCTAATCACTCTAAATCAGGGTAGGCTCGAGCCCCTCGGTAGGGACGTATATGAGCTGTTGATGATGAATAAGAAGGATGCATTTGAAATATTCTTGATTGGCGATTCTGGTACTTCACTAACTATCAGTTTAATCCAATGCTGGTTGGTATACGTAAGTTTCCTTCAACCTAATATAAAATTCGAGTGTTTCTGGACTACCAACGCTGTCTAACGAACGAAGACATCTTATAAACAGGGTAGCCAGAGTCATTTAATGATAAGTCATACACACACATACACCTCCAACAGAGAACATGTTGTTTATTTTTCAGTCTCTTCGCGGAATGACTCGTTTATCCTAGGTTTGACCAAAGCCTTCAGGCTAACCCCGAAATAAATTCCATTTTCGGCCTTTGACTAAAGTATTTTTAGTCAAACCTAGAAGTTCCTAACTTTTCAGTCAAACGTCGAAATTTTATTAAATTGAGTTTTGACGTTTGCCTGACTAAAATAAGTTTTCCTAGGTTTGACGAAAATTTCATTTGTTTGGATTTGACTAAGACTTCAAGTCTGACCTGAGGATTGACTATAACATATGCATAAAAAGAATTTTACTGTTTGTGAAACATATCCAACCCCGGCGTTATGGCACAGCCTTATATCCATAGCAGCTTTAAGATAATATGGGTCACGTACGCTCCCCCTTTAGCTATTATATAGGTATATTAAACAAATCCCGGAGTTGAGACGGCTAAAGAATCTTTCTTTGCTTTGAAATACCGTTACTTGATGTGGAATTCTTTCAGTTGCTAGTCCATACTTATCTCATAGTTAACGATGTATGTTATCAGCTCATTAATAAGTACCAATGAAGAGGTTTGAGCTTACCTTAAATTCAGATCTAAATCTACAAGGTAATCCAGTGTGCCTACTTTACAAACAACTTTTGAATATATTTTCTGGAATATGCACACAGCGTTTCCCATATACGCGTTATGCGTTTCTCATTTAGCTACAAGTAATTATAAGTTAATTGACATGCGGAAGAGCTGGTGCAGCTGCCGCGAGCGCCAAAATTCTAAATACCCAGGAAATACGAGGAGTTAACCGGTATCTACATGCACTCTTCTGGGTTTTGAGACCATGGGTCCCTGGGGTCCCGATGCCAAGATAATAATAAAAAATCTTTCAGTGCGCCTCATCGAGACCTCTGGCGACCTCAGAGCTGGCAGCTTTCTCGGGCAAAAAATAAGCCTCGCCATTTAGAGAGGAAACGCGGCCAGTCTACTGGGTACCATGTCACACTGGAAGGTATCTTCTATTTGTAAATATTTTGTATATTATATTTTTTATTATTATTATTTTTCTCTTTAATATTTTAAGACAGATGATAGATAGATGTTTCCTTAAGCTTATAAATTTACATATTATTATTGTAGTTTGAGAGTCAATACAATTTAGAATGTAAAAATACAATTAAATACATGTGCTGGTGGTGGGGTTCTCATTACATTTAGCTCTACGTCTATATAGTCATGCAAGACTCCAAAATCATGACGTAACCCCATGAGTCAAAACATCCACCTTTAACATAATTCTATTCCTAAACAGGTTTTTTTATTATTATTTTTACTAACAAGCTTTTATTTATGTGTGCGTTTGTATGTTTGGGACAAATCTTGCAACATAATTTGGAACCACCTCTCAACTCATGACTTTGTTTGTATGCTTGTTCAGTTCTGATGATAGATACACTAAAATGATAAAAAACACCAGCCAGGATTGTCTCCTCATGAAGGAACTCCTCAACAACGGTTAGCAACAAGGACTTTGCCTATATGTTAATTCTCGTAGCTGCACATCATCTTTTTTATGACTTGATGCTTCAACCAGGATAGTTTTTATAAGGAAACTCCCCAAAGGTTTGTAGTATGGACATTAAACTTAGCTTAGGGTAGTCTGCTTACAAGCGGTTTAGCTTTTATTTAAAAGGGATTTTTAATTAAAATTTAATACTATGTAATGTAAGCAGCAGTCAAGATTTCCCAAAATATCCTGGAGCGTGTATTTACTTATGTTTCCCTTAAGTTAATGTTAATATAACAAAGAACCTTTACAAAGAGAGCGTGAACCTAAGTAAACATTATCAGGCGGGTTGCGCCCATTGTTGATTAACGGGGTCTTATATCTCAAACCACATTTGGTGCCACTGGGCCGGTTAGACGTTGTCTGATTGGGAATTTCTACAATATAAAATAAAAATAAAAATATATAATATTTAATCGTATTAATTTTGATTATAAAAAAATTATCATTTAAATTTGACGATTTAAAACGGGTAATAGAGCCTTTAACTATTTCATAATCAAAATAAATTTGATTAATAAATTTTACAAAATGTCCGAACAGACAACACACTGGCCCTTGTGCTTGTGATTAGATTAATTATTAACTATTATATTAATTTTATTATATTAATAACTGTTTATCTGACAGAAGGTAAATGATTGTTGAATAATTTATCTCAACTTCACCAACAGAAAACGATATATAGCGAATATTTATGATAAACCAAAAAAATTAATAGGTACATTATTTGTCAACAAATTCTGAAAAATACAAAATCCTATCCAAATTTAAGAAATTCCTCACTATTCCTCACAACTACACTCTATTTCATATAGCTTGGTGCAAATGACAGCTGTCAGATTCATACTTTGGCCCTTTCCCTCGCATTCAATACCCTGTTACCTGCTGTCACCCACATCGAGCCACGTAGAAAAGCTATAAAGTAAATATAAAATATAAAGTAAATAGCCAGTGTAACCGATGTCTTTAAACATCAAGAAACCTGCTCATTATTAGAATTCGCATCACAAACTGAAAGCGACACGGCTGACCTGGATTCTGAAACCACAAAAGATTATTAAACATGTACAAATGGATTGCGTAATCCATCCAGCGAAAACATCCGCGAAATTGCAGGGAGGAACTCCGGGGGAGGTCGCATGAAATATTAAGCGCTACCTGTCTCTCTGACTTGGAATTTGTTGGGCCTTTTGGATCTATCACTGACCTTTTTCATTTTTTGTACGCTAGAGCAGGGGTTCCCAATTTTTTTTTGTCTCGGAACCCTAAATGACGATATTTTTTGGCGGAACCCTATTTTGATAACTAAAGAAATTACCTATATTTTTCGTGTGAGACTTGAAAAGAAGGAACAATAATTATAATGCTCACGTGCCGCAGCGCCCGCACTTCTACCGGGGTTTAAGCGAAGTCGTAATTAAATGTAAAGTAGGATTTTTAATTGAACGGAGTAATCTGACATATGGTGGGTTGCCGCTTTTTTGAGAAAAAAATATAGTGTTGTGCTAAAAAGATATGATTCAATCACTCATCTGGGCCACGTTTAGGGAATGCAATCTCGTTCTCGCGAGATCTCGATCTCGCGAGATATCGGCCCTTTTCTGCGAGATTAATCTCGGCCTAAAAATGGGCGAGATCTCGCGAGATTAGCGAGATTGAACTCGAGCATGAAAACGTCCTATTTGACGCGCAGCAGCGCGCGAACTGACACGACCGACACGGACGGAGCGAACTCCGATCGGTTTCGGTGCGCGGGCGGCAGGTCTCGCTCACTCAAATTTCGATGCGTGTGATTGGTTGAAATTTGAACCTGCGGCGTGCGTGCGTTTGTTTACTTACCAGATTTTGTTGTCACTTGTTGTCAATCCTTGATTGAATTAATTGAGTTATAGTGCTATTGTCGCTTAAAAAAATACGAAAAAGTTGTTTGTGATTCACGAAGTATTTAATAACGGACTATGTCGGCGAATATAGTTTATAAGGACTATAGAAGTGTGTCGGTAGTATGGAAATACTTTTCAAGAGCAGAAAATGGATTGAGTGCCAAGTGTAAACTTTGTAAGAAGATTCTGAAAACCAAAGATCGATCTCCGCGTGGATTACATGTGCATTTAAAATCTATCCATCAAATAGACACCAAAACGAAGAATGTGGAATTGCCGCGATTGCCAGGACCATCGTCTACTGTTCAAAACATGGAAGTAGGTACAGCAACCACCTCAACTTCGAGTGGTAGCACGGAATCACCAGAAACATCGGCACCAGCGCCACCAGTGAGCGAAAAGAGGCAAAAAATAACTGATCACTTCGTTTTGTCTGAAGATACTTCTATGGAAAAAAGAATATCAAGAATGGTGGCAAAAGACGGTCTACCATTCCGTGTATTTTGCTCGTCTAAAGATATCAGAGACCTGTTCAATTCTTCGGGTCAGAAACTTCCCAAGTCTCCAAACACAATTAAATCTATAGTTATGAACTATGGCATGACATTAAAAATGAATATAAAGCGTGAACTGGCTCAGCTAAAGGAGAATGATCACAGATTTACGCTTACATTCGATGAGTGGACTTCTTCTATGAACAAGCGATACATGAATGTAAATGTACATGGGAATAATTTTTTCTGGAACTTGGGGCTGATTCGCGTCTATGGAAGTATGCCTGCTGAGAGTGGGGTCAGTATTTTGAACACAAAGTTAACCGAATTTGGACTTATTCTAGAAAAAGATATTGTCAATATTACTACAGATGGGGCCAGTGTGATGAAAAAGTTGGGTCGATTGATAACGCCTTTACATCAGCTCTGCTATGCCCATGGAATCCAGCTTGGCATAATCGATACTATTTATAAAAGACCAACTAATGTTGATGAGCAGCCTGAAATAGAATCAGAAAATGACGAAAACGACGTTGAGATTTCTGATGAAATAGACGAAATGCCCTGCACAGACTCCGAAGATGAAGCTTTTTATTGCTCTATACCAAGAATAGAAGTGGACCTAAATGAAGAATATGCGGGTATCATTGAGAAAGTTAGAAACGTGGTGAAACTTTTTAAAAGATCACCGACTAAAAATGACACTTTGCAAATATACGTAAAACAAGAATTTGGACAAGATATAAAATTACAACTTGACTGTAAGACACGATGGTCGAGCCTAGCTGACATGATTTCTACATTCAATAGAATCAAACTATGTGTCAGCAAAGCTTTAATCGATCTTGGCCTGGAAGCTAACCCAAACTACTATTTGAGTGCAGAAGAACATGCGGTTTTAGCGAACTTAGACAAGGTATTTGAACCCGTTAAGCTGGCAGTGAAGGTGCTATGTCGTCGAGATACCGACTTGGCTACTGCTGAGAAAACACTTAGGTTTATGATTCGTAAACTGGAAGAGCTAAAAACTCCATTGGCAGAAAAACTAACTGATTTCTTGAGAAACCGCATTGCTGAGCGTCGGACGAATTTAACGGCATGCTTGTTATATTTAAGAAACCCAGCTAAGTACCAAGAAGATAAAGAAGAGTTTGCGAGAGATGAAACCTTTAAATTACTTCCGAAAAGTGTAGTTCGCACTGAACTTAAAGCATTAATACAGCGCCTGCATTCGCAGCATGGTATAAAACAGACTGAGTCAGTCACATCAACATCACCTGCGCCTGCTGCCACTGCCACCCCTGATGAGGATGATGAACCCCTCTCATCCCTTTCCCAGACTCTGAATGAAGCAGGCAAGCTTTCTTTGCAAGAAGAACTGGAGGAAGCAATAACTTCCTGCAAAGACCCTAGGAAAGCAAAGATTTCGCTGGACCAATTGTTGAAGAAGGAAATGAATCTATACGAGTCCGGGGGGTCTAAAGGAGAACTTTTGCAGTTCGCTGATAACTGCCTCACAACTATAGTACCAACAAGTGTGGAATCTGAAAGGGCATTCTCAGCGGCTGGCTATCTAGCCTGCAAAATAAGGTGTAGGTTAGGTGACGATACCTTAAATACGTTGTGCTTTCTAAGAAGCTACTTCCAAAACAGTTTGTAAATAATTGTATAGCGAGATGTTGCTAATGTTCCTAATTTGATTGTTTTTATTTGGTTTTCACTTTATATTCTATTTCTCTTTTTAGTTTGGCGAAATGAGCCATTGATTTGATGGATCTCAACTCAAGTTCTATTATTTTTGTTAATTAATCTTTTTGACTTCGTAAAAATAAATGTTGATTTCAAAATACCTATGGTTCTTTTTCTTTCAATGTCCCGGGAGTTCTATATCTATTTTATTAGTGAAATTATTTGCAAAAATTGATAACCTTAACTACCAATCTCGCGAGATCTCGAAATTGCCGAGATCTCGCGAGATTGATTTTCATAATCTCGCGAGATCTCGTCCGATCCTCAATCTCGCGAGATTGCATTCCCTAGCCACGTTTCACGAAGCAACAATTTACTAGTAACAAGTTACAATTTGATATTCATTGCGTAGCCAATTCGCCAAAACTGGAAGCCCTTATCGTTTTACCTCATTGTCTACGCAATGTACATCAAACTGTACTTGTAATTTGTAACTTGTAGCTTCATGAAACGGCTCCCTGGTGATATGGTCACTAAGTAATGTGGACTCCTGGGGGAAGGACTAATGTCCTATAACACAGGTTTAAACTTAGTTTAGGCAACAGCCCTCCACAAAAATTGTATCTCCTGTGCTGAAATGTACATACTTAGGTCCCTGGGCCAGGATCCATAACAGTTTTATAAACAACAACGAAATAACAAAAACAAAACAAAACTTCACCAAAAACTTAACAAAAAACTTAACGAAAAACTTAACGAAAAGTTCAACGATGAAATGCAAAGGCAAGAGAAACATTCGAACACTCGGACCGGAGGTAAGAAGCCGAATGACGAACAATAGGAAAGTAATAATAATAAAAAAATAGACGCTTCTCCCGTCATCCTATAGGAAATTAGTTGTATGGATGAGTCATTCGTTTGTGTCGCAGCTGCAAGTTATCTCTTAGAAATATAAAAAAAACACTAATTACTTTTATTACCTACCTACATAAAAAGCCTGACTGTTGTTACCAGTAATACTAAAACCAACTCACCAATTCTGATGGATTCCAACTATTGCGAACTGCATGATATGTAGACGAAGTCTATGTTTATAGGCTGGGGTAACAAGCATTTTTTTATATTTAATAGTGTGAATGATTCAACTCACTTGAGTTAGAATTGAACTGAAAACATCACTAAGATTATGGAGCTGGCAACATTATTTTTCTGTCTAATGTCAAATTACTCCGTTCAATTAAAAATCCTACTTTAGTTATGAGTCTTTTTTACGAATGTTTTGTTTAACTCTCGGACTGACCGCGGAACCCCTGTGACCTTTCTACGGAACTCTAGGATTCCGCGGAACACCTTTCGGGAATCGCTGCGCTAGACTGAATATTGACTACTTGTTGATAAATCCATCGATTATTGCGATTTTGACTATTATAGCAGTAGCGCAACCTGTCTCTCCGACTCGGAATTTTTGGGCCTTTTGGACCTCTTACTGACATGTATTATTTTTGTATGCTGGACTGAATATTGACGACTTGAAGATGAAGCTATTGATTATCGTGATTTTGAAGGTTATAGCAAATAGTGAGCATCTAGGTAATAATTAAATATTTACAAAATGTACCTTTGTAACAAATTATATCAAGTGCACACTTGCGTTTATTGAAATAATGTTTTTTTTTTTAATTAATTATATTTATAAACACACAACACATAAAAATAGTATTCGTTAAATAAAATCTAAAGTGGCACGTTTGACACGTAATTGATTTTCTGACACGCGAATCAATAAACATCATGATGATGATAATGGTCATTAGAACTATCAAGTTCGCTCACTTACACATAGGTATACTTTAGTCTACTATATTAGTATAAAAGATGTCAGTGATGTTGGGCTTTTTGAACCTCTTTTACGTCACAAGCGCTTAAGAAAACTCTCACGCCTGGTAGGTTGGTAAATTGCCTGTTTCATAAAAATAAATTTACTTTGAAACAGATCAGGTAGTCAAAAAATTATGTCGTCTTCATTATTATTATCAGCTTTTTATAGGATTTGTATCGCAAGTGTTTACATGTTCTCCTTCGATGACTGAAAATAGTTATTTATTTGCCACAAGCCGACCGGGCTAAATCTAAATTGAAATCAAAAGTATTTTATTCGAATAAGATTTTTACAAATCATTTTTCGACGTCAAAACTAACAAAAACCAAGGGTTTTCTGGTCTAAAAATCTACATACGTCCATGCTAAAGTAAAATAATTTTTATATCCACGTGCTGTTAGTTTTAGAAACAGGTAAAATCCGCAAACAACGCGGGCTTAACCGCCATCGACAGTTAGTTATTAGTAAAACATAACGTGCATTCGATTGTACCCCGACATAAGGCTCTCATTCCATGCCTATATCAATATCTTCAATTGGTTTCTTTCCTGTAATCCCGAGTTAATTTCACGCTCCTTCTCCACCGTATAAGGAACGCGGGCGCCGCGGGATGTCGCAAATTACTCGTTCGGCGTTTGGGAAATGTTCCTGCAGATATTCTCCCGAGTCTTTAAAACATCTGAGGGAAGGTATTCAGAAAATTTGCGTCGGTTTAATCTTCTTTTTATTTACCTCTAGCTACGAACGAGAATAACGAAATAAGTTCTGTTAAATTAATGTTTTATTCTGTCGTAGCATTTTAATCAAAAGTGGTACGATTGCTACGCCGTAGCTAATGGCTACGGTAAACGTATTCGTGTAAGTAAGTAAAAGTAGTAGTGTCATGGTAAAATAAATATTTCTATTTATAATTTATTTATATATTTATCAGAACAATATTAGTCTTAATCTAAAACTAGGTACCACAAAACTGCATATACAGTTTGACTGTGGAATCCGTTAGCCACAGTTACATACTTAAAAACTAGTCAAAAATAATCTATCCTAACATATTCACATATTTGTGACATAAAAAACTCTAAGAACAGATAAATACATTATTGATAAAATTAAAAACATGACAACACATTATTATTATTATTTTAATTAACACCATTTTAAACCAGTAAAGTATATTCTATTCTGATCTAATTATTTTCACTGGTGCAAGCAGAAGCTGGTCACCAATCAAATTAGTAGTTGGAATGAACTAACCAACCATGAATAGGTTTAATCATGCTCCTGAATTCCAAATGAGTCGAGGGAAATAGATGTACGGTTGCACAACCACGTAGTACGTAAACAAACAATACGGTCTCCTTATCCAAAGCAATCCCAGCGTTTTCTATTTTCTAAGTAGCTGTTAAAATGGACTAGGGCCCGTTCACGAATCAACAATTTACTAGTAACAAGTTCCAATTTGATATTCATTGCGTAGCCAATTCGCCTAAACTAAAATCCCTTACCGTTTCATCTCATTATCTACGCAATGTACATCGAATTGTACTTGTTATTTGTAACTTGAAGCTTCGTGAAACGGCCCCCAGGTTTCTATTTTGTGTTTTTTCATTACTTACTACTTGACTAGATTAAGTGGTGATTACTACTTACCAAAGTGAAAATTGGCCCTTGGCCGCAGAATTATTATAGTATACAGCCCAGTTAAAGGGGTCTATATAAACATTTATTTTACATTCCTATCCTAATATCATATACTAACTACTGGTTGCAGTACTAAATTTACCATTCCAATGCGACCCGACCGCAGCCATGTAATTTGAGCTCAAAAAGCCAGCTTTTTTGAGATCACAAGCGCACGTTCTTTCCAAACATCATAAATAAAAAAAGCAGCAGAAGTTTTGATGATATCGGTCTTAGATATACGCCTACCTTACTCGTATCGGCGGATAATCTTAATTAGAAAACCACTCACTGATAATCCGTGATCTCTCCAAATCGCAAGATAGTAATTATGAGAAGAAATTGTACCTAATTATGAAAATTGTTATAATGATACAGAACTAAACTAAAAAATTTCTTCTGTCTCTTTATATCGAGTTCAAGCCTTTATCATAAAATATTGTTTTGATGAAAACTAATAATGGTAGGTGAACCTCAGTAGTAGGTACTCCAATCTTGCAGGCTTTGTGTGTACAGTGTATTATAGGTAAGTAAACTTTACGCTGAGTCGCCATGAGAATTGAAGCACAACAGGGTCGCAATCACTTCAATAGAAATAACTTATTTGCTTTAGTTTTTTATATCTTCCATTAGTTGACTGGGTTTGGTAGGATATATTGTATGAAAACAAATATCAACAGGATAGAAAATGTTTAATACACAATAACTCTATTATTTGCGTTTCATTTGATAAACAAGTATTTTAAATTTATCCTTACTAATATTATAAATGCGAAAGTTTGTAAGTAGTGATGTATGGATGGATGTTTGTTACTCTTTCACGCAAAAACTACTTAACGGATTTAGATGAAATTTGGAATAGAGATAGTTTGTACCCTGAATTAACACATAGAATACTTTTTACGGGAAAAAAACTTATTCCCACGGGAAAATCTTACACAACGCTAGCGTAGCCGAGGGCTGATCGCTACTAAAGAATACAATTAAGTGCTTAATTTATTTTTTAATTGATTAGCTAGGACAAGTAATTTATCGGAGTAACGAATCCTGAAAATAAAACAGTCTTTACCAATTACTTATTAATTTTTAATGTACATGAATTAATTTAAAATATAATGCCGATTGTAATTTCTAATAAATACGTCCCTGTCTAGCTTGCAATAGGCGGCCATTAGGCAAGTAATTTCGTTAGTGTTATGTAGGGATCGAGACAGACCGAACTATTAACTGCAGCTCCCTGCAAGCACTGAAATTCAATATTGGAAATTCCGCACTAGTGCACAGGTTTACCTTTTGAATAGCAACACAGTGTGCGGATTGTTTACGTGGCCCAAGTTGAACATATGTAGGTAGGTATAAGTATTTTGGGCTCTCCCTCTGTAATTTTTTAAGTGCACCCCCTTACGGGATGTCATACATATATAGAACTTAAGAATTTGTAACACCTATATTGTACCATGTGATAAGTAAATAAATGAATATGTATATGAAACAAACGAACTTACGTTCGGCGGTCACGTAATTATAGCTTGATGTATTATTGTCTCGTATAATGAAAAAGGAGAGTTTCAAACTTATTCAGTTTCAAAATAAATCAGATCGAGGTTTAGGTTGTCTCGAAGAAATTGCTACTTTATCAATTGAGACTCATGTCTTTAATTTAAAAGTGTATTTTTAGCGTTGCAATAAGGTATACTTTATTCTATTCTAGACCGACTTTATTTTTAACGAATACAAACATATAAATCTAAATATAAATTAGGATAATTATTCCAGTAACTTCAAAAACATCATTGTTTTTGAAACTCCTTATTTAATGAAAAATTTTCTGGATTATCTAGAATGTTTTTATTTTCTCTTCTTTTAGCACCCCCACGTAGCAGCTCTTGACTCTCAGCGGAATTAAATTTACTCGAGTAATTGCACGTGAAAAAACGCGAGGTGCCAATTTTTTACTCGTGCTATGGAGGCGCAGGAGAGTCACAAATTGGATTTGTAGCACTCCACGCACCATTAAAACGGATGCAAACATCATTTTGAAGTTTATACTAGATGACGCGACAAGTGGTATTGAAAATACACTTTTTTGATTACCTCACACCTTCGACCACAGAAGGGACTCGAAGGTTCACACTGTAACGACATTTGTTTTACATAATTTGATTTTGTCTTGAAATGAAATGAAATGAAATCGTTTATTTGCCTTGAATAGGTTACAATACATAAAGGTCTTAGAACTATTAACACAAGTGTCTCTATTCAGCCATTTGTACAGCATGCAAATATTTTTATAAATGAATAAACATGAATGACAAAATAAAATTATGAAATTGTCAAAATAATTTGTTAAATGATTAAAATAATGAAATTGTCAAAATAGTTTGTTAAATAATAAAATTGTCAAAATAATTACATCAGCAGCCTTTGTCAAATTGAAAAATAATAAAAGAACTATAATAGTACCTAAGTTAATTATGTGATGTCATACATGTTATACATTGATGTTATTTAGAAATAAATACATTTAATGTCACAATTCATCTAGATATCATTAAAAAATTCCTTTAAAC
The DNA here is from genome assembly GCA_951230895.1 of Carpatolechia fugitivella. Taxonomy (NCBI): domain Eukaryota; kingdom Metazoa; phylum Arthropoda; class Insecta; order Lepidoptera; family Gelechiidae; genus Carpatolechia; species Carpatolechia fugitivella. Next base: position 12,986,345 of record OX579651.1, read on the forward strand.
TATAATAACATTTGTTGATCAACCAAGCTTTCAATGATTTTTTAAATTTGACTAAGTGAAACTCCCGAAATTCTCTTGGTATTTTATTATACACAATAATGCACATATAAAAACAATTTTTAGTGTAAAGAACCGTATTGTGAGCAGGTACTACTAATTTGGTTAGGTCTCTTTTCCGCAGTCTGGGTGCTTGTGTGACCGATTGAAAGAATTTCGGATAGTTTCTTACAAACATACACAGCTCATAAATATATAATCCGGTCAATGTTAATATCTTTAATCTTTTAAATAAAGGCTTACAAGTGTCTAGGAACTTTGCCGCACAAATCGCTCTTATGCACTTTTTTTGTAGAAGAAATACTTTGTCCACGTCTGTTGAGTTGCCCCACACTACTATACCATACCTAAGCACAGAGGCCACGTAACCATGATAAGAGATTAGAGCTGTCTTTTCGCCTGTTCTATTCCTTAATTGTTTTAGTGCAAATACAAATTTACTAAGTATAGAACAAATGTTTTCTATGTGAAACTTCCAGTTGCAGTGGTTATCCAAATGAATACCCAGAAATTTAGTATTTTGTATCTCTTTTAGTTTAGAGCTTTGACACACAATATCTAAGGGTTTACGAGTAGTTTTACAATTACTAAATTGGATAAAGCAAGTTTTGGTTAAATTGATCATCAAATTATTGTCCCTTAGCCAAGAAAATATATTATTTACTGCATCATTTATTTCTTTTTCGTGTGAAGTTGATTGATCAGTATGAGGAATTATCAACGAAATGTCATCAGCAAAGAGAATTGTGTCATATTTTGTTACTTTGGGCAGATCATTGACATACAACAGAAACAGTAATGGGCCTAAGACACTGCCCTGCGGAACACCAAAATTATTTTGCCGGTACTCAGATCTAAAAGTCCTTAGATGGTACGTTTCATCCAAACGGTTAACCTCAACACATTGACTTCTCCCACTTAGATAGCTCTTGATCAATTCTAATGCAACACCCCTAATCCCATACTTTTCGCACTTGTTCAATAATAAGCTATGTTCTACAAAATCGAAAGCCTTAGTCATCTCGAAGTACACAGCCGTTACTGGCGTCTGTAAATCGATGAAACTTGTGATTTTTTTTACCATAGAAAAAGCCGCAAGTGTTGTTGATTTTGAATTCTGAAATCCATTTTGTTCATCAGCTATAACAGTATGTTTATCAAAGAAACTCGTCAATCTGTTTCGCATGGCCTTTTCAAACACTTTTGAGAAAATGGGGATTAAAGCTATAGGACGATAATTATTCATGTCGTAATGACTCCCTTTCTTATACAGAGGTTTGATAATTGATCGCTTCAGCCTATTTGGAAATTTTCCTTTTGCTAGCGATAGATTTACGAGGTAAGTCAAAATATCAGATATTTCCACCGCACACGCTTTAACTATATGTGTTGATATATCATCAAAACCTCTTGTTAACTAATTTCATTGATTTTTGCAAGTTAAAGTCATGTCCAATACTTACATGTTTTTACTGTGTATTTAGGCAGTCCTCTTTAAGGAAAAATATTATATTAACCGTTTATCCTAGGTTGTAGTAAGTGTGCGCATTATGTAGTGTGCGCTGTGTGCGGTTTGATCATCGCACAGTGATTCGTCTAGAACAAGCTGACTGGACAAAATTATTTTAATTAATTTTTGGTGTTTTTTAGTTTCTCCATGATTTGTTTTATTCAGTTTCACATTTTTATGGATTCTAACAAGATAAAAATAATTAAGAAGTAATTATTTAGTTAGGAAATTGAAATAAAAAAATAACTTGATTAAAAAAGATCTATTTATATAGAAGGAAGTTCATTATCGGCATGTATATAAAAATATATAGGTATAAAAAAGTGAATGACAGATACATACACACATAATAAACTGTAAACTAGTGTAAAAAGTCATAATACAAATAGAAACTTAAAATTAAATAAGAACGAAAATTACCTACTACTACTACCTTTTTCGAGGCACTTCTCTTAAACTGTTAATTACAGGGTCAGATGTAATTAATAAAATATTTAACAAATCTTTATTAGTGGCAATACGTGAACACTTCCGTGTATTATGCTCACGAAATCTTCTGCAGTCCTTATAACGAGCTCCTTGTGCCTCCTCAGAAAGTTGTCCCATAGGCAAATGAAACGTCTTGATAAACTCAGAACAGAAGTAGTAGTAGAAAGAATAGAAGTATGCAGAAGTATTTTGTGAACAGTTACAGGCATGTTATACCACGAATAAAGATCCAAGTAATGATTTTTGGTCTCTAAGGCAAAATTTTCAAATTTTTTTAAATTTATATCATATCCCGATGACAAAGCACGAAGTAATATATCAATTTTTTTTATCAATTCGGCATCTAACCCTGTGGTCTCAGCACTTAGTTCAGCATTATCGAAAAATCTGCGAGCGGTATTTCCGTCATTAGAATTTCCGTAGCCTGGTTTTGGTTTATCAACAATCAACCCCATTCTACTTTTAAATTGATGTTTTATTTCATCTGAACGCTGATCCACACTAGCTTTAATACTTTTGTTTAGCCTCCATTGCTTTACATCAAGTCGATAACTAATGTGGAGCAAGCATTCAAAGGTACGGATCCAAGCATGCAATGTAGATAAACCAAAACAGAGCTTACTTTTGTCAACCGTAAACTCTCTGCCTTCATCATTCATCAGCTTAGGAGTTGCATTACAAATATAACATGTCTGTGTAGATTTTGTTTCAGTCATAGCATTGCAAACTTTCCCATGAACCATAGTTGAAAGCAATTCATGTGTGACAGATAACTCGTTTTCTTGAAACTTGCAAACTGTCGGCAATAAATTTTTTATTTCTTCTAAAATATTGTTGGTTTCTAAAACAGTAAGCTCTTTGATTTCTTTGGCAAAAATAAACTTTATTGGCCGACAATTCACACTTGAAGATGGACGAGGGTTCTGCCACACAATATTGTTCTTTTCATCAAGTAATCGAAGAGGAACGAATGAAAATACAAACAAAAACTCATCGGTGTTAGCTGCATCGGTAAAGTGCTATGACCTGAACTTCCATCACAACCCCATTTGCTAATGAGCGTGAAAGAAGAACACGACAAGCTGTTGAAAACTTCATGTAGTGCTGCTACCAAACGCTGAGCAGTTTTATAAAACTGCTTGCAATTTGATTTCAGCACGAGTTTCATTCACAACAGTTTGTTCTTCTAGAGGCAGGCAAGCTAGTTTTGCTTTTCTAACACTATAATACGACGGAAATACCTTGTGACCCGCTTTGAAGCTCCACTTCCGTGTCTGTTTATAAGCGTGACTTGTGCACTTTGCGTCTACATAGTAAGCTAATGCTTCTTCATTGCTCAAACACCTAGGCATTGCCTCGTCACTTTCAGTTTTTTCAAAATCTCACTGCACTTATCAAGATCACTACTGGTCACTTCTTTGATAACCCGAGCTACATTCCGTTGCCTCGATAGCCTTGTCGATACTTCTGCTGCATACACGAGTTCTTCTGTCCTTCGCCATTTGGTCTTCGTGCTAGCTTCATGGAAATCTAAATGTGGTCGGCCCGGACCAGCAGAAACGCTTGTTGAGGTCGATGGTTGTACTGAAGGCTGAACGAAGATATCAAATGAAATATCGAGACCTTCCAGTCACTCTTCATTGTTTTTTTTGGCTAGGAAACGGTCGCGATTCCTTGCGCAGCTATCCCACTTCTTCAGTATTTGTGACCCATACTTGGCAATAGTGAGCTTCATTTCACGTATAGAACTCTCAGTCACACCAGTTAGATCGTTCCGTAGGGAAACTAAACGAAATATCTCTTCGTTGCGTTTGTCCTTAGGGTGTCTTAGCCATTCCTCGAAAAAATCCTTTCTTGTGATTTTATAAACGCGACCTAAAAAAAAAATTTAAAAAAATAGTTGTGCAAAAAAGTCGCAATGGATTTTTTTATGGAGAGAATCTACACACTTAAAGGTACCATAAAAAATATTGCGTAGAATTTGTACAGGTTTGTACATGTAACTTTTTGACCTTTAAAGTTTGAAAACAAGGCAAAATCACAAGTTTTTTTTAAATACATATTTTTTTACAATTTATAATAGTAAGCTATACCAATTAATTTAGTATCAAAATATACTACTCACCCTCAAGATTCAAATCCATTTCACAAAATTTATATACAAAGCACCATAAAACAGAGAGAAATTAACACGACCAAGACGTTTTTGCAAGTAATTGCATACAAAAATACCCCTTACCTTAAATACTCGTTGTCAATGCTCATTAACTAATGAGGGTAGACTCTAATTATTCCTGGGATTGTTGTTACCTATGTATTAACTATTACTAGGAATAAAAATTTCTGGGAAACTGAGACATGGTTTTTGTCCAGTCAGCTTGTTCTAGACGAATCACTGTGCATCGGTTGGGTAATGATAAGTTCTTTTTTTCTTTCTTTCTGCGATACCTCAACTCCAATGGTCATTATTCACTATTCGCTAATCAAACTATCAATTTGTTTTCAGTGTAATTTTTGACACGGTCCCAACATTAGTGTAAAATCAAATTGCTGAGAAGAATATTAAATTCAGTCTCATAAAATCCTGCAGAAAGTATTTATTTCTATCCGATAAGATAACTCGTTTGTACCAGAATACGATCTAATTCTTATGAGAACCCACGTTCGTTTTGACGAGGGTTAGGTTAGGCTGTCTGTCACACAACCTACCTACCTGATATTAAATGTTAGCAGTTAAGACCCATAGATTACCATACTTTTGCTTTGTGTCATCAGTCATAATAAAGTTACGAGTATATCAAGTGCACATAGGATTGGTACTAAATACTTGGTTTCAGAAAGGGTCAATCAATCAAATCAATCAGCCTATTGCAGTCCACTGCTGGACGTAGGCCTCCCCAAGGGTACGCCAAAGCGCACGATCACCCGCTTCCTCATCCAGCCACCACCAGCGACCTTCCCCAGGTCATCAGTCCAGCTGGCAGGGGTAACGTCTGGGGTGGCCTGGCTGGGGGGGTCAGAAAGGGTAATAATAAATAAATAAAAGAACTCTGTTAACTAAAACAAAACCAAAATCAAGCATCTGTAAACTGAAATTCTGGAATGCATACAAACTATTACAAATACGTGCAAAATGTGACCAATGCTTTTAAAGTTTTGCGGAAAAATAATAAGGCACTTACATCACAACCTTTTGAAACTTGAGCTGTATTCACTTCTCCTGTTTCAAAGACTCCCGAGCCTAAGAACAGATAAGAAGAGATAAGCGAAAGAAGATAATTTTATCAAAAAATAAATAAATTGACTTGGGGTATATTCCGAATTATCCGTATCTAACTCTTGTCAGCATCGTCAGCGGTCTGGAAAACAAAAAATTGTATACCTTCTCAAGCTCTGATATACCTTCTCACAGCTCTATAATATTCTACCACAAGTTATGCTAACCGTAAAACTGACAATACCCGCGCATCCGATTCATAAACGTTTAAAAAATTACGATATTTTTTTTATCAAGCATCGAAACTGGTTACTTCAAATGTTCAATCATAAAAAACAAGGCTTGTTATGTGCAAGTAATGTCGACAAAGCCAACTGTGGCCGGCACAGCAGACCCCTGGGGCGTTAGAGATGGAACGTTATTATTGGACTCCAAAATTGCACGCCAATATAAAGCTGGTTCAATATTGCTGGCCAGTAAGAGCCTACATTTAAGTAGTTTTCCTATATATTTTCCTTTTCTAGTTTTGAATTGCCCGTAACATAAGATATTTTTGCTTATTTTCAGATACCGTCACAATCAAATTATGAATCCAAGTGGAGACACTAGGATTCATTTACTTACGAAATTAAATGTCATCCAATTTGGAAACTAATATTTGCCCGCCGGGAACCGAACACGGGATTATTGTCTATTCTACCATTTATCGGTACAGATATGTCGTTTCAAATAAAAACAATTCCTTTTCTGTGGATAAACATAATAAATGAGCATACAATAAAATATTTTTGTCTTTGAAATATTGATTTCTCCGTGTGTGGGATGGGCCGCTTTTGTACTTGAAAATGGAAGTTAAAATAAGACAAAGCTAGTAAAAAAAAATTAAGTTAATTAGTTGTTAGGACAAAATTAAAGATAAAAGAACAAATAAAGTGGGATTGATCCCAACTACGTATAAAATAAAAATAAACGTTTACATATTGCGTGGGTATTATAGAGTAAAACTAGTAAAAAAAAATACCGCGCCCAGTTTTGCTTGGTTACCAAGCTGGCTCCTCCCTCGCCCATAGCAACGAATCTCCAAGGAGGACATGACAAATGCAGAGGTTGCACTGCCTGGTTAAGCAACCTGTACAGTGGACGACGGAAGCTGTGCTAACGATGGTGCTGTATACAGTAGTGATATTGAAACCTCGTTTGTATGAAGCGCCATTTGCAGGTCACTATTAACTGATGTCAGTAGAATACAGCAATATAATTTTCATGCTTGTTTTATTACCAATAATGTATAGTGTAAATGGTCATTTATATATTTCGATTCTGCGGATTGTATTGTATTGTATTGTATTGTACTAATGATACGCCACTGTACCTCACAAATGAAGTTTGACACTAACGAGACACATCATCTGATCGTGTTTTGTAAAAACACAGTTAAAAGTTCAAAATTAATTGATCCCACTAGACTATAGATAAAAAAATATTTTCATCAAATCTCGTAAATTTTTCTCTCTCTTAAAAGATCCGGGAACGCCATCAGAATCCCGAGAGATCCCGTGTTCTCTTTCAGCAAATTTAATTTTTAGCTTTGAGATCCTAAATCATAATTTGGCCCACCTCTGTTGATTGTGCGGTAAGCCTCTAATCTCGGGGTCTAAACGAACTCAACGGCTTTTTGGATCAACGAGCGTTCTGAATGTTTAATTTTCTTTTGTTCTTCGAGTTATTAAGCGTCTTTACTTTTCCATTTTTAAATGCGAATGCCTTTTTTAATGTAAATTGTGAATAAATACCTATCTTGACTGAGCTAAAGTATCTAAAATGCATCAGATTATTTAGGTATGACCAGTAATATCAAGGTATATCTAGGATCTATGGAGTCGATAACAAGTTCATAAAAAAGTAAGATATCTTCATAGTTTCAAACAGTACCGGGGTTGAGTTAGAAGATTTATTAATCGTAAAAAAATATTGAAACTAAGACATTTCTTTTTACGTTAAAATAAACATTTCCGAAAAGTTATTTTTCATCTCATAATATACACCGTACTTTTCAATTTCGAATTCAGTTCTTTATTTTCATATTTTTCGTGGTAAAAAGCACCTGAGACGATTTTCTTTGAAACAAAACGAACGAAAAATGGAACAGTGCGAACAGGGCAATTATTTCACAAGGTACACAATTAAAACTTTTAATCTGCGGACGGCGGCGGCGCGGCGGGTATACCGTTTCCAAACTTTTTCCATTTTACAGTTACTTTACCAAACCGTCAATTTTCTTTTTTGCCGTCTTTCAATTATTTATTTGTTGAGATGCGATGGCAAAGCGTGAATTTAAATTATAAATTAGAAAAAAAGAAAAAAATATGATCCTTTTTTTAATAATAACAAAAACAACCTCAAAGATTTGCTCCACAATTTCTTTTTTATATGTATCATTTTTACTTAATACTTCAACTGCTTGTTGTATTTTTCTTTTTCAAATAAATACTATTTTATATTTTGTCTATGTCATCTTTCAGAGTCACCCGCAGAAACCGATATACATTATCTTATTTACATTACTTATGTATATATTGTTAATAAATTATATTACCCGACGCTGGCAAAATGTCCCCAAAAATGGGTAGACGGTTGCTATAATTGACGGTTGTTAATTTTTATTCGGTCCAAGAATTTTTGAGTAAAAAATTTTTAATGATATAATTGTGTAACAATTTTAGTGAGTGACAAGATATTTTATTGCTACCCATTTAGTAAACATTGTATACTTTAATTTGCATGTTACAACCTGATGTGACTGAAAATGAGCTTTTAATTTTTATGATGCTGTTCATCTGCAAAACTGTACCATTTTCTAGCAAATAAATGATTATGATTATGATTATGATTATAAGAAGAAGAAGAAGAAAGGTACAGTTTTTTGAAAAGTAAAAGTGCTACGCTCAACTCATTATCTTGAATTCTTCCACAAAAAAAATGTTTTATTGTTATTTCTCCAATCTACTTGAAAGGAACATAGATGAATAAACAAATGTTGATTAGGATGATGTAAGCATTATCGTGTACAGTTAGCTAACATATAGGGCTGGATGGACACCCGTGCGTCGTCTTTATTCAGTTGCATCAGAGAAGGTATTCATTCGCAATGCGAATATAATACTGCTGGCAACTGTTACTGTATATAACAATGTTATTCAATATTGCTTCTCTCACATCTATAGGTTAGATATTGTATATATTACTAATACCATCAGCCTACTTCGAACTAGCCACTAAATTCTCATTGACGGTGCACAAAGTACAGCCAATAAGCCTACATTGCGCTGTTCGCATAAACTTTCAATTTTGTTTGGACGTAGGTATGCAGAGTTGGTTGAAATGGGTAAGTATCATAGGAGCAATCAATTAAAACTTGCCCCAGATGGCGCGCCGCGGGCATAAGGCAACTTTTCTCATTTCGTCATTCCAGTAATATAACCAAAGGCGCTGACTTCGTAAAACGCTTTTTCGTCTCTTGATCGTGAATATTAGATGTGATTTAATTTTATTGTATTCATGTTAGGATACGTTTGGGAAAAACTTCTCGGATCATGCCGGCTTAATGGATTTATTTAGGGACTGTAACTCAAACTGTGATGTGTTTTGTATCAATAAAAACAATAGTTAAATCTTAATTTAGAAGATGTTCACTTGTTAGAATACATATCTAGTAATTCATCACTTTAATAAATTGCTTCAGCATCTACTATGTTATACAGCCTATGCTTTTAACTCGTATTACCTGGAGCTGCAAGCCTAAAGAACCTATTTTTAAGAGCAGTTATGATAATCATTTATGAAAATAGAAAACATTTGTTACCAAACTGATTTTTATGTTAAATGCTCTGTTGTCATCTGCTATGTTTTTTAGCTACAAGTAAAATTATTAATTTTAGCTATGCATACTTAAGTATTTGAACTATGCATTTGTAAATTAAAAACAAATCTATAATCTGACCAAATAAAAAACTACTTTTCAATTAGATATCACCTAGCTCGTCAAGTAACTTTCATAACGCAAAAGCCGTAACGCGAGCAGTTTCGTCACTTTTACGGGCTTAATCATAAAAAGCTCAGTGTTCATACAACGCTAGTTTTATAGCTCATTCTCTCCTTAACGACTTTCCAGTCGTCAATAGGTCACGGTGGAGATCATTAAAAAGTCGTTTCTCCAAATTATAATTTTATCTTAAGCTTAATACCAGACTGGCGCCTGTATAGAATGAAAAATATAAATAATAGCAGTAAGTAGGTCGGTTGGCAAAAAAAGGAGCCCAAAAAGGCCGAAAATCACATCCCGTGCCAATATTCCTACAATCTTCGGATCATCTTCTTTTTTTCATCGTATGGGTTGTAAGATTACAAACCCTAGTGTCATTATAGAGCCACTCCACTAACATGGCCAGTTTTGAATCATAATCAGATGTTAGGTAAACTTTATGCCGCCTAATAGTTTCATAACATAGTACATTAATCGTTATAATTACATAAACGAATACAATATTTGCATCGTCCGTCATATGTATAATTTCTTTTTACATTACGATAGCTAATTATATTACTTGTATTATCTCTTTCAAATGGAAATACGGGACATCGTACCTCGCAACCGTCTGATGGTACAATGTGGACATGTATAGATATAATAACATACTGCAGTCGGTTTGTGCGGAGCGTATCCGGGACCCGGCCTGCATAATTTGTTTCAGCCGCAGGTGTATAACACAACTTTTTGATTTTCGACAGCGGAAATATGATGTACACGTCCGTTTTCGTTTGATCTTAGGCTTTGTTTGTTCTTTTGTTTTGAAAAGTTTGGTGAGATGTTTCGAATGTTGCATTTCATTTTGAACATTTAGGTAATGTGAATACTCATCTTCTTCCACCGTGTGACGGCTGGCGCCATCTATTGTCGAGAGTTTCTAAGCCGCCCAAAGGGCCTCTGACATGGCTACTCATAAATAAGTAGAACAAAATCAACATATTTATTTTGTGCAGTCTACAGCGTGGTATTAGTTAGTATCTTAACTTCTTCATCATCATCATCATCATAATTTCAGCCGAAAGACGTCCACTGCGGGACAAAAGCCTCCCCTAAGGATCTCCACAACGACTGGTCCGTTAAAATTAACGTTACCTTTTATGTGATTTGATACGACTCGGCAACGGCTACGGCGGCGTAGCCATTTTGTAGCTATCTACGATTTTTCAATACTCTACTACGCTTCCGATGCCAATTTTGGTAAGTATCAACCATTATACACTTTTATAATTTTGGACTAAGTAGTTGTTTTATGATGTTATTTCCAAACTACATTCCCCCAATGTGTTGACATAGATGCGAGCTGCTAATTAAGTTATTGTGTAGTACCTATCAGTAGTATAATCTCATTAAGAAGAGTCTGGACAAACATCCCCTGGAATATTTCCCCACTTCCTTTTCAAAACACTCTTTTTTGCCCCACAGGAATTGCACAAAGCTGTGTCTGGGTGACGTCATACATTATTCAGGGAGAGCCCTCGGGAGCCCGCAATCCGGCTGCGCTGTGCGGCTAACATCTCGTCAGGCTGCCGTGAGTGGCCATTTGCATTTTAACCGACGCGTACATGCTTTGTTCAAAATCATGATACGGGCATAACTTAGTTATTTGTCAGTTCTTTATAGTAAGTAATTTTATAAATAGATAAGCCTGAAATATGTGCTTTGGTTACTTAATAATGAGAGATTTCAATGCGTGAATTAGTTTGTACCTCCTGTTTGAAAATAGATAAATAAGACAAGTGTGTACCGCTGTGTGTAGGCTGTACTTTATTGCAGAATTGCCTCCTTTGATCCATTTTAAAAACTCGGATCTTTACACTTTTATATTACGTTACATACCGTAATAATATATTTTCTTTATGTAAGTATTAATTAAGTCATTCTGTTTGAGTTTTCCTTTTATAGTTTAATATTTTCTGGCCAAAGATCACGGCATCTCCTAAAATGAGTATATAATGCCTATTCTATTGGTATAAACAACAGCTCTTCAGCAGCCGTTACAGGAATTACGTTCCGGTAATCCTACATCCGGCTTCCGGCAGCCGGACGAGCCATCACCGGCGCCGGCGTCATGTTATCCGGCTCGGTCTGGATATACATACATGTCTTGTTTGATATGGTGTATTTAGAATCTCCTGTGTGCAGAATTCGAAATTCACACAAACCCGTACAATGGAAAACATTTAAACTTAGATTGTATGGGTCGTCATAAAGATTTTTTTTCTTAGAAGAATTTTTAAATCGAATGAGAAGTATAACAATAACAACAAGGCTATTAGTAAAGAAGTTGACAAGCCAAACGAAGAAACTGGATGATGTTTGTATTCTAAACAGCGAAAATGATAAGGAAAAATCCAGAATGTCCTGCGCAGAAGATGATTAGGCAACGATTTGTTAAAAAAAAAAAAACTTTTATCACTTTACTTTTTTTTATCTACGGCGGCGGCATTTTCGAAACTGATTTTTCTATCTCTGTGCTCGGTTTCGGAAAGCGGTTACCAGTTGTGACAAATGTCTAGCTAGACCAATCAAACTTAATACTTTGACCTAATCGGAACAAGAGCTTTTTTTGCCTTTTGTCAAGACGTTTAAGTTGGTTTAGCAACTTTTATTTTCTTACGTTTTTGAGAGCAGAATTTACTTATTCAAATGTATCTAGGGCGAAAATTCTAGGTACGTATATTGGATGGCTTTTAGAAAATGACCATCGGAAACCCTCTGCGCAAAGCAAACTTCACCAAAAATCCAACTGGGAATTTCAATTTCAATTTCATACCTTTTACGGCCGTTTCGAAACAGATTTCGTAGATTATTATTGTTACAGATTGTTGTTGAATTGTTATTGTTGTAATTTTTCGCTTTATAATTATTAGATTTCGTAGGTTGTAACCGAAAAAAAAATTGGATAAGCGCGTATGTACATATAATCACCGCGTCGGAAAAAAACCTTATTTCCACATCCAATGCATTAAAATTAATTTCTGTTTACGTAAAACGCTTCCATTCAGCTAACCAAGAATGAAATGTGTCGCAATAAATTCTCCCTAAACTCGGTGGCGTTGTACAATTTCGAAACAACTGTAGACAAAAGCCACTTTCCTTCAAGTTTTTTCCTTGTTCGCTTGAAGTGTCTCGTAAACTTTTCACATTTGAGCCTTGAAACTTTTCAAAGCCGCTTTTTTATTTACTTGGCTTCGTGGTTTCTGTAGTTCGTATTTCTTATTAAAGCAAATTGTATATCTACCTAACAAACTTTGTAGTACAAGTATGATATTTACCTACTGTCCCCAGTTTGGTTAAAACATTTTTGGCAATGGTGAAGAAGAGTAAGAGAAGAAGCAATGATGCTATTATTCTTTGCATAAAGATGAATTCATCAATCAATCAGCCTATTGCAGTCCACTGCTGGACGTAGGCCTCCCCGAGGGTACGCCAAAGCGCACATCCCCCGCTTTCCTCATCCAGCCACCACGTTTCCCGAGACGCGGTCTCCATTTGAGAACCCGTCTGCTCCAACGCTCATCGGTTCTGCGACAGACGACGTGGCCAGCCCACTGCCACTTCAACTTGCTACATTCATAGGCAGAAATAAAAAAACAAGTGCGCGCCCGCTGTATTACGATTTTGGTATACAATATACATAGCGATTTAGTCAGTTAGGAAAAAAAAACTACTTCTTCCATGTGGGTTGTAAGTTCGACAACCGACCTCACAAACCCTGGTGTCAGTGTTATAGAGCCGCCATAGGCCACTGACCTGGCTCGTGTAACGACTAGATAGTAGCCGGGACCAACGGCTTAACGTGCCTTGCGAAGCACGGAATCATCTTCCTTTCGGACAATCGGGTGATTCAGCCTGCAATGTCCTAAACATACTGGGGAAAGCCTCACAAAAGGAATCGAAACCGGAACCTCCGGCCACGGAGAATGTTTAATAAAACTACTGAAAATTGAAGACAAAGCAAGTGTAAAAGGCCTGAACATTTATTTTGCTGACTCTACCTACTCGTGCTTCGCGAAGCCCGATATCCTCAGTCCTGTGTTCCGCTGGATATGCCTTTGTTCGTTCTGTCTCACTGAATTTAATCACAAAGTCGGCACGGATTCGCACGAAACATTGTGATTGGAAAATAAATTGGAAAAAAAGAAAATGCGATGATACTGTTTACACTTTCAAAGATCTCACAAATTGTTTCATTTTTATATTTGTATTTTTAAAGTTATTTTTATTTTTGTTATAAATACTGAAGCCAAAAAATTCACAGCCCTTGTGCGAGTAAAAAACCTTCGTGTTCTAGCGGTAGAACATTCTATTCAGCTTTCATTCCAAAGACAGACACTGGGGTTCGAATCCCGACACTGTCACACAAAATACTTCAGTAACGACGTTGCAGATTAAATTAACTGATAGTCCGATAAATAGGAAAAGGCATTTTATCAAGGTATCTAATTGAGTAAGTAAACTCTCGACAATAGATGCCGCTAGCCGTCACACGATGGAAGAAAAAAGTAGACACTACAAGTATTCCTATCAAAGGCAGTAAAATAACGATAATGAATTTAATATTTATCACTAGCTGCAATATTTAAGAACTTTAAGTTGCTTAGTGTAATTCCCAAAAATAAAATGGCTCTAGCAAATAAGAACTGACGGCTGATCGAGGCTGTTACCATTAGCACCGTAGAGATGTGCTTAAATACTGATCACAGAGCTGTTAAAAATATTAACAAGTATTCATTACACCTGACCTTAATAGGAAAGAGGCTTACCTTTAATAAACACGGCCACACGACATCTCACACACGGCCATCTAATCCCAAAGTAAACAAAGCTTGTACTATGGGTATTAGACAGCTGATTTACATTACTTAAATATATAAACACATACATATATAGATAAACAACATCCAGACACAAGGCAAACACAAGTGCTCATCACACGAATGTTTGCTCTGGGCGGGATTAGAACCCGCAACCCTGTGCTTCGTAGGCAGGCATACTACCAACTAGGCTACGGGGTCGTCAAGACTCTCCTTTGTTTCGAGCTTTATCCAAATTGACAACCGAAAAACACAAGCTTCTGAAACAGGTTTATTATAAGCTTATAATTTACAAAGGACTCGAAGGCCCAATGCAGAAAGTTCGACTTCATACTTTAACTTAGAATTAGCAACTGGGCGTATTCAGTAGGTTTTCCTATGTTTTTCTTCACCTCATCAACAACTCAATACAGGGGGCCCGAGGGGCTCGAGCCACCCTGAGTTGGGGCGATCAGGCCTTGGTCGACCACGCTGCCCCAGTGCGGATTGGTCGACTCCACACTTAACCTTTGAATTTCTTCGCGGAAACATGCAGGTTTCATCATGATGTTTTCCTTCACCGTATAAGAGCGTCGAATAAACGTATATATGAATTCGAAATTCGAAAACACATTGGTACGCGCTGGGGATCAAACCCGCGTCTCCCAGACGGGAGGCAGCGGCCCTAACTGCTAGACCACCGACGCTCTCGTCTTTTCTTCACCTAAAAGCATAAAAAAATCGCAAAATATAAATTGGGAAATCACATTAGTACGCGGTAAAGTTCCAGTGTTTCTTGGTAGTCATACTAGAATATCCTACTTCTCCTTCTATGGTCCTAGTAGTTATTATTGATAGTCAAACTGCTAGTACACACACACTCATGATAACATCCCTAGTATTCCCAAAATAATCTCCAACTACATAGCAAGTTTAATGGAACTTTCGTGTATTGTTCTAGATAATTCTATTAACCCTACCGCTGCCGATCATCCGTGACAACCCAATTATGGCCCGCTATCGGCTTTTGTTTTCTACCCATTTTCAGTCCATAATGTAAGAATTTATTTCTATTAGGATCAACATAAACGAACTGCATTCTAGTTACAAAATAGCCGTTTTAATTAATTTAGAGTGCATATTATGCAACACTTTAAGTATAAATATGACTCCAGCCAATCCGGCACGGCGAAGAGACAATTTAGAATAGCAGACATATCTAATTTTATTTGACTGAATAATTTGAATAAAAAGAAAAAAAACCTTGGCTTTCGGATTTTCTATTTTTGCAGTGTTTTATTTTTTGAGCACCGACCTATTGTTTCGGCTTTGATTTTTGATCATAAGTAACTACACGCAGAGGACTGCCGTAATATGAAATAATTCTATTTAAATCTGTATGACTTTTACAACTAAATAACAGAATTCCAGGCAAGCCGCTTACCAAGCCAGGCACTCGACGAGCAACATGAGTGACTCATAATGAGATCAAGAAGTTAGCTAGCTCCTAAACTTCAGTTCGAGTTGTCAGAACCAAAGTTGCTGGCTGCGTGGAGTTTCAATTTGATGGAATTACACACTCGCAAGAGCAGTGGTACACTCTCCCTGCTTATATATTACAAACTCCACTTTGCGTATTATAATTTATATTACAACAACTAATAATGCCAGCCTTAAGAGGGAAGAATAGTACGTGCTCGTCCATACAAAAAGAGAAAACGTTTTTCCACTTCTAAATATTTTCGAATCTCCATGATTTTTTAGTATGTTATTGACACAATGAATGATTAGCTTTATAGCTTTTTCTTTTTTCAAAATTTGCTATAGATTCAAACTTATAGGCACCTCGAGTAACGTAATTTTTGGGATTAAAACTGTGTCGAATTAAGCCGTTTGTTGAACAAAAATAATGTATTTTTAAAAAAAAGCGAAACCTACAAGCCTAGAATATATTGTGCTCGTAATCGACATCAAAATCAAAGTGATTTGTTGAAATTTAGTTAGTGGAAACCGTTTTCTCCCGAAATGGGAATTTCATCAAGAAAAATAAGTCCCTATTGTCAGTCGCGAGCTGCAACGCTCTCTATCGCACGATTGGGGGTAGCATGAGCGCACAAGCGATAGCAAATGTTTTCCTAAATACCTATTTCGTTACGATCACGAAGCTATTCTTCCCCCTAAATTACTTCAACTGCTAAAGTCCGTGGAATCCCTCAGTCCACGCACGCATGCATCAAAACTTTAGCACTGTGCTTGTATCTAGCTATTTAGCTACTTACATCACGCTCTTTTCCCCCCAAGTGGTGAGCAAAGATTTAGTGGACCTTCCTAACCTTCATCAGTACTAGTCCGGCCACTAGGATCCCCCAACCCGATCCCTCAGGGGATCCCAGTGAAGTCATCGGTTCATCTGAATGCCCTTGAAATAAAATTAAGTATAAAGATACATCACTATGGTCACTACATCGGTAGTATAACTAAAACCACCGTATCACCAGAAGAATGGCCCCTTTGTTCCCACTAGTACCACCAAACGGTACCACGTACTAACTGTACTACATAATTAAATTATTAAAAGAGTAGACACTTTATTGCACACTGGATAAACACAAAAAACGAGAAACACGTATATTCCATTTATTTACTATCGAACAGTTGGGACAAAAATATTCCAGACGGACCGCTAGTGTTGTGTAAGATTTTCCGTGGGAATAAGACTTTTTCCCGCAAAAAGTATCTTATGTGTTAATCCGGGTTACAAACTATCTCCATTCCAAATTTCATCCAAATCCGTTGAGTACTTTAAGCGTGAAGGCGGAACCAACATTCAAATATAAAGGTATTTTCACTTTTATAATATCCAGATTGTTATACTGGCAAAACAAATTTATGGACACGCAAGTTTTTATTTCAAATAGAACAGTTGAAATAAATAGAAGTGTTATCAAAGATATTAATCTTAAAAAGGGACAAAAATTGGTAGGTTAAAAACGTGGCAATCAAACAATTCATTCAATATGAAAAAAATATTTATTAATTTTTAATTACATTAACTAAGTAGGTATTATGTATTTAAAAATTAAACATCCTAATTTTGAAGATATTATACATATCACTGTTATGGGGAAGAAAATTGAAATCATGGATATGAATTTGGTAATAACGATATCGCCGGTTAGCTAGGCCCATATTTACGCAACTTTTTAAAAAATCGATAAAGATTATCATTTTCCGAATCATTAAACTAGAAATGAAAATTCTATTTGTGTAAGTACCACGACACCCGGCCTCTCCCTTTCCGGGCAGTTGATACAATAACTCCGTGGCGTTTTAAATGTCTACTCTATGCAAGCTGTTTCCAAATCAGCGGAGTAGATTGTAATTATGACTCATATATGATTCTTTATATATTTAAAAGAAAAGTACAAAAGATACAATTCCTGTAGAGTTTCTTCTGGCCGTTCTTCTCCACAGAGGGCGTACACTGGTAGTGAACGTGCCATCCATGATAGCTTTGACGTCGAAAAATGATTTATAAAAATCTTAATACGAATAAAAAAAAAAACTTTGACTTTGAAGGAACATCTAGGGCTTAGATAAAAGAAAGACTCGCGCGGCGCTCGCCTAGATACCGCTGGCATAGTTGTAAAATGCGGCAACAAATACTACGCCGAATTCGGCGCACCCGAGCTCGCGCCGACGCGTCTCGTCTCGTATTTCCTCCGAGCTTGCATCCTTCCAAATTGTCATTGTCATTGTTGAGTTGCCGCATTCACGGAGCCGTTGTTGTTAGATAGCGCGGTATCTAGGCGAGCGCCGCGCGAGCCTTCCATTTATCTAAGATCTAGGGATATCGTTGCGCTCCTAGGACACAGTACATTGAATAAGCAGTATGTTCATACAAACGATCGAAACGTTCTTAGTACTACATTAATTCTGTGGAACTACATCAAAAGTTGCACTTATAATTTTTTCCTTTATTTCCTTCGAATTCTAAAATTATTATTTTTCATCCACAGATTTCAAGTTCACCGATTAATTATATTTAATATTATTATTGTTATCTGCCTACGCTGGGTTAGAGCGATTAGGACTTTGTTTTTGGTACTAAACTCAATCTTTACAATACAGGATTAAGGTACTTTTTATCATTGTTTAATACTAAATTTAAATGTAACTTGTGTAGTGATATAATATCTTATATTATTTATAAAGCTAAGTATCTTTTATACAAATATAACTATTAAGCCCCAGTTACACCCAGTCTTAAAACAGAAAGTTAACAAGGTGACTTTAGTATTAAATTTTAACAAAAAAATATATCGATCAATTTGATATATTGCACACATAATTATAATTTTATACAAACTACTTACATAAACATTTTTTAAAGAATAACAAAAATTAAATATAAAATTGATACTAACATAAATAACAACAAATTGAACTTAGGTACATACTTATATAAATATAAGTTTTTTATTTTATTCCTTTACTATCACAAACAGGCCTCAAAGACCATCTGAACATCTGAACAACGAAAGACCTTATTTCTGTCTCTCAATATGAAAGTTTTTGAAACACAGTTGTTTAATTCGCCCTTTAGTTTAGTTTTGCATTACTCGACTACCTGATGTACCTATATATAAGCGTTTAAATTATATATACTTATCACAATAACAAACAGCAGCTTTGTAAATCTTTTACAGTAAGTATGTTAATGAGTAAACAGAAATACATAAGACTTGATATATACTCACGTTTATAAAGCACATCCTTTTACGGATTTCAGAGTAAACATAATTATTTTAACTTCTATGTACGTGCATCTTAGATCGCAAAAATCTCAATTTTTATTTTGAATGCATGGCAAGAACAACTTCCTAAAAAGTGAGCGAAAAAGTATCTTTCCCACACGAATTGAATTTGCTTTTGTCTCAAAAAGTAAAAAAAAATACTGCTAATTTCAAAATAAATCAAATAAAACGGGCTATCCTTATACGCTACCTTTTGTCATCTTTTACTACATTAAGATCTACATCAGGCAGTATTTATAGGATACAATTAAAATTAGATAATAAATAAATATTAGTTCTAGCGAATTGCTAAGAGCACTAACCAGCAAAATCTCTTGCAAACATTTATATGTTGAACTTGCTAATCGATATTATTAGAATCGAAGTTGTTGAAACAATTATTATTTCCATTCCTTGAAACATTTTTACGTAGTGTTTGTCAACAGTTAATTTTTTATTTACAGTACTTACAATTTCTGCAGAGTGGTCGAAGTTGAAACCGACCCCAAATGATGGGATAAGGGCAAGCGAATGATGGTCGAAGTTGATATTATTACTTCAGAGCGATATAAATTAGCAGTAACTTTATTGACAAAATATTTACGCATACTATACACACCTTTTAATGGCCTTTCCGATAACAAAACTCATCTACTTTCAATCACGTTCCAAATAATCCTGACATGTTGATATTTAGAAATAAATAACGATGACCAAATCCCCATTTCTTGTGAATCCACAAAATGTGATTTATAATGTACGACCTAGCAATAGCAAGCTTTCATAATTTCTCTTTCATAAATCGAAGCAAAACAAAACTGAATAAATAAAATATATTAGCGTAATACAGTGGGTCCCCTTTTTAAAACTACAGGTGAAAACTTCGACAAACAAGAGTTTTCAGTACACAAAACTAAGTTATCCAAGGAACAACGCCCTAAATAAATGACGAAGAAATTAGGAGTGACCTTTCATACGAAACCACAATTATGTGAAAAGTGGGAGGGCTAAAAGTGTATTTGCAAAGACTAAAAAATCAGACCATAGGCACAATAAATACGACCGTATCAATGAGGGATTTTTTTGGGACAGCTCTTTAAAAATAAAAATAATAGCCTCTAATTGAGACGATAGATGGCGCCAGGTGCACTTCGTGGATTCTTTTTTTTATATCCCTTTATTTCTTCGGATCCACGAATCGTCAACGCCATCTACCGAAGTTTTATGAACTATTTTTTTTTATTGGCTGTCGGTAAATCCCCCATTCACAATAAGGTGGCCTTTCATTTTGTATTACACGTTACATCTACGGCGGCGGTTGTAAAGTTGTAAATCAATGTCGTCATCTGACTACTTTTTTCTTCTTTTTATTGTTGTTTCATGAACTGAACTGAACACCCTAAGGTCAAGTCTGCGCCTTATATGGGGTACTTCTACATAGCAATAAGGTCAGTTAAAGGGCTACCTGACTGCACACTAGCGCCACTTCGAAAAAAAATCATAACTCCGAAAAAACTAAATATAGGCATATTAAATATGCGGACGATCATATTACAGTGTAGGTATTTTCGTATTTTTAGAAACATCTAATTTTATAAAATCTTATACGGTGTAGTAAGAGATAACAGCCGTTATTAGCACATAATTATATAACTACAATTAACAATAGTTATCGGAATTTATCAATTTTGAAAATACAACAAGTTGTATGAAACTATTTGACGTGCTGATTTTTGATATTTTGTATTTTCACTAAGTTATGATTTTTATCCGAGTGGCGCTAGTGTTCACATAGGGTAACCCCTTAAGGAAAAAAAAACCCCAAGGCCTCAATTAAGGAGACGGACGCTGTCGCACGAAACATCGCTTCTGCATGACTCATATGTTTGTATTTGATCGCAAAACGTCGCGTCTCCATAACCGAGACCTAAAACATTTGTCGAAAGTTTTGAATACTACATAAAATAGTCCATAGATATTGATGGTATTACCTGTAACTGATACCGTATCTGGTGGCGACTTGCGGAGTGTGCGTGGTGGCGACGGCCAGGAGCAAAGGCACGTCGCTCACGTCGATGTCCAGCGATTTGGTCAGAGTGGCGATGTCGCAGAAGTCTGTGCTCATCAGCATGTCTGCCAGAGTTTTGGACAGGACGCAGAATTCGCGGAGTTTGCCTTCGAGGAATGAGAGACACTGCAAGGGAAAATACTAAGTTTTTATTTGCATTAGATTCATAGGTTTTCTACGGTACGCGAGGATTGACTTAGCAACGATATATTTAATTGGTTTTATAGGTTTATATAAATAAGTCTTGTTTTCTATGTTCAGTGTTGAATGAATGAATGAATATACTTTATTGCACACACATAAATAATAAATGACAAAGTGGAAGTAAAAAATTGCTATTGCTATTTTCTATTCCTGTCCTCTCTGATATAATTTGGCAGAAAAGCTGAAATATTCAGATCTTCGTTTTCTTTGTAAATAAACGAAAGCACTGCTTTATTGAATAAGAATGTATTTTATATAATTTGAACACTCAATTCTCACTTTCCATTTTAATTCAAATATTTTTAACAAAATAGCAGGATCTTAGTAGCTCAGGAGTTTGTCTGTTGTCCTTATAACCTGCCAGTTAAAAAGAAGTTTAATTTTGTGTGACTAGGGCCTAGTGGCTAGGGCCGCTGCCTCCCGTCCAATGTGTTTTCGAATTTCGAATTCGTATGTGCGTTTATTCGACGCTCTTACGGTGAAGGAAAACATCCTGATGAAACCTGCACACTCCTGGGAAGAAATTCAAAGGTTGTGTGTGAAGTCGACCAACCCGCACTGGGCCAGCGTGGTCGACTAAGGCCTAATCGCCCTAATTCTGGGTAAGCTCGAGCCCCTCGGTGGGGACTTACGAGCTGTTGATGATGATAAACTACGCTACTAGCCTCTCGTCAGTTACTTGTGTCAAGTTCATAAACGCCTAAATAAGTCCGTTTCCTACAATACCTGATGCGCGGGTACTTTAGCTCTGCGCATGGCGGGTAGCGCGTCGAGCATCGAACCCACGAGCGACGACATCCCCGCCACGCCGCATTCCCGCCCCACCACCCGCACCTCCCTGGAACATACGAAGTAATGTATTATGTCACTTTCTCGGTATTGTAAATGGTGTAAAGGCTTAGGATTTGCTTTTTTTCTCTACAACGCACTTACCACAACACAAAGGCTCTGGGGTAGTATAAGAAACAGAAATACTTGTATTCCAAAAATTTTCAAAATTCCCTTATTTTGCATATCTCTCGGTGAGCTAATCAATTTGTATGGAAAACTCAATGTTTTTTTAAAAGTTTTGCAACAGTTTGTTCTATATCACGGACTAAACCCAAGAGGTTCTACATTATTTAGATAAAGAAATGTATTTTCTTATGTAATAAAGTTTTGTTGTGAACGTCAAAGCGTTATGCTCATTTTTATACAACATGCCCATACAAGCCGATTCCCATCGGCTTACCTTACACGCGAGCGCAAGATACATTGCTTTTTTTAATACAAGTCGAGGCGGACGGCGCTCTACAAGCACGTCAATGAATATTCAATCACGCACGAGTCGCACGACCGACCGAGTTCGTGAATTTGAAAGACACCCATAAAATGGCGCCATAGAAGCCGAGTCGGGTCAACTTCCCAAAATTTATTTCTCTTTCTACGCATAACGCATACGCGAGAGAGGAATTGATAAGATAGAAAAATTGAAAAAGAAGAATTGCAGTAAGAAAATACATCGCGGTGTCGAATTTTTTATTTAATTTTGGAGTGTGATGTTGTGTGATTGGTTAAATTATGATTTATATGGGGAAGTAAAGTGATACAATAAATTTAATTAGTACGTGTCCGCCAATTTAGTGTGTGCTTGTTTGTAAACAGTGAAATTGTTGTTTTTACTGTGTTTTCACGACCTGTTCAATACGGTAAGTAAGTTGTTGAGTGAGTGTTGTGAGTTCTGTATGCTATTTTGACTACTTGTGTAGCGATGAATTCCATTTTCCGAACTCACAGTTTTGAAAACAAAAAGCATGTCATTTAGTTAGGTAGGCCGCGCTCTTCCGGCTTACCTTTGTCAAAATTTCACCCTTCGCCACTGCATGCCCATATATCCTTTTGTGACTTTGTATGCTAAATACGGTATAAAGAAGTTTTTTTTTTTTATCTTTTATTCAGGAAACATACAGTTATATCTCAATTTATAATCCTAAGTTATATCCCTAAGTATTTTTTTTTCAACTCACCAAGTGTTAGTATCGCCGACGATAGCGACGGCCTGTATGGGAGGTTCGGCTCCTTTGTTCAAATACGACGTGAGGTCCAAGTCCCTCCGCAACTCGCCTTCCCATAAGTGTGGTTGCGCGTGCGTTCCTGACGAACAAACGATATGTTTAAAGTTAAAACCTTAAAAACCTTAGCTTTTATAAAAGTATTCAATTGGAAGGTAAGCAACCAGGTTCAACGGCCGCTCTATGTTTAAAATGTGACAGTATATCTTTCTCTCTCTCTTTCTCTCTCGCAAGGCAAAGAGCCTCCATTCGCCGATCGGTTATAAACCATTGCAGGGTTTGTTTCATAACGTGTCATAATGCCATTAAAACGAACTCAAAACTGATAGAACATCTCATACAATGCGCCTCAAGAGTATACAGAAAAATTAGGGCACTGTACTGAGTTAATTAACAACACCCATTCAATCATTGCCACTTGCTATGGTTCGTTAAAAATCATTCCCGTTTATCTGGTGTTGCCATTTTTAACGAATATCATCATCATAAGACCTCCTGCATCTTATTAGATGATTTAAGCAGCGTTAATTTTGGAAGTAACGTCGCTCGTGGCTGAACAGTCCTATCCTAGATCGGCACGTACGTGCGCGTGGCATGAAAAGTTAATTTTTTTTGTTCTATTTTGTGTCGCACTGTATTTACATGCTTATGTCAATAATAAGAACATTGTAAAATAACACTTACCTTGTATAATGAGATCAGGTACATAATGGTCAGTGACCCCGCCCAGGAGCGAGGAGTCGAACCCGGCGCGAGCGTGCGCGTGCGCGGGCACAC
Source organism: Carpatolechia fugitivella (assembly GCA_951230895.1). NCBI lineage: Eukaryota > Metazoa > Arthropoda > Insecta > Lepidoptera > Gelechiidae > Carpatolechia > Carpatolechia fugitivella. The sequence goes on from OX579651.1 coordinate 13,010,397, forward strand.
ACACACACGACGGCATGGGGAATTCTATCACTCTCTTCACCTGTATTTCCATGTCTATCTGTCTTCCTCTTTCACTCTGTCTCTTCGGAGCTGCAACCGACACTCTCGGAGGGGTTTCCAAACGCTTGTTCACATTCACCACGATAGTGTTTTCTTTACGTTTTCTGACAAACGTTTTCGGAGATATTTCTCTATGGCTGACGTTTGCGTCATCAACGACACTTTCTTTGGCGTACTGCGGCTCAGATCGCGGCATGTCGTTCATGTACTCCATTTCTGAAGCGTTTGTAGGAGTCTGCAGCAAAGACTCCATTTGCTGGCACTTGTAACAGATCTCACAACGCTCCTCTTGGATCGGCGGAACAACTGTCGGATCAAATTGGAAATTCGCTAGTTTCAAATTCCCAGGCTTCCCAATATAATGCCTGTCTAAGATCTCTAAGTTTTTACTCTTCATATAATTAGTGACTATCTGAGGGTACTTATCGAACTCGAATTTAAATCCGGAATGTTTAATAGGTTTGGAATGTTGAAGCGTTTGCGCGCAACACTTAGAGGCGCTCCCCGAGGTTTTCTCATCACAGAACTCTTTGGAGCAGACTTCAGTCTTCGGCTCGTCCTTTACTTCGGCCAAATCAACCAACTCTGTGTGAACTTTGGAAGATTTCTTAACAGCTTTTCCGTTGGTAGATTTATTCTTGAGGCCGACTAATTTCTCATCGTCACCGAGAACGAAAACTACTTTTTCGTCTCGTTCAGATTCTTCTAAAGAGCTAAGACTAGAGTCGGAGACGGCCGAAAGCGGCATCAAGAGAGTGGGGTTACGACGGAGCGTCTTTGTGACGTCACTAGAGCTGCCTCGCTCCGCGTCCGCCCCAATAGAGAGCTTATCCAAACTCGCGAGGGTCGACGCGCGTTTCATACTAACTTCACTCGCAGCTAACGTACTTACACTATTATCACTACTCTGAGTATTCAAAGACGGCACTTTCAAAAACACACTCTCTTTCGCTTCCTCAAGCTTATTCACTGTTTTTGTCCTTTTCATACCACAGGCTGGCGGACTTTCAGGTGTATTTACTTCGATCACTTTAGTCTCTTTGAGCACTGTCTCCTGGAATTGGAAGTCTGATCGTATGATGTCACCGGAGCGAACGAAGTAGGTTAGAACTATGAGGAGTTTGTTGATGAACTGTAGGTTGGTGGCTCCGCTGATGATGGTGCGCGCAGTTTTTGGCGGGAAGCCGATACTGCCACACAAGTCGCTGAGTTGGGCCCACAGCGCGTTGTATGGTCTCCTAGCTTCGTTCGTTGAAGGGGAAGAATGCTTTTGAGGGTCGAGGGTGTCGTAAGGACTGACAGTTGTCACCCAGCCGAGATGGTAGGTCAACACGTGGGTGATGAGGGTGCTGATAAAGCTGAAACAGTAAAAAAACAACTAAGTACACTTAATCTACTTTCTATAATCATAAACTCACAAAGTGAGTATGTTATCGACATAGCTTTCAGGATAAGCAACTTGAAGTAGCAATGGGCGGGCCATATAGCTCGACAAATCGATAACCGATGGGAAAGAAAAGTTCTCAAATGGTAGCCACGGGCCGGAAGGCGTAGTGTTGGACGGCCTGTTGGCCAGATGACTCGGTGAAAGTTGCTGGGCGCCGGTGGATGCAAATAGCGCAGGACCTTTCACGTTGAAAACCTATAGGGGAGGCCTATGTTCAGCAGTGGACGTCTTCCGGCTGAGATAATTATGATGATGATGAAACACACAAATTCTAGTGTCATAGATATTAAACCAAACCCGGACACTGGCATGGCTTATGAAATGACTACTTCCGTGCATAATAGTCAGGACGAAACCAATGGCTTAAGGTGCATTCAATGTACTAAACTTTCTATGATTTTTATATAAATAAGTTACCAGTACAACAATGATTATGTTTGTCCACTAGTTTGAAAAGGTTTACTCTGTCTACTATATTATTATCAACTTTTTCTTCTTACTGTTTGGCAATCATTAACTTCTTATTCTTCCTATATTTAGATAGTATTCTATTTCTATTTTATTTATCACTCTTTATATTTTTTTATACTTGCCAATTACTGTTAGTGCGCCAACAGCAGGGTATGGTACCTGGTTATTATTTTATTTACAACAACAACTTCTTATTGTAGTGTACAAAAAACAATCGTGAAACACGGACGAACTCGCCGGCCGAACACAGCAACAACAAAATCTCAATAGCTCATATACGTCTCCACAGAGGGGCTCGAGCCTACCCTGTATTAGTGTGACGAGGCCCTACTCGACCACGCTGGTCCAGTGCGGATGGATTAACTTTACACATAACCTTTTAATTTCGTTGCACAAGTGTGCAGGTTTCTACTAGATATTTTCCTTCTCTATAAAAGTATTAAATAAACGTAATATTTATTCGAAACTAACGAATGGAAGTCAGCGGATCTAGACACTACACCACCGACACTCTCCTACAAATACATATTTAATTAGTCGTAAAAGAAAAACAACCTAACCTCCAATTTCCCGGTCGCTGCGCCCACGCATCAATTGCACAACCACTTAGAACGATTTGTAAACGTCAATCCATTCAACGGACAGAATCACGTGAATTGTACGTAAACCGCACCCGCACCTATATACGTAAAAAATGTATCCATTCTAAATATAATATACGGAGTTATAAAAATAGGCAGTTATTTTGAATGGCAGGGCGACGTCATACGGTCATGGTTCGTCAATCATCGTGGAGGAGCGTAATGTTACATTTATAAATGACACGCTGAATACTTTGGACAACCATTTCTTCAGCCAAAGTGCAGTATTTATATAATATACTATATAACAGTCCGCCCGCGGCTACGCCCGCGTTATGTAAGATTTTCCCGTGGGAATACGACTTTTCCTGGTAAAATGTATCCTATGCGTTATTCCAGGGTACAAACTACCTCTGTTCTAAATTTCATCCAAATCCGTCCAGTAGTTTAGGCGTGAAAAAGGAACAAACATCCAAACATCTAAACATCCAAATATATTTTCATATTTATAATGTTAGTGTGTGTGATTTCATACGGAAAACGCAGAAAATATTCAGAGCTATGTTTACGATCAATTTCTATCACGACAAAATATTCCTTAATATTTTTTCTCAATTGGCAAAATTATAGAAAATATACAATTTATAAACTGAATTCAATTATTTTATGTTTTAAGATTTTCGTGGTTGTTCACTACACTAAAATTGTCACAATTCACGGGTTTATTTAATATTATTGCCACTGCTTATTTTGTTATCACGGTTATTTTTTTATATTGAAGTAATAATATTAAATATAACCGTGGTAACAAACCCGTAAATTGTGACAATTTCTATTATTTTTTTTCAAAGGTGGCGTGAGATATATGAAAATCTTTTAATAACTTTTTATCAATAAATGCAATAAATGAAATTGAATTGAATTATCGCATGCCTTTTAAAAGTCAAAATAAAAAGAGTAAAGTACTTACGATAGACCACATTGCCTAGCAATTTGTTTAATGCTCAATTTTATTTTTGAGGTAAAATACAACTCAATATTTCTCTTCTTGTTTAACATTTACGAAAAAATAAGTTAGACAACCTCAAAACAACTGAATTATTGTTGGCAAGATGATTGTTCAGTATCTATTTTGAATTCAGGTATAGAAGAGGAATGCGAAGATAACAGTATATCTCTGTTTAAAAAAAGTCATTAATTGAAAGAGCATTGGATGGAGTCCAGAAGACAATTACCATTAAACTGACACAGTGTCAAGATCACCTTGCTTAGGCAACTGGTTCATTAAGACGACGTGCTTTTACGAGTATTTCTAACTAAAATCCATAGACACAACAACAATGGGGTATTTGACTACTTTTTTATTTTATAAATCCAAACTTGTTAGTTTCTGCTATCGAACGCTAAAAGAATTATTGCTCTATCTTAAAAATTTACCTAGTTATAAAGGTTTGAAATTCAAGATTAGACAGAGACACATAATCTCCATACAAGAAATCGTTTTTGAAAGAGACAGACATATTGAAATTAAAAAAATCTCTTTCTTCAATTAATTCGTTCTTCAATTAAACCGATTCTGTGTTTTTCTTCGCAAATCATCTGAATCCGTTAAACTGAACAACAAAAAAGATCGACTGTTCATACTATCTGATCAGCTGACTAAATTATTTATAGAAAATAATTAGAGATTTAAAAAGAATTTCGTATATAAAATTTTATCAGTTGCTATCCGAGAGATAAATAACAATAAATAAATAAACACCTCGCACACGGCCATCTGATCCCAAACTAAGATTCTGTTTTATTTAACTACTTAATACATTGAATAAAATGTGTCTGTTCTATTGGATGGATTTTTAAGCCCTTTATTGGTTAAGAGCCTCCAGCGTTCGAGTGTCATTTAAAACTCTGCTAGAACATTAACTCAAACACACTTACATAAACTTTGCAAATATAGATCCTAACAGTGTATAGATAGGGTAGTACTCAAATAAATACCTAACTTTTATTAATAGGGTAACTTCGAAAATAAAAATTTATGTAGAAATATGTATACTTAAATATTCTGATTTTGAGTCATAAAAGCACATTATTGTTTTATGTTATTGAAATTAAAAGCCGTAATTTTTAATCTGTATATCACGTGACCTAAAACACGAGCCGCTATGGTGTAACGTCATATAGACAAAAACTGTCAGTTCAGTGTAAACAGCTAGGTACACATGCTCCAAACTTTAACTTCAAGGAGTAATAATTGTGTTCTTCGTCAGTACATACACGAACACGACTGTTGTTTTTACCAATATTACGTCACCAAAATGGCTGACAGCGTTTTCGCGGGAATAAAAAAGGTTTAAAATGTAATTTAATTTTATGGCAAGAAAGCGTGTTTATTTTGCCGAAATATATTTTTTTGTGACTTTTTATTAGGAAAATCAGGAATTTGAAGTACTTTTTCAAATATAGTAGAATATTCCCGAGTTTATCGCAGACTAGCGCAAATAACAGTTACTATTTTAATTAATTATGATTCCTACATAAATATGTAAACTTATCTTATCGGCGTTACCAGTTACCACGTTTTTTATAACATTGTTTTCATTTAGGTAACTAGTTGTAAAAGAAATTAATACGATGTCAACAAATACGCCGGAGAAAAATTTAAAAATATTTTCGCTGTTCCTGTCATACATACTATGTATATTAAAATAGTTTAGTTCACGTCGTGTAATACAGGAGTTTTTCGCTTATTTATGTAGAAACAAGCTTGTTTCTCCTTCGAGTTCCATCAACAGTACACGATCTAGATATAAACAAATGAACCTTTATATATAAATAGAAGTAAGAAAAATAAAAACAAGTTTAACAATCTGCTTACCCTTAAAATCATGTGATTGTTTTCATTACGGAAAGTTATCTAACTGGTAATAAAATTAGCATAGTTCGTTCAGAAATAAAGACGGCATAGCGTATAGTGCGTATAGACACGCATCACGTGCTTCGAATCCATAGTCCTACGTAACTCAAAACTGCTTACATAACTATTTCTACTGCACATTAATTTTTTTCGACATAATTATTGTTGTAGAAACGAATCTTCTGGAATAGCATTGTTTTGTTTGAGACATTTTTAATTTTATAAAAGCATGTATCTCATCCACCGTGTGGTGACGGCAGAGTAGAATACATTTGTCATCAACCCCTACCCTTCCCGTGGGTGTCGTAAGAGGCGACTTAGGGACTACACATTGAACAGGGAACGGGCAGCAGCGCTCTCTGATACAGTAACCTTTTAATCTGCGATCTCCAACCCGCCTGCCAAGCGTGGAGATTATGGCAAAACCAAACACGCGGAGTGGAGGAGGCTCATAGTCCAGCAGTGGTCTGTAAGGGGCCGTTGATTTGATTTTGTCATGTAATGGTACAAATTGATCCAATTTTATTTTAAGGGGTGTGTGTGTGTTAATTCTAATAAAATATAAACTTAAATTAGGGTGGACTGAGTTACTTAAAATCTAAGACCGTTAACCAAGGGTAAGTACTATTTGGCAGTGCGTTTAAAGTCCCAGGTTCTCTTCCCGGCCTGGTCAGACTGAGATCTAGTTGTTTTGTATTTTGAAGTAATTTGTATCTTATCTTAGTAAGGAACTATGAGTGTTATACTTACGTGTTTTATTACAGTTGATTGTCCTTTAAACATCAGTCAATATAAAGATAACGCGTGGATCGTAAGGTCGATAACTCATTATAACATATAGCAACATGACCTACACATATTTTTAATCGCAAAACTCAAGTCAAAACTAAAAGCAACTTACAAGTTAGTATGTTTGGTGTCGCCAACGCTGAGTACGGAGCAGAGATCCGACAGCAGATTGTCGGCCATCTTGGTTGCCGTCCGGTAGTCACCAGTCACCAATGAGAGCCAGGCCGGCTGCAACCGAGGCCCGTGAAGCAGGTCTGACAACCTGCAAATCATTTACGTGTAAGTTGTAAGGTCTATGACCAATCTCGCAGTTTTTGATATTATCATTATGACTTTAGGAAAAAATATATGAAAAAGTAGGCCTCCCACAAGGTGGACCGACGACCGATAGATAGAAGGTGGACCGAGGCGAAGAAAAAGAGAAAGAAGATAGATAAATCGCGGTCTACCGCTGGATGCGGGCTAAGCAGGACCTGTCATTGTGGAGATCTTTGAGGGAGGCCGCCGTCCAGCAGTGGACTTCGTTCTGCTGAAATGATGTTAAAAAATTGCAGTTTGCAAGTTATCGAGGTTGCTCACAAAAACAATGTTAATGTTCACCTTCACACAAATAAAGACATCGAGATATTGTCTGTACAGATAATAAAACATATACCGCCCTTTACAACATGTCCTAACCTGATAGTGATTCTATGACAGACTTCTGACGTGACAGCTGTTAAAACAACTCATACTGTACTTTTACCTTAATTACATCTTATTTGCTGTATTAAGTGTAATTATCCGATACTCCAAGAAAAAAACGAGCCGCTAAACAGTTACCGCCTCGCAGCATCAGTAGCAGCCTTATGTAGGGTTGACACAAAGTTGTACTTTGTATTTTTTTCTTAATTACATCTTCTTTGCTGTATTAAGTGTGATTATCCGATGCTTCATACCAAAATCGAGTTTAAAAAATCACGCTAAACACTTAGCACCTAGCAGCATCAGTGGCAGCCTTGTGTAGGGTTGACATAAAGTTGTAAATTGTATTTTTTCTTAATTACATCTTCTTTGCTGTATTAAGTGTAATTATCCGATGCTTCATAGCAAAAAAGAGCTTAAAAACTACGCTAAACACTTACCACCTCGCAGCATCAGTAGCAGCCTTGTGTAGGGTTGACATAAAGTTATATTTTGTATTTTTTTCTTAATTACATCTTCTTTGCTGTATTAAGTGTAATTATCCGATGCTTCATAGCAAAAAAGAGCTTAAAAACTACGCTAAACACTTACCACCTCGCAGCATCAGTAGCAGCCTTGTGTAGGGTTGACATAAAGTTATATTTTGTATTTTTTTCTTAATTACATCTTCTTTGCTGTATTAAGTGTAATTATCCGATGCTTCATAGCAAAAAAGAGCTTAAAAACTACGCTAAACACTTACCACCTCGCAGCATCAGTAGCAGCCTTGTGTAGGGTTGACATAAAGTTGTATTTTGTATTTTTTTCTTAATTACATCTTTTATGCTGTATTGAGTGTAATTATCCGATGCTTCATAGCAAAAACGAGCTTAAAATTTACGCTAAACACTTACCACCTCGCAGCATCAGTAGCAGCCTTGTGTAGGGTTGACACAAAGTTGTGGCCGGCTCCCGCAGCTAGGGTTGCCAACCTGAGGCGACACACCAGCGCCTGTAGCTGCGTCGAGTGCTCCAAACATTTTCGCACTTCATCCCTGTTCAAGCGACAGACAAGGTTTACACAAGATTTCTCGTTATCACAGAGAAATGTAAGATCTTACGTGAAAAAGAAACTAAGAAGAAAAAATAATAGAAACGAATGACAATGAAATTTAAAACACCAAATGAATGCTCAATAAAAATAATATGTTACGTGAATATGAATAGATAGATCGGAAAACGAAAGATGAAGGTTTTTCGCAGGCACATCAATACTTACATCTCCGTACAATCGCTCACAGTAATCAACATAGCCAGACCGAGTTTGTTTTTCTTCTGTGGCAGGTTAACGCCTGAACTTGCAAGACTTTCATTTGTGCCACTTGTTGAACTATTGCTGTATACCTGTGAGCAATAATATCAAAACTATAGGTTGCAGTGTAAGAAAAGAATATCCACGAGTATTTAATAAAATATGATCGCGGGGTCAGTGAAAGCTGTTTCAGATCGCCGAAAAAAATACGTTCACGAGAGAAGAAATTAAGATTTTTCTGTAACATTTTCAATAACACAAGATCTCTCAGGTGATTAAATGGAACAGTTCTTCGTGTTACGATATTCAATTTCTTAACAAAATAATTAAGTAAGTTATATAAGTTTCAAACTTTTAAAAAGTTTGACTACGCCATAAAAACATTATGCATTAGTGAGCCCGTAAGAGAAGCGCTGAATCGTAAGTAAGATCGAGAACAAACAACTAGACCTACATATGAACAAATATTTAAAATAGATGGTTCCGTTTGCCCAGGTGGCAACGTTCTTAGAATATGTAAAACCTTGGAAACAACAAACTGTATAAGAAAAGCAACAACAACATTAATGTAACATCCGGTGTGCGTCCGATCAAAGGTGACAAACAAGAGTGTCGACCGAATTAATTCTTATCTGCGACTGAAGTGCGACCGAAATCCTCGCTAATAATAAATCATTTGGTGACGTCAACGCGCCTGATGAATGAAACTCACATACTTACAACTACTACGGCATCTGAATTCTTTCGATGCTAAAATACGCGCCAAATAACTTTGCCACTCTGAACCTAGCGCGGGTCTCTGCGCAGAATATTAGATAAGGCGTGAAAGCTACTAGGATTGGAGCAGGTGGAAGTAGTGACTAACTTCAGGCTGCAATTTTTTTTGGCGCGTATCGAACACCCTCTTTTATTTTATACGCCCTACTAAAATTACGTAAAACACCATGACGACAGCTGAATACTTTGGATGATTTAAAGCTTTGTTTTTCTACATGTGCAGTCCATAGTTCATTTGTTCTAAAGTAACTTCCTATGTAGTGCAAAGAACTATGACGTGTGGAACTAAAATTAAGTAGGTGTGTCCTTCAATATGTAGATGGCAATACAAACTACTTTCTTACTTGCTGTTGGCACAGATAATATAATACTACGTACAGATGCCTCATCTCATACAAAAAAACTGTACCCTCAAAACTCGGGCTATTCTTCGGGCTATTTTGTATCCTTTATTAGCTCACTAGATGGTTCTATGTGCGCACTGACCTACAAAATTGCGCAGATACGCCATCTAGTGCCAAGTTGACGACCTTGAGAGCGCCTTTAAAATTTCCGTACTAAGGAATGAGACCCCGTGCTGTGGGGAAAGAAAGTAGGTTAGAAAGCGATATTTACACCTCTTCCAATAAGAAGCCTCTCCCCCCCTTTTTAGTTAGTAAGCCTTTGTTACAGCGCCGATTGTACGAAACGCTACGTTATCAGTCCCTAGCTGCAAGTATCGACACATTATCAGTCACATGACTGTGTGATTATAATGGCTTAGTTTCACTGGGGCTAACCAACCATGTGACAGATAGTCCTGGTGTAAACAAAATCGCGACTAATGATCCGCCTTAGCCTTGCACGGAACTAAAATACTTTATAATAGCTTACAAACCCGAGTAAGTTTAGGATAATAATATGATACTTATAGAAATTTTATTGATGGTGAAGGCTTTGTCAATCTAGTTGCTTGGAGTTAGAATAAAGAGGTGCAAAATAAGTACATCTAAAACGATTTATATAGTACAAAGGAAAGGAAGGAGCTCACACACTCATTATCTTATTTTATAGTTCACATGACCAACAAACGGAGGTCGACTCACGTGATTCAAACTGCCTGCCGTCACAGAAATAGGACTTCTGCCATGCTAAAATAATTTAGCTGAATGTGTTGTAAACAAAACATATTTCAACCTATAATTTAATGACAGATTTACGAGTCGTCATTTTATAAGTTTGCGATAGCTTAGCAAGAATTTCTAACCGACCTTAAACCAACACTATCAAACCATTCATTTTGTATTTCAAGAGCACGAAATAAAACGTGTAACAATAATGTAACGTATTAAAACTCATTTTTATTTTTCAACATTTTAGCTAATACCTGTACTAAGATGGCGCGTGTCTCGTAGCAGATGATGCTGCTACGAAGTGCTACGTCAGCCTACCAATTTTATAAATTAAGAAATAGTCTATTAAATACATACTCAATTAGCAGTCTAGCCAGGGTTTGTACAGTCGGTCAACGATCTTTCAACTCACATGATAATATGATGATTGTCTGGTGTAGCTTTTAAAAGCAAAATTTCAGTTAAGCAACTTTTAGGTTGACTAGGTTCGCGTTTGATTTCTTTGAAAAAATTTACGAGGTTGAGGGTGTAAAGCTTACAATAAAGCCTTGACGACGCAAGAGCATTCTAGTAGAATGATTCTACGTTTTAACAGTGCACACCAAAATAACGACACGACTCGCAAAACGTTTGGTGCTGACTACGACAAAATTCAACCTTGTGACGGTCATCCTCATAAGTTCCTGGGCACACAATTTGCAGCTTTGTCTTGATGCACTCATCGTCGCCAAATAAATTTTCCAGATGTTCGGTCCAAAAGCAATTGAAAAAATTTATGATGAGTCCCTTAGACGGAAGCGGTCAGATACGCAGGATATTGAAAATAACTAACCTGTGAATCGGAGCTGGTAACATTGCTGGTGGCCGTGGGAACACTGAGCAGGTTGGAGCTGCTGGAGGGCTGGTGTCCTAACTCGAACCTTGTTGCTATATTCTGGAAGGTTCTCCTTTGCCAGCTGCCATTGCTAGACGTGCTTAACTTGCGGCCCGGTGGTGCTACGAAAGAACATTTTTGATAAACTGAGGCCTTTTACCGTCACACATCATCATTATTTTTTCGTCATTTTAGATGTTCAACTTCTCCATTCAAGGAACAAACTTTACAATAGATGAAATTTCTTTGAGCTGTCTGCTCTCGTATTATACATACAAAACTTGTTGCAAATCATCAAGACTCGGCCACAGGTTTGAAAGACTGCAAGGAGACGCTTTTTAGAAACCTTTGGAGCTGTTTGCGAGAAATGGCAAGCAAATAATTCTCAATGAGCATATAATGGCTTCGATTCGGGATGTCACGCTCTAATCCTTAATTTAAGTTAGTCCGTCCTTTTTACCTTTTAAAGATTGAAAAGGGACAGGAGATGGCCATCCTAATATTAGAGCTGTCAAACATCGAATTTGAACCTTATGGCCGTGTCAATTGCACAATTTTAGAGAGCACTTAAAACATGCGACTTAAAAATGTCTTAGGTTATCATTCGTTCAAATTAATATCATTCGTTCATCACCTCTCTTTCATTGGTCATAAAAACGAAAAGGATAGCTGGATTTTCAAATTAGAATTAGAGCATGACATCCCGAATCGAGGCCAATCACTTCGTGACTCGATGTGTCTAGCAAATTAGTAATAATTAAAAAAAACTGCTTAAAAATGGTTAAACCAAAAAAGAAAAAACAAACCGCATTCTACTAGTAAATTAGACTACTTTTACTTATAATGGGCAGTCAGTTAGGCAGAAACTTTATAAAAGCTCAAGAGTCACGGATACTTACAATGAAAAAACAAGTCTTCCTGAGTGTTGTTCTCGTCCCAAGTATCGAACATGGAGAAGTAGTCATACGTAGAACCGACGCTGCTGTACGGCGATTGGTCTCCACAGTATCCTACAATATTAAAGGTTTGTTTAACGAAACATGTTTGCAAAATACGTAAGTAATACTTTCTAAGTTATTTCTTTCCTAAAGCTTTATTCTCTTCTTTGTCTGATCTGAACAAAAACAATAAGTATATTTTATCACGACATACAGTTGACCAAAAGCTACATTATTATTTAAATAATATATTATCTCCACTTGGACAAATGATTCACGATTCTTGGCTTTCTAAAGACGTAGTCATTACACTTGGCAAATGCATTGTTTTATTCGGGGTTTAATTAGGAGCAAATATGCCAAATACCTGACAGGTCCCGTGTCCACTACGAATTATGGCTCAGATACACGTTTAGATATTAAGAAATGTCACGTTGTAGACTACAATCTTGCCGAGTCTGATAGACGCTAAATTATGTTATTCTGATATTTTGTCTCTATTTAATTTGAAGAAGAGCGAGACACCGAGGCAGATTGACGTTATTCTTATTATTTTCTTATTTAAATGCTAACTGCTATATACTCGGTGTCTTATACTTAAGTGGCTACCCTACCCGATTGAGACTAACGCCACTTCGATAGCAAAAAACAAATCTCCATGAAAACACAATTAATAAAATTTGGACGTCAAAATTATTCTGTAAGTCAAAGAAAATTAGATGGAATTACATGGGAAATCCCACGACTAATGTAGGTAGATAGTATAAATCTCACCTGAGTCACCCCTACCCATGGAAAAACTAAGCGCAACTCCCTCTTCCTTTAGCATGGGTACGTTCAGTGGCTTCGAGCAGATGCGTCGTATGTCGCCACTGCTCTGTTCACTGCTGGCCTTCCGCTCCACCCGACTAATCCGCCGCGAAGTCGGCACACAGAACACCTTCGTGCACATCAACCTATAGCGAAATATGAACACTGTAGTAAACTGCAGGCACCAGGACCATACTTTATTAGGATGCTGCAGCAGTAAGGGAGATGTAACTTTAACGTACTAACAGCCTTGTTGCGCTACACTAATAAATAAATTAACTATCTAGCTAATTACCTCCGCACCGCTCCACTATCATAAAAACTTATTCAGTTATGAATTACGTGTTCAAATCAAATCATCAATCAGCCTATTGCAGTCCACTGCTGGACGTAGGCCTCCCCAAGGGTACGCCAAAGCGCACGATCACCCGCTTTCCTCATCCAGCCTCCTTCCTCAGGTCATCAGTCCACCTGGCAGTGCAATTACGTTTTAGGCTGAAACAAATTAAGACCGCTTGGCAAAAGCGGTAGGAAATACTAATCCTTGTGTACATAATTTAAGAAGGAAATGAGAGAGAGAGAAATAAACTTGCGCATTGACGGTCAGCACTAGTAATGCGCTACCTTATGAACTTCAAGGCACCACACATAATATCTACAGGACCTACCTTTTTGGCTCATCAATGATGTGAATCTTGAGTGAAACGCCCTTGTAGTTCATGGCCACTGCTCCAAATATCATCTCACCGAGGACACTCGCGTCCTCCGCTGGGCCCTTGTACTGGACAGAAATAAATCATACTATACTGTCATACTGCCTGATCGCCCTGATACAGGGTAGGCTCGAGCCCCTCGGTGGGAACGTATGTGAGCTGTTGATGATACTGTCATACTTGCTTCTTCTTTTTCGTGAACTTTTCGAAACGAAACGACACATTCAATACACCTATGCTGGGTCGGAATTTATGCTGGGTGTATTTCGAATCTAATAGCGTAAACGTTTTTCTAAAATAAGTATTATTATGGCCGGGCCTTTATGGAATGTAGAAGACACTGTAACTCTTCACTAACAACACTAACAGGAGGATATGGCTTGGAAAAGGTTCATCTAGGTTAACAGCCTTTGTGGCCGAGTGGTCGAGATTTCGACGCCCATTACGGAAGTTCCGGGCTCGATTCCCGGTGGAGATACTGTCAAACAAAAATCTCTTTGTGACAGTTTCCCCAGTTTGGTTAGGACATTGCAGGCTGAATCACCTGATTGTCCGAAAAGAAAGATGATTCCATGCTTCGGAAGGCACGTTAAGCCGTTGGTCCCGGTTACTATCTAGTCGTTACACGAGCCAAGTCAGTGGTCTTAGGCGGCTCTTAAAGCTAAATGAAATGTGTCTTAAATACCGACGCCAGGGTTTGTGAGGTCGGTTGACCACTTACAACCCACACGATGATGATGATGATCTAGGTTCCTAACAAACTATTTATTTTATTCAATCTACGTCAACCTCTATCTTTTAATTCGCACTACGTTGATATATGAAAAAAATAAGGTACTTAAAAGGAGTGATAAACGTGTCGTGAATCAACATCATTCTAAGATAATAAAAGAGATAAATAAAATAGGAACGTCCGCTTTAGAGTACAATTAACAAGACAGTTTACAAACACTTACAGCGCTATTATCACGCACTCATGAAACCATCTAAAAATAAAATTCGTTAAGTCATTGTTCCACCTACGTTAGTTTTATTTTCTCTTATATAAATATTTTCTCGAATAGATTTCAAAATGTGATAAAAAAGATTGATCAGCAGTGCAACACGGAACAAATAAGAAAAACTATTAACAAATTTCTATTGCCATCCAGCGTGGCAACGCAGCCAGCGTTATGGGCACGTTCGAGCTGGGCGGGTTATTTGATTAGGTTAGTTTAAGTTACAAGTAAAATTTTGTAAATACTTTTATTGTTAGATCAAAACATTTCTGTAACTAAGATAATATATTTATTTTAGTTCAACTTTAAGTGAATCAATCTGAGATGTTTTTTTTTATTGGGAAGGCCAGAGCTACTTGGAACCCACCAGCACAATAACGCCAGGTGAACCCACCAACACAACAACGCCAGGTGAAATCACCAACACAACAACGCCAGGTGAACCCACCAACACATCAACGCCAGGTGAACCCACCAACACAACAACGCCATGTGAACCCACCAACACAACAACGCCAGGTGAACCCACCAACACAACAACGCCAGGTGAACCCACCAGCACAACAACGCCAGGTGAACCCACCAACACAACTACGCTAGGTGAACCCACCAACACAACTACGCCAGGTGAACCCACTAACACAACAACGCCAGGTGAACCCACCAACACAACAACGCCAGGTGAACCCACCAACACATCAACGCCAGGTGAACCCACCAACACAACAACGCCAGGTGAACCCACCAACACAACAACGCTAAGTGAACCCACCAGCACAACAACGCCTGGTGAACCCACCAGCACAACAACGCCTGGTGAACCCACCAGCACAATAACGCCAGGTGAACCCACCAACACAACAACGCCAGGTGAACCCACCAGCACAACAACGCCAGGTGAACCCACCAACACAACAACGCCAGGTGAACCCACCAGCACAACAACGCCAGGTGAACCCACCAACATAACAACGCCAGGTGAACCCACCAACACAACAACGCCAGGTGAACCCACCAGCACAACAACGAAAGAATTGGTGCAATATAGACGAAGCTTGCTATGCTTAATGTCCCATTACTTTTTACATTTCAATCGTAATTTAGTTCGTCAAAAGAATATGATAATAATTTTATAACTTCTATGCAAGTGATTTTATGTTACTTTAAATATTTTAAGGTATCTTGTAATTATTTTGACGTGATTTTTTAATTAAGCTGATGAAGACTATAATTACAAATTATCATACACATTATCAGCAAATGGGTATACCTATAGCCTTAAACATAATAATATTATATAAGGACTGCGTGATACTGTAATTAAACTACCGAGATAATTACAGACCATTACGAATAGTAACTACAAAGGCAAAAGCAAATATAGACTGATAAAATTATCAGAAGCATGTGACTAATAATTGAATTGAAACGAAGCTAAAATTACAGTCCCACGACTCATTTTTCATTTGTGCCGCGTCACTAACAGTCGCCCTAATAAATACGTATAAAGGCTAACTTCTTAAGTGGACTAAATATAGAACGGCGTATGCGAATTTATGAACTGGGAATTAAAGTAGCGAGCGAGAAACGACGTATCAATTTGTGGTTGGTGTTTTTAAACTCATTTAGGGATGTTATGGTTAAGGAACGAAACGAACGACTAGTAGGCCAGCGACAATGGGTCATGTTGAAGTTCTAGAGTCTAGATTCTAGACATGGCCCTCCTATATTTTCTCGTAGGTGTCGTATCTAGACTAGACAGACTTGGGTTTACTTAAGGGGGTACCCTTTGTGAACACTAGCGCCACTTGGATAAAAAATCAAAAATATTTTTGTTATTATTGTGTACAAAAAAAAAAAAAAATCATAACTTAGTGAAAACACAAAATATCAAAAATATGAACGATCAAATTGTTTCATTAGTCTTGTTGTATTTTTAGAATTGATAAATTCAGTTATCTATTGTTAATTGTAGTAACAGATAGCGAAAGTGCTAATAACGGCCATTTTTAGCATTTTCGCTATCTCTTACTACACCGTACAAGATTTTATAAAATTCGGTATTTCTAAAAATACTATAGTACTGTGGAGTTTGTATACTTTGTGTGCAAACTCTGCGATATTTTCTTCTTTTGAATTGATTCTTTTTAATTATTACTGGCACTCGAGAGATGCCTGATGTTTTGTGAAAAAGCATATAACAGTGGGGAGTCTGAAAATGAAGAAAATGATAAAAATCTATTTATATAAAGAAGCTATACATGTGTTGTAATTGCAAGCAAGTCTTCTACCACATCTGAGCTATGTGGAGCTGCCCCATAGTACCCACACTTTAAAATGATCGTTCACTTTTTTAATATATTTAGTTTTTTCAGAGTTATGATTTTTTTTTTAAGTGGCGCTTGTGCGCAGTCAGGTAGCCCCTTAAGCTAGCAACCCAAGTAACACAAAAATCGAAAGATCAGCAATCATTGTAGGAATGCGGTTTGGTTTCTAATCCAACAATTTTGCCAAAATTTATTTTAAAGTGTGCTCTGCTTACCCCTTCAGGAATATAAGCGTGACTTTAAAAAATATTAATATTGAGTACATATCCCAAGTTCTTGCGAAGAGACCATACATTTATGAAGTCATGTTCCAATTTTATTTAAAACACATTGACAAAACTGTATTTTTGGACTGTATTGAGGAAACTGTATTGAGGAAATTTGTATAATACACCACTTTTGAGAATTTCCAGGTAGAAACCGCACCCGCCGGCGGGTCCGCGGATCTAATAGTAGAATTAATTCAGTAAGGCCCGGTAGGGGTCATTCTTCTCCGACACGCTTCTCGCCCTGGCAACGTTCTGGGCCAAGGTCCAAGCACGTCTGAGGGCTCCCCCAGATACATTGTCATAAATTTCTAAGGAGTACGAGCCTTCTGCTCCCCCGCACGTTCGCGCCCGCTATATTACCACTCTTCTGGTAGAAATAGCGATTAGACACTATTGAGAATTTAGTAGTGATGATGATTGATTTAGTAGTATCAAGCACACAAAAGGAAGTAGAAAGATTTCTGTCCTTTTTTTCTCATTATAGCTGACCACAAAAATTTTAATATTGCAAAGCTCAATATTCTATTCTTACGCCTAGTTAACAGAGAATGCTCATTTATAAATAATTCTTTGTAGAAAAAAGTTACCTTACCATACAAACAAAAATAGAGATGGACGGGACACATGATGCGTGACACTAAGGGAAAATGGAGCAGGAAAGTTGCAGAATGGTACCCTAGAGATGGAAAGAGAAGCCGTGGAAGGCAACATGTGAGATGGGAAGACGAGATAAAGATGACAGCAGGATCACTTTGGAGAAGGGTTGCCCAACCCAACAGCAATGGAAAGATTTGGAGGAGGCCTTTGCTATGAGGCATACCGAATTGAGAGATATTATTTAAATTGTTTTGAAACTGTATTTTAAATTCGGAACTAAAGGGCGTATTATTATTATTATAACTTACCATATAAGAAAATCCATCCGACACCTCGACAACACAAGGCACCACATCCATTTGTCTGTTTGGCTTGTCATGTTTGTTAGCAAGCACCTTCTCTATAGTAGAAGAATCAAATAAGAGTTTCCGACCTCTCCAATCGCACTCTTTGAAAAGAAGCAGACGCACTTGCTCTGGCGTTATCTGACAGGGTCTGTTAAACAAATGGTATGGATTAGTTGAACTCATCATCATAATTTCCAGTCCACATCCACCCACTACTGGGTATAGGCCCTTCTTAGTCGAACTACAGTTTTTTATTGAGAAAACAAATTGTTACTCTAAAAAGGAATAAAATAGATATGTCTTTACTAATTAATACAAAACAAGGTCACCAAGACCCTGGTATTTGTACCCAGTAGATATTTGTGTAATTGAGGTCACCAAGTCTTAAAATAGACCAACTCATTATATTTTATCTTAAAAAGTAAATATTTATTTGTTTACTTCATAAATCCTACTAATATTATAAATGCGAAAGTTTGTATGTATGGATGTTTGTTACTCTTTCACGCAAAAAACTATTCAACAGATTAGGATAAAATTTGGAACAGAAATAGTTTGTACCCTGGATTAACATATATGATACTTTTTACGGGAAAAAGTATTATTCCCACAGTATTATTCGAGCATAGCCACGGGCAGACCGCCAGTCATAAAATAAATCACATTATTTGTTTCCAATCTTGCATTTGCAAAGACCATGCCATTTGTTTAAAATGTTAATAAAGAAAACTTTCTCTTCTTGTCATGCACACACACACACACTACTCATATTAAAATGTTTGACTGTAATATGTGAGCTTAAATATTAATAATGAAATATGTAACACTGCTTAATTCTTTTGCGACAAATCAAACCTTAACCCTAAGAATTAGCTTCCATAATGTATAAATCAGATTATTTCAATAACACTATTTTTCAATTTAACTTCACACAATTTTTCTTATATGAAAGAAGAAGATCAGACAAGTTCACTCCACATTAAACCACATACCGCACCAACCTTAATGAGCTAGATTTTATACAACTGGTGAAGGCCCATCTAGACTTAACCAGACTGTCCATCAAGTACCAATCACAACAAGTCAATTACCTAAATTTCATTTTACTTCATAGTTGTTTAGTTCACACAGCTGTTTGTCATAACAGCCACAGCTGACATGCATGCACACACTGCTGCAGAAATGCAAGGTTTCACTTTAAATGCACATGACGGCCGAGACAAGACGACGGCCGTGTGGAGTGGAATGTGCTGGTGTACTAACTCGCGTGTAAATAATAAGTAAACAATGTTTGAGCGTTTTGAGCGCGACGCCCCTCTAGCTGGTGGTGACGCGATCGAGTTCCCTCACCCTCGACCCGCGCCCTGCCTCTCCGCCGCCGCGCCGCGCAGTCATCACATGCTCGCCGCGGTGCCAGCGTCGCGTGCGTCAACACAACATCGTCAACTCCAGTAACCTACCCACCAGACCACCAGGGACCAACGCACGTCAACCCCTTGGCCACACGCCACTTCAAAATAGAAAACATGAATGAAAAGCGTTTACTATTGACGTACCTGTCCCGATTTCGAGCTTCGCGATTACCATAATCTAGTTTTATCTTTGTGAGGAGCTTGTCAAGCAATGCCATAGCGTCACAGGAAACATTTCACATGATCGTGGCTGGATACACCTGCCGTCATTATGTATTCGAATGCGACATCCTTTCGTTCTTTCAAAATAAATCTAACATTTTTAGTAACTTTTTGTAACAACTTTTCGCGTAGTAAATAAATCAGACAGATCACGTGCGAAAGAGTCATATGATTTCACATAGACAACTTTTTTATCTTTTTTGGAAGGTCAAGGACAGAAACGTCACAAGTTTCTTTGTTTTTATTTTATAAACAAAATATCGTTTATTAATTTTCTTATAGTAATTTGGTAAAAAAAATGTTTATGTATAAATAAATAATAAGATTTTTGTTTTTATTATTTAAATCATAGACAATTTAACGTTCCCTTTTACGCATATAATATATTTCAAACGAAAAAATGACAGTTAAAAGGTACTTGCATGCATTATGTGCGTGTAATGGATCAGAGACAATTAATCAATCAATATCAATAATTTACCAAACAATTTGAAGAGAAAATCGTAGGTATATAGTGTAAAAAATCCTCGTGTCAATAGGAATTTTGGTGCTTCTTCTAGTTAATGACAAAAGATTTCAAATTAACATGGCTACAGTCACTGAAATGTATCAAAAACTTCAAAAATACATGCCACAAGTGTATTCATCCTTAGAGGAGATTGAAGAGCTCGATATCGCTTGTAAGTCTATATTACATCGCTGTTTTGATGATGTTGAAGCTGCAACTTCATCAGACCTTGTTAAAGTACAAGGAGTTATTGACTACATGTATGAACAAGTGAATATAGGGAACTGGAAAGAGGTGAGGTTATTTCTTCGTAAAACCATCACTATAGCTTCATATTTGAAACTGTTGATCCATTTCAAATTTGCTGATGAAATTTCGGAAAAGATGATCAAGGAATCTTTCAAGATGATAGATTTTGGCATCATGTTCGGATGCCCTATAGACAGTGAGACAAGGCTGCTGCAAAACTGTGCAATTACTCTCAGTCCATTGCATTCAAAACCGTTGGGCGCTATAAGCGAGAAAGTACTGGACAACAACAATGACACAGTTAACACCAATGTGGATAAAAATAATATTATTCCACTTGAAGTAGTAGATTGCCCCAGTATGGAGAGTTTTTATTCCAATTACATTATGAAAGAAAAGCCAGTAATTTTAACCAACTGCATTAATCACTGGCCAGCTGTGACCAAATGGAAGGACCAAAGCTACTTCATAAAGCTGGCTGGACTGAGAACAGTGTCAATTGAACTTGGAAGAGATTATACAGATTCTGATTGGACTCAAAAGTTAATGACTATTGAAGAGTTTATAAAGAACCACATTTACCAGTCCAATGGTCCCACAGGCTACTTGGCCCAGTACCAGCTTTTTGAGCAGATTCCTGAATTAAAGGATGATATAAGGGAGCCTGATTACTGCTCTTTTGCTGATAGTGATGACCCTGTAGATGTGATGGCTTGGTATGGACCTAAAGGCACTGTTTCGCCATTACATCATGACCCCAAGAAGAACCTACTGGTACAAGTTGTTGGTGAAAAGCAACTGTTTCTTTATTCACCAAAGGATTCTGAATATGTGTACCCACATGAGCATGAGTTGCTAAATAATACAGCTAGAATTGACCCAAGGAACCCAAATTTGGAGAAGTATCCTAAATATAAAGAGGCTAAGGCATATTATTGTGTGCTGCGTCCAGGACAGATGCTGTACATTCCACCGAAATGGTGGCATTTTGTTGAGTCGCTGTCAATAAGCTTCTCTGTTAGTTTTTGGTGGGAATGAGGAATGGAAATAGAGTGGAATCGTGAAGGAAAGGATTCTGGTTACCATCTGGTGAACAGGGAATTGGAAAGCCACAGGTATGTAATAAACTTTCTGCCTTGTTTGGTATTCTTTTCGAATGAGAAAAGACTAGTTTTATAGATTCATATTAAAATAAGCAGATGACAGGTATAGCTTATTGTCATAGGAAAATAATACCAGGCACATTTTATCTTATTTATTACATTAGGCCTATTTATGGGTTTCATGCCCATTGTGAATTATTTATTAGGCATATATTTCTTATTTTATTTTTAGTACCTGGGCGACCGAGCTTAGCTCGTGCCATCAGTTGAAAAACTTTCGGACCACGAAAAAAAAAAAAAATCTGCTATTTTTGTGTTTAATAAAGAATTAAGAAATATATATACATGTAGATTCGAACCTCTGACCTTTGGTTTCAAAATCTCGCGGTTCCCCGACAGAGCTATCGTGTCATTGTAAACGGTGGTGAAATCACCTATCTCTTTTAATAATATGGCGTACTAATTCTTTTAAGCCTAAAAATAGGAAGAAATCCCGTTTTACTAAAAATAAAACCTAGCTAGATCGATTTATCGCCCCCGAATATATGCAAAATTTCATCAAAATTGTTGCAGCCGTTTTCGAGATTCTTTTTATATATATATATATATATACAAGAATTGCTCGTTTAAAGTATTAGATTTTACTTTAGAGGACTCAAAACTGAAACTCTTGAAGATATTATGCCATGGTAATAAATAAGTATCTATAACAGGAAATATATACAATTTTATTTATAAATAAGTATTTCACTTTCATTATTTGTATTCATTGTTCAATGCTCTTCCAATAAGCATTCTTCTGACTTCTGATGTTCCAGCACCAATTTCATACAGTTTAGCATCTCTTAGAAGTCTGCCAGTTGGATAATCATTGATGTAGCCATTTCCACCTGTAGAAAATAAACCATGACTTAAATTATATACCAGTTGCAAGTTTACCCAAAGATCCTTAAATAGATTGTATTCATTGATATACTAGGTAAAAAGGCGTAGATCAGTCATACGCGCTCTAAAAGCGGTACACCAAAAGTTGGCTAATTAGCCAACCTGAACTTACTCACGCGTCGCTTTGTCTCTTTTTCGCACTTATGCTTAGACTTGCCGTCCTTGTGTAAGTTTTGTGCCATGTTAAAACACCGTTTGCGTTGTAAGTGACCTATCTACGCCTTTTACTTATAATATAATTGGATTGTATCCTACTCTTCGTGTTCAGCTGACACAGTAAACTTACCGAGTATCTGTATCGCATCTAAAGCAACTTGCGTAGCCTTTTCGGCACAATACAGAATGACACCCGCGCAGTCTTTGCTGTTGGCATGTCCTTCGTCACAAGCTTTCGCAACACTGTACAAGTAGCTACGGCACGCACTTAGTGTTGTGTACATATCCGCCATTTTACCCTGAAACAGAGAATCTATAATTTACTACTGTAAGTACGTCGTCGACTGTCGTCTCTACCAGTCGCCATTTGCAAACCTCGTAGTTTTTTAATGTTTGTTTGTAATATGGGTCTTCTGATTTTTTTTTATATAGGTTGTTAGCACTTCAGGTACCAGCAGTAGTGGTGTACCTACTGGCTTTAGCCGGAAGCGACCATTTGTTTCTATCCCAGCCTAACTAACCAGAACCCGTCAGTGGATCTACGGAAATTGTCCGCCACCGCCAATTAAGTAACTATACCTATTATAATTAGATAGCAAAAAGGAATAATTAGAGTAAAAAATTAGTTAAAGTTCCCTTGTTTGCACGAAACTTCTAAAATCTAAACATATTGACGAAAATATTTTTTGAGGATGGATCATGAGTATTTTTCCGCTGTCCATTTAATTATAGTCCATACCTGCATAAGTTGGAACTCTCCAATATTTTGCCCAAATTGTTTTCTCGTATGCGCGTATTGGAATGCGGTGTCTATTGCCGCTTGCATCAAGCCTACAGGCCCAGCAGCCAGCACCAGGCGTTCTAAGTCCAATCCCGACATTAGCACGTATACGCCTTTGTTCTCTTCGCCCAGAATGTTTGCAGCTGGCACCTTTAATAAATTGACGAATATATTTATATAAAGTTTACTTAAATTCTTTTTTTTATGCTCTTAATTTTACATGACTCAAATTCGCGATCCCAGAAAACTCGTAGGTACTGTAAATGTCATGAATAGCTTGTATACGTCCCTACAGAAAGGCTCAAGCCTGCCCTGAATTAGGGGGATCAGGCCTTGGTCTACCACGCCGCGCAGGCCCAGTGCGTGTTTGTCGACTTTACACAAAACCATTTAATTTCTTCGCAGGAGTTTTTTCATCTAGATCACGATGTTTACAACACTACACACTGCAAATATACCCAGTAGAAAATAGATTTTGCTGAATTTTTGACTCAATTTAACTGTGATTTAGCCACAGAGCTGTGATGAAATTTCTCTGTTTAATTAAACCTAAACTTATTTCATATGAACAAAATTTAAACCAATTCTCACCTTACAGTCTTCAAACACTAGTTCGCATGTATTAGAGCCTCTCATGCCTAGCTTGTCCAGCTTTTGAGCGGTAGAAAATCCTGGGAAACCTTTCTCGATTAGAAACGCTGTGATACTATGTTGTGGTTTGCTTGTTAGATTCGTTTTTGCATATACCTGTGAAGAATATTTCAATCAATCACAGTCACGACTCTTTCCAAGATCGGGATCCTCTGTTTCACTTACCTATTTCCACGATTAAGCATTATTAGTATCTGCACTATTGTCAATATTCGTACCTGGGTACTTGTAACAACTAAAATCATCTTTTCTCGTTACTTGTTTAAAAGGACTACGAAGAGTAAGTATCGTCTACAGCTCATACGTCCCCCCCACCATTCGAGGCTACCCTGAATTAGGGCGATTAGGCCTTAGTCGACCACGTTAACCCAGTCCGGGTTGGTCGACCTCACAAACAACCTTTGAATTTCTCCGCAGAAGTGTGCAGGTTTCATCACGATGACATTCAATTCTTAATCTTGAATTAATATGATATTAATGATAATGATCTTTCAGACCGTTTTCGGTCTTGGCGACCACTTTGACTCCTATAGTCAGTCGGGCGCTGATGCACCCGAAGATGGCTTATGTAACAATGTAGCCATCTTCGCAGCGAATTGCCGTGCACAGTGAGGACACCTGAGCACGGAATTAAATTATACTCGTCTTGTCATACTTTCTTTTATGTCGGTACCTAGTATTCTTATTGTCAATCCTCATGAATTGTGAATAGGACCTCTCGGTCTAACCAAACCATACAGCTGGTTTGTTGACCTAAAGAACAGGAAGTTTCGGGGAATATTAACATTATAAACTCTCGCGATTTTAGCAGGCTTCGGAGTAACCTTACAATTATTAGGCTTGCAATAATTTCTTTGATTGCTAGAAAGCATCCTATACCTATCACACCCTGTCAGTTTCTACAACAAATGAACTCTCACCACTAAAACATCAGCATCAGGCCCGTTGGTTATCCAAAACTTGTTGCCGTTCAAGACGTAGTAGTCTCCCTTCTTCTCGGCTCTCAGCTTCATTGAGACGACGTCGCTTCCCGCTCCTGGCTCTGACATTGCCAGGGCGCCCATATGCTCTCCTGAACATAACTGGAATTCCCATATTACTATGTTTAAACATAATCCAGCGATAAAAATGCTTTTAAAAAGTACCTATGTTCATTCATCAACATCAACGGCCCGTTACAGTCCACTGCTGGACTATGAGCCTCCTCCACTTAGGCCCGGTTTCCACCAAAGCGGAGAGGAGAGGAGATGTGTTTGAATAACCAATCAGATTTCGTTATTTCCACATCTCCTCTCCGCTTAGCTTCAGTGGAAATAGATCGAGTGGAGCGGAGAGGAGATGTCTAATTTTTCAATAGCAAGCGAGGCGCGGCTGTGCGAAGATGTGTGTAGCCGGGCGACGAGCGGCGAGATGCGCGCGGCGAGCGGCGTGCGAGGCCTCGCGACGGCGCCCGCGCTCCCACTCCCCGCCCCCACTCCCCGCCCCGCTGATGCCCGCGCTTCGCCGCTACGGACGCACAGCTCACATCTCCTCTCCGCTTTGGTGGAAATAGCCAGCCAGCTTCGCAGCTCAGCTCGACACATCTCCTCTCCTCTCCGCTTTGGTGGAAACCGGACCTTAAGTGGAGGGTTTTTCCATAATATCCACGCTTGGCAGGCAGGTTGGAGATCGCAGATTAAAAGGTTACTGCGCTGCTGCCCGTTCCCTGTTCAATGTGTAGTTCCTAAGTCGCCTCTTACGACACCCACGGGAAGAGTAAGGGTTGGTGACAAATATATTCTACTCTGCCGTCACCACACGGCACATATGTTCATATGTTCGTCCACATGTTCATTACTGTGAAACAATCTTCGGAAATCAACAACTTCTAAAGATTTTTAATTAGTCGATCGGGGTTCTACATTATGTACATGTGTCAGAAGGTATTCATGTCCGATTCACCAGCCTAAAGGCAGTAGTAGTAGTGACTTAGAATTTACCTTTGGTAAATATTTGCTCTTCTGTTCATGAGTTCCGTTTCTATTGATTTGGTTAACGCATAAGTTGGAGTGTGCGCCATAAGATAATGCAACACCGCCACTTGCCCTGAAAACAATTTAATTTCAAATCATGTAGGTACAAGTTGTTCTACTGGTTGCAATTTACGTGGAAATGTTCGAAGCTTTAAAAACAAGAAAACAAGTAGTTTCCTACCTAGATAACTCTTCCATAATAACGCAGTGATCTGAGTATTTGCCTCCAGTGCCTCCATAATCCGGATTTGCTGTAATTCCTGCAAAAATCATTAATTTATATTTCAAAAATTATTTTTTATTTTTTATGGACTTACGCATTATCGAATGTTTTTTTTTCTATTTCGGTTTAACCCTTTTAGCGCTTTTTTCCTTTTTTTAAAGGGATTAATTTATTATGCCTTCTTCGACTCTGCCCCACGCCCACGGTTAAAAATCGTGGAGCCTACTCGTGCTTCACTTGGCGTTACCAATATAAGTACCTTACCTAGATCTACTTATCAATTTTAAATTTGCTTTGACCTACATTTACTAGAGCCAACAATGTTTACCTAACAATCCTAGTTCTCCGAGTTTCTTCCAAAATGACCTGAGTTCCTTGAAACTGTTTTCTTTGTCGATTTCAGCAGCTTTCGGTGCTAACTCCTTTTGCGCGAAGTCGAAAACTGACTTTCTTAGCTGAAATTTGTGTTCGGTTTAGTTTGTTTATTGTCCTGAATTGTTTTCCTTTCATTCTACAATAGGATAGTGTTAAACTTTATCAGTAAACGATATATTGTGTCTTGATTACGCGTTTTACGTATGTTGAACAAAACAACTGATTGCTTACTCATTACATTATTACTTAATCGTATAACTGTTTCATAATATATTTTTAAATGTTATATTTTATTTTTAATCAAAAAATAAGAACATTTAAGGTCAAGCGAAGTCGTATACAAGGTCAAGGTTCCTTTGCCGGGCGACTATAATCATTTATCATACATTCAACTTTAAAAATCTATTTGAAAACTTATTTTAACCAAGTTATTTACCTATTGATAACAAATTCTGAGGTTTCGCAGTGATCTCATTCGTATTTTGTACCAATTTTAATTTAAATAATAAATAACTTACCTGTTGCTGTTCCTCAGACAATCCAAACACATGTTCGTCGATCGGGTAATACGACATACATCTTGACCCGGTTTTCCTCGTCAGTAACCACCTCACACAAACCAGTCGTGTCGCCATCGCACGCCTTCCCGTTATCACAGTTGAAAACGTACTAACTTAAAAGCAACTTTATACAAACAAAGCGATTAAATTATCATAATAAACATGCGATGATAAGCTGTATTGCCAGGCCGCAAGAGCGATAGTCGTCAAGATTATTTAATAGTGATAGCGACGTATAAATAACGTTTGAGTGATAAAAATTCTTATTCTGAATTTGAGATTGATTAAAATGATTCATAATACTTAGTCATTTATTTTTAAGTAACGAATTTTTTATCAAACTAAAAATAAACTCTTCGTTAGATTCCTCTTTCGTCAGAAAGTTTTTTGACTTGTGGGATTGTGATACTTTTACACAGTACTACTTAAGTTACTGTAGGATGAGCTCTGACCTACGAATAAGGAAGCTATAGAAGTCGCATTCCGTTCAAGAATGGCCCCACGCCAAGGGCAACACAGAAGGCGGGGCTTAAAAAGCAACACACGCGCTAGTTAGTCTGTCACGCACTGTATGATGGACTGCCGCTTCCGATAAAAACCAAAAATACAATATAAATGGTGCAGGAGGCCCAAAAAGCCAGCAAAAATTAAACTGGGGTAACAAATCACAAGTAAATACATTTATTTTCAGTATTCTAAATACTTGACATAAAATAATGATGGATGGGATTATGCAAGCAATAGTCAGTCAATGTCTACGGTATAATGTCATAATACTTATATCCTATAAAAATACTTAAATAATCTTCGAAAAACCAAATACGAAATCTGGAGGCTTGCCATCTGGGCGTTGAGATCCTGGGTGAGCCGGTCGAGCGGGTACAGCTTGCTAGAAATTTGGGTTTGCTAATGGACGGGAATTTGAAATTTGAAAGACACTGCTTAGATCTTGTTCGAAACTGTTTTTACAGACTCAAAATCCTATATAAAATCCGACCTTATATTAATACTGAGCTGCGCATTAGATTATGTGATTCACTGATACTTTCAAAATTTAACCACTGTATTTCGGTCTATGGCAACTGTATTTTTGGAAAGACTTTAGCACTTATTCAAAGGGTTCAGAATGCTTGTGCTCGTTATTGTTTCGTCATACCACCTCGATCACACGTGACACCATTTTTTAACTCATCAAATATACTTAAGCTTAATGGTCGCATCAAGTTGCAACTCGCGAATATATTATTCGACGTGGTGAAGAGTGGTAAACCTAAGTATCTTTACAGCAAACTCGTCTGGAGGCACTCAAAAAGACTCGCTTCACATGTGCTGGTCACACCACGGCACCGTACA
Source organism: Carpatolechia fugitivella (assembly GCA_951230895.1). Classification (NCBI taxonomy): domain Eukaryota; kingdom Metazoa; phylum Arthropoda; class Insecta; order Lepidoptera; family Gelechiidae; genus Carpatolechia; species Carpatolechia fugitivella. Next base: position 13,038,949 of record OX579651.1, read on the forward strand.
GCAGCCTTCCGCGGAAGCTTCAAATTTCTAGCCACCAAGTGTTGGAATGACCTTCCTCCGCCACTTAGATCAATAACAGTCAAACGTAATTTTAAAAACGAAGTACGTAAGCACTTTTTAATGCAGCAGAAGGCTGTGCAGTAGATAACAACGGCTAGATTTTAAAATTACTTCACCCGCAATTCATTTCATTATATCATTTTTCTGACAGGTAGGTGGGCAGATGGTTGAGTGTGAGTTTGACTACATTTTTGTCATTAGTTTGAGCGTGTGAACTTGAATTCTCAATAACTTGTGGAAAATATTAATATTGAGCATTTGTTCATTTACATAGTTATATATATATATATTTTTTATATATATATCATTATTTTATATTATCTACCCACTTCACTTTTATCAAGTATATATAATAGTAAAATCTTTGACTCCATTCTGATGACGCACTCGCACTGCTATGGGCACTAACAGAATATCAGCGCTGTGACGCGACTAGTGTCGCAGTATTATGCTGAGTTAGGGCTTCTTTGGGGGTGCAGTACACAGCACAGCATGGATAGTATGTGTTAAACTGTTTTTTATTCAGATACCTGTTTTGTTGTGTTTGTACTGTATCACTAAATAAACGATTTATCTATCTATCTATCTAATCTCCATAATAAGTATTACTTAAATAATCTTGAATAGAAACTGTTATTTTCCGTTAGTTACCCCACTAAGTAAATTTTGAAATTATATTGATTGTGCTGCATTATTATTAACATAATATGATGAAGTTTTCTCTATAACCCAAAGTGAAAGACAATGTAAGTAAACCATACATCTGAAGTTGCCAATTGTCTTTGTTATTTTCTTTTAAAAGGCCAAGTCTTCTATACTAGTGGCTCTGTGAGCTGTAGACCTCGCGAGTCGCTGTATATCTCTTTATATTTGACGGAGAACCGTTGCCAGCAGGATTGCACGTGGTGGATGGATCCCCGAAATAATGTAGTCTCTCCTTAATTCAGGCTTGTATTTCAACGTTAGTAAAATCACAACTCGAAAATAACAATTGATTGGCAAGATTTTAATGGATACAAAATACAATACGGAAACGTGAGAAGTTTGACACAGAGTAATGGCCTCTTCCCAAAAACAAGCACACAATCACACATTTAAATAATAATATTATTTTAGTAAATAATGACAAAGTAATCTCTTCATATTTGTTGGAGAACCGTTGCCAGCAGGATCGCACATGGTGGATGGATCCCCGAAATAATATAGTCTCTCCTTAGTTCAGACTTGTATTTCAACGTTAATAAAATCACAACTCGAAAATAACAAAGGATTGGCAAGATTTTAATGGATACAAAATACAATACGAAAACGTGAGAAGTTTGACACAGAGGTATGGCCTCTTCCCAAAAACAATCACACATTTAAATAATATATTATATAAGGTGATTTTAGTAAATAATTACAAAGCAATCTGATTGATATCAGTAATGCAAAAGTACGATAATTTTTAATTTGACTTGTTCTATCACACTTAATGCATAACACATCCACTGCACAAGTGACGCGATCCAATCACCGTTATCCGTCATGCCGTGAACCAATCACCGCGCTTGTCGGAATTTGACGTGATGCGTGAACGCATCCAATTGGCCCGTCTACAGTGACGTTTCTCGTTTAAGTACTCGAGATTTGGGGCCATATTTTTCTTGGGTTTTGTTTACAATTACACTTCTATAGCTTCCTTATTCGTAGGCTCTGACAGCTGACAGATTAAAATTTTAAAAACTTTTTAATATTATTTCGTTTATTTATTTATTTATTACATACTGTTTAACTAAAAATAAGAGGCGAAGTTAATTTTTTTTTAATTTTTTAGCTATTTTGTTTTTTTTTTATATACTGAATATTATAAAAAAAGTTCTTAACGTTGTATGAAGAATTTTGAAGCTGTCAAAACTCATCCATAATAACCCGGGTATAAACAACGAATACTAAATCAGTAAAGTAAGGTTTCTAAAAACCGAAAATAGTACATTACTGCCGCGGCCGCAAAATTAGTTATTGCTTTTCTCTAAAATATGCGAGGAAATTACAAAATACTAAAAATATTGTGGTACCTTGAATTTAGATGTCTACTTGTATCGCACTAAACTTATTATTTCTAATCTTTATCACTTTCTACTTTGATTTCTTGAACTATTCATTGTTATAATATTTCCCCAATTCAATGATTAGTTAACTCCATCATGAAAAATAAGTAACAAAATAAATACATAGTACGATAAAAATAAAAGCGGCGAAAATTATAAACAAACCGCCATATTGTACACTTTTTTTTTTGTGCCAGTGTCATACAGAGCATACAGCCAACTCAAATTACTACGAGTCGTGTACGATTCATATAAAATTTGAATTTAGAACATTAAAACGTATGAAGAGTATGCTATCTAAAAGACTCAAAAACATTGAAATTTCTGAACGAAAGTTACTTTGCCGGCCGCTGTTTTGTATGGGGCAATGTTTCGTCCAAAAATGAGTCACTTCGCGTACTGTTTTTTTTTACAGTAATGATCACATTTTCGAGCGTATCGGAGAAAAATACTTTTTGTACGGTTATTTCTTTTTTAACTATACTTTTGACTATAAAATAATTAGGAAAAAATGAAAACAACTAATACATGATTCACAATTATTTTAATTGTATATAATCTTATAGCTTCAGAAGCACCAGTGTATTTAATTAAATTACATACAACAGATTATATTTAAACCTCTTATAAATTAACAATACGTCCCATTTACAATGATAAAATAAAATACAGTCACCTGAATTATTTAAAACAATTTGATTGAAAATAATTTTATGTACAATAAAGTAAAATGCAAAAAAATATGTAAAAAAAAACTAATCTTTGTCACTAATAATTTGCATTTAGAATCTCAACATACACATAGGAATGTATTTTTTATAATTTAACCTATATAATATAAAAGAAATACGTATATTGTTTACGTAATAGATAATTTAAAATAAAAGTTAAAACTATTGCACATTAATTACTTCGAAGACTATTTAAGTACAAAAGCAAAAAGCATCACAGTCTTAAAAATTAAAGTCAATATTGAAAATTGGTCATACCATTATAATAGTTGCCTTAAGTTTGTGCGAATAGAACTCATTATGCCAAATAAATTAGATATGACATAGTTGGAATAATTTAGGCCTTTAGTTATAAATAGGTATGCCTGAAAGTGTAATTATCCCGACTTGAGGCTGAGTAAGGGCGAGAATAATTTAACTACGACACCACGGCCGTATGCTTTCATGGTGAACATTTTTGACAATAAAGTGAATTTAAAAATGTAACCTCAGGCAGAAAATACTTGGCCACTTAAATGTCACTCAAACACGCACAAGAAATTTCGCCAGCAGTCTAGAATTCTCTATCTCTGGCCTGGACGCACCTTTTATATACAGGTTGTAACATTTAGATCGGTCAGTATGGGGAAATCTGAAACTGTGTATGAGCTTTTTTTAAATCTATGAGAGCAGTTTTTTTGTTACTAAAATCAATGACATGGTTCCTAAGAACAGATCTCCGTGTGTCTTATAGTTTCAGACTTTCCCATACTGAACGATCTAAATGTTACATCTCCTATATGTTTGAAGAAAAATATTTTGAAATCTGACACTGGCACAAAGTCATACTAGTGCCATAAAGAAAAGAATAAAATATATGATTTCCCTTCGATTGCGAATACTCCCCTAATCGATCTTAACTTTATCATTTAACAACCATGACTGAACAAGAGTGTACTCATGCCGAAAGCGCTTGTAACTTTAGAAGACTAGTTGGTGTCCATTTTAGCTTTCAAGGACTGGTAGTAATCGGCCAATACTTTCCATGCTGATGGTGCCATGAAGCCTTTTGGAGGCTCCTTGCCCGATCTCGCGAAACCTGTTGGATAAGATTAAATTTATTAATATTTTTTAACTAATAGACGCTACACTAACTAAACAAAAACGAACAGTTTAAACCAGTAGGTCTACCTAGAAGCATGAACTTTTGCACAGGAGTTTCTTATTTGCAATAATTCATCCTCTGAAATGTTTCCAAACTCCTTACAAGTTTTAACACTGACTGACCGACGGACAATGTGACTGGTTTACACAGTAAGATTTCAAAAACTGAATCACCTTTGAGTAGGTGAAATTTTGTATGACAGTTGGATAGGATTATATTCTGCACATTTTATCCGCGTCTATTGTTATATTTTCTTTTTCTCTTCCGTGGCACAACCGCCTCTTAAGAAATAAGCAGGCCGTTGTTTTTACTGTATGAATTTAAAAGGAAAAGTATCAACATCAAGTAGGCTTTACAGGTACAATACAAGTAAGAAATCTGGTGCACTACAACAAATATTATAGAAAAATATTTTAATGAATGTTAACTGATAACAGGTAGGTTACGGAATCCTACACTTTGCGTGGCCCGATACGTGCTCGGGCAGTTATTTTATTGTTCAGATATCTAATGATGTGTTTTCATATTCCAGGAACCGTGCCATACCCCTCATCCTAGTGCCGGAGATGAAGTCGAAGTCCTCCTTGCGTGTGGGGTCAAAGAACGCCATCTTGCCCACCGACGTGTCGTACGCGGCCACCCGGAACGGGATTATCTGTAACCGTATTTATTACTGTCAATAAATGTTGTAGCGAATTCATATTAGTGTTTTATTTAAGATCCAACACCGATATTTTGAATAACATTTTGAATGGGACACATTTTGATAAGACCCCATTGAGTTAAAATAAGACATGTTTTTGAACGTGAATAATCATACAATTTTGACCTAATTTGTTGGTATTTCATCGCTCCACACCTTCGCGTATTTGCTTTGAATTTTAAATAATGACCATGCAAGACATGATAACTAATAGCGATAATCTTCAAATCAGGCAGGGCTTAAAATCGACTGACCCTATGTCGTTAAGTCTTACCTTCAAGTTGAGCCTGGTCTATAAACTGTTGAGCATGGTCTATAAACTGTTGAGCCTGGTCTATAAACTGTTGAGCATGGTCTATAAACTGTTGAGTCTGGTCTATAAACTGTTGAGTCTGATCTATAAACTGTTGAGCCTGGTCTATAAACTGTTGAGTCTGGTCTATAAACTGATGAGCCTGGTCTATAAACTGTTGAGTCTGATCTATAAACTGTTGAGTCTGATCTATAAACTTGAGCCTGGTCTATAAACTGATGAGCCTGGTCTATAAACTGTTGAGTCTGGTCTATAAACTGATGAGCCTGGTCTATAAACTGTTGAGTCTGGTCTATAAACTGTTGAGCCTGGTCTATAAACTGTTGAGTCTGGTCTATAAACTGATGAGCCTGGTCTATAAACTGTTGAGTCTGGTCTATAAACTGTTGAGTCTGATCTATAAACTGTTGAGCCTGGTCTATAAACTGTTGAGCCTGGTCTATAAACTGATGAGCCTGGTCTATAAACTGTTGAGTCTGGTCTATAAACTGTTGAGTCTGATCTATAAACTGTTGAGTCTGGTCTATAAACTGTTAAGCCTGGTCTATAAACTGATGAGCCTGGTATATAAACTGTTGAGCATGGTCTATAAACTGTTGAGCATGGTCTATAAACTGTTGAGCATGGTCTATAAACTGTTGAGTCTGATCTATAAACTGTTGAGCCTGGTCTATAAACTGTTGAGTCTGGTCTATAAACTGTTAAGCCTGGTCTATAAACTGATGAGTCTGGTCTATAAACTGATCAGTCTGATCTATAAACTGTTAAGCCTGGTCTATAAACTGATGAGTCTGGTCTATAAACTGATGAGCCTGGTCTATAAACTGATGAGCCTGGTCTATAAACTGCTGAGTCTGATCTATAAACTGTTGAGTCTATAACTCGTTGAATCCGGTCTATAAGCCGATGAGCCCGGTCTATAACTCGTTGAACCCGGTCTATAAGCCAATGAGCCTGGTCTATAACTCGTTGAATCCGGTCTATAAGCCGATGAGCCTGGTCTATAACTCGTTGAATCCGGTCTATAAGCCGATGAGCCTGGTCTATAACCTGTTGAATCCGGTCTAAAAACCGATGAGCCTGGTCTACAAGTCGTATAGTCCGGTCTTACCTCCAAGTTGTTGAGTCCGGGCGCCATCTTGAGCACGATGGCCCCGTGGCGCGGGTCGTACAGGTCGCCGTCGCCCGCGGGGTGCGGGAGGCCGGCGGGGTCGCGCCCCACTATGTAGTGGTTCGCGCCCGCGTTCATGCGGCATTTGGCGTGCCATTGTACCTGATACAAATGAAATTAAAGGGTTTAGGAGATCCCTAGGCGGGTTTGCACTTTGATTACTGCGAGTAAGTGCATGTACCAAAGATCTGTACGCGAATATATCAGGCTGTAGCAGTACACGTTTAGTATACGATTTTTTTAGCTTTCGCACTCAAACCAATCAAATTGGGTATTCGACTAATAAATAAATAATATCTAAATCCAAACTTGTTAGTTTCTGCTATCGAACACTAAAAGAACTTTTGTTCTATCTTTAAAATTGACCGAGTTATAAAGTCACAAGCAAGTAACGCCATAATACAAAAAATCGTTTTTGAAAGAGAGACATTATTGAAACTTTAAAAAATCACTGCAGATTCCTTTTCCGAAACCGATTCTTTTTTTTTTTCGCGAATCATCTGCTACTAATCTATATTTTTAAATTAATTAATAAAATATGGTAAATTTAGGAACAGTCAAATACCCTAGATTGTATGGTCGAACACCGACTTCGAAAGACCTGGAATCGCTATAAGAGAGGTTGACGTCACATCATTACGGGTTCATTTGATTGATTCGACTTCTGATTTCTAAGAAATACTAGTAGGTCTTTTGAGATTGTAGGTAGGTGCAAATTTAGATTTGGTGTGTGTAGTACTTGGCTTTCTACAGTTATGCATAGGTACAAAAGTTAAAATATTTCTAACTAGAGATCCACCCGCGGCTACGCTCGCGTTATGTAAGATTTTCCCATGGGAATAAGACTTTCCCGTAAAAAGTATTCTATATGTTAATCCAGGGTACAAACTATCTCTAGTCCAAATTTTATCACAATCCGTTCAGTAGTTTTTGCGTGAAAGAGTAACAAACATCCATACATACAAACTTTCGCGTTTATAATTTAATATTAGTAAGGATTCTTAAAGAGATCAGTATGTCCCTCACCTCAGTTGGGCCAGCGTACATCATGGGCGAGGGGAAAATGGCCAGCACGGTGGAGTTGGGGTCTAATACTCCTTCGTTTAGCACCGCCTTGTGCTGGTTCATTCGCACTGGCAAAGGTACGTCGTCGTCTTTCGTCCAACCACCTGCAAAAGATTTATTTTTTATTTATACATAAGTTTGACGACAGCTGGCAAGTTGCAGATAGGAATAGAAGAAGGGGAGAGATATCTTTGCCCAGCAGTGGGACAACAGGCTAGATTAGACATTTACGCTGTTTGAACAATAATTAAATATGTTCGGGTTCAACGGCTTGTCACCCAGCATGTAGTTTCTATGTTTTCTATGACAGTTTCAACGTATTCATTCATTCAAACTTCTGGGCGCGTGAGTAAGCGGGATAGAAGATTCTCATACGCGAGTGAGTGAAAACGCAATACTTCATGAGTCTTCCATCCCCTTTAGAAATGAACGTTGAAACTGCCATTGACAATAGAAAACTTCATGCTGGGCGTCCATCATCCATCCGCCTCCCGAACCCCTCTACCACAAATTCTGCAGTTTATTGTCAGTTTGGTTTATTGGAATTACTTAAGCGCACTTTTTTTTGCGGTACTGAAGATCTGACTGCGTGTCTTGGCAGAGATTTAGACAAAGCATTTTTTTTTATTAATTTGGGCTTACTCTTGACCACAATCAGGTCCACGAGGGACGAGATGCGGTCGATGATGGAACGAGTTCGCCCAGAAGGTGCCTGTTCACTCTAACTTTGAAAATACTTGGGTTTATAAGCACTCGGAAAAGTAGACAAAGAATTCCACTCCTTGGCCGTGCGCATAATGAAAGATGATTTAAAGCGCTTTGTGCAGCAAAGGGGTATGTCGACCAAGTGCGGATGGTATGCTGCAGTTCATCTGGACTCCCAACAGTAAAATGGTGATGGCGGAATGAACTCATGCAGCCCATGTGCAGTGCACACTCCCCGAACAAAGCCCCCCGCATATTGGATAAATAGTTACCTAGTGGATGCAGCAGCAGTACGGGCTTCTTGAACCCTCTCTCGGTGAGTTGTCGGTGCGTGTCCTGCATCAGCAGAGCGTGACCGTTGTGGATGGGGTTGCGGAGCTGGTCGGACAAACAAACAATTTTATAGAATAATAATAATAAATTTATTTATTTTTCTCCACACAATCTATGGTCTTATTCTAAAAGTTACAAAAAAATATAGGAGACTGATGATGCCTAAACCAGACGAATTCCCTCCTCTCTGGACCGTCAAGTACATACTCATAAATCTACTAAAGACTGTTGACTGAATAAATAAAAGACTGTTGTGAAATAGTGTTATGAAGGCCTTATGTGCTAGAATATTTTTATTGAATTTAAAGACGCCGAGTAGAGGCATTCCAGATTGAATAACAGCATATTTTGTTCAGACGTTAAAATAAGAGGTCAGTGAATGCCATCAGATGGCAGGTCGCAGGTGGTGGCTGGATCAGGAAAGCGGGGGATCGTGCGCTTTGGCGTGCCCGAGGGGAGGCCTACGTCCAGCAGTGGACTGCAATAGGCTGATTGATTGTTTGAATGCCATCTTGCCCTCAGCATAACTCATATCATCACATCCAAGGCTCAGACCTCGTCCGAATATTGGGTAGTTAAATTTATCATGATATTGATGTGTACGAGTACCATACAACCTAACCTAAACCTAACCCTTTCAAGCCTAAATTTTTCAAAACTCCATTTTAGGCCGCGCGTTTTGACTGTAATTGTTTGAAGCACGAAGGTCGCTACATGTCCATAATATGTATTTATACCTGGAAGGCGAACACGGCATCCGCCTGCAACTCCTGGAACTTCTGCCGCAGTTCGTTGGGCGTGAGGCGGTAGGCGTCCAGCCCGTCGTTCCAGCGCACGCGCGAGAACACCTCCAACGTTCCGCCTACCAGCCACTCGCCCGCATCCTTGATCATCTGCAAAAGAAAAGAAAGTGTTACTCATGAAAACAAAAGTGATGGCTGGATTGAACCATGGCTGTGTAAATCGGGACCAATGTCAGGTTTTTTAAGTGTAAACTCAACTGCCTACACCTTACACTTGGACAAATTATCCTTACATAATTGCTACTCCCAAATTATTCATAGATAATATATCTGCTAAGCGCAAAGCAACACATAAAAAAGATAAGTTAAATAAGAAAGAGATGATGATGATGATGATGGAATAATAATAAAAGAGTACCCACCTTTATGTAAGGGTGAGCCGCGTGATATATCCCGAACTGGCGACTGCACCTCTCCTCTTTGCGGTGTGGGTAGAACTCTGGGGTTCTTAGCACCGCCACTGCTCTACCTATAGGCAAAATAAGTGATGCTATTTACCATGCCACTTATTTTACTGTGGATATATTTTTAAAATTTTGTACTGCCAAGTTTATACAGTCATCAACAGCTCATATACGTCCCCACCGAGGGGCTCGAGCCTACCCTGAATTAGGGCGATTAGGCCTTAGTCGACCACGTTGGCCCAGTGCGGTGTGGGGATCGAACCCGCGTCTCCCGGACGGAAGGCAGCGGCCCTAGCCACTAGACCACCGACGCTCTTATATTAGTTTATACAGACTGCCAGCTAATTAAATAGTGCACATATTTAACATATTTCATGCATTCTCGTTGCAACACATATAATATAACAGTTTTAAAGTTGAAAATGCCTAATTTTCCGCGCCGCGTAGTTTTATTAGCGATAAAATAGCGATGACCGATGTCATCGACATAGCTCTCAGGATAAGTTGAAGTGGCAATGGGCAGGCCATATAGCTCGACGAGCTGAGAGCCGATGGGGAAGAAAGGGACTCGAATGGCGACCGCGGGCCGGAAGGCGTAGTGTTGGACGGCCAACAAGGTTGACAGATTGGTGAAAGTTGCTGGGTGATGGTGGATGCAAGCAGCGCGGGACCATTCACGTTGGAACCTATGAGGGAGGCCTATGTTGAGCAGTGGAAATCTTCCGGCTGAGATGATGATGATACTGTCTTTTAGGTGACAAAGGAAGAAAACCATATACCAGCTTACAAGATGTATATTTGGCGAGAATAACCCAATGAAAAAGGCACAAACATACACTTCCATTGCTTTTATAATAGCTAGATATTACGGCGACCCCTAGCATAACGACATGACATCTAGTACAAACCGGTAGAACTAGTAACAATATATCGATACTCAACTTACATAAATGACATACAATACAAGATATCTATGGAAATAGCTTTAGCAATTGACAATAGATGTCGCTGCGTACTCACCTTCGTACACGAGAGCCAGCGCGGCTTTGCCGGCGGCTCGCTCCTTGACCTCGTCCGTGACGGGCAGCACCACCGGCACCGACTGGTTGATCACCGACCCGTCCGGCAGCGTCAGGCAGTTCGAGTGCAGCGCCTGTGGAAATATACCTTCAGATGAAGAAGTCTAAGTGCTAGAGAATATCTTTTATATTCTTTTTGCATTAGTCTGTATGCCGTGTGGTGACGGCAGAGTAGAATACATTTGTCACCAACCCCTACACATTGAACAGTGAACAGGCAGCAGCGCTCTCTGATACAGTAACCTTTTAATCTGCGATCTCCAACCCGCCTGCCAAGCGTGGAGATTATGGCAAAACCCTCCACACAAAACGCAGAGGAGGCTCATAGTCCAGCAGTGAACTGTAATGGGCCGTTGATTTGATTAGTCTGTATGTGTTTCTTTTATTTGGTATCTGAATAAAAAAATACTGTCCAGAAGTCTAATGTAACTCTCCGGCCTATATCTCTATCTTTATGTGAAAAAAGTAACGATTAGTTACAATAACCAAAATATTATTGGAACTAAGAACTCGGATAAAATTGGCGGTGCGTAACATTTAGTTTTAATTACAATATGAGTAACGTAAAAACTGTTGAACGGATTGAGATGGAATTTGGAATAGAGATAGTTTGTACCCTGGATTAACACATAGGATACTTTTTACGGGAAAAAGTCTTATTCCCACGGGAAAATCTAACACAACGCCAGCGTAGCCGCGTGCGGACCGCTAGTATGGCATAATCTCTCGATTTACAACAATTACAACGCAGGTAGGTAGGCTACTGAAAAAAATTTAATATGTTTCCTAACTATAGCAATTTCCGTGCTTCCGAATTCAGAGACCATCAGCGGTAGTTGAAGCAGTGTTTGTCGGGCTTTTCTCGATTCAAAACTAAAAAGATTTAACAACGCGAGGTAAGAATCCTGAAAGCTGAAAACTCACAGAAAACAAATTGCACCGAAAATAAAAATGCTTTGTCAATATTATTGAGGAAACGTCAGCCAATCCAATAAGGTCTGGATGGCAGCGTGGCGTCTAGTGCGGCGAAGAATGTGTAAAATATTTTTTTATCAAAGTTGCCTCAATGGCAGCGTAGCGATAAACAGAGTGACAGCGAGATATAAAAAGCGGTAACTAACAGTCGCGCGTTCAAAATTGACCAAATAGGGGATCGGACTACTTTTATTTTATTTTATAAATCCAAACATCTTAGTTTCTGCTATCGAACACTAAAATAATTTTTGCTCTATCTTTAAAATTGACCTAGCTATAAAGGTTTGAAATTCAAGATTAGAAAGAGAGGCATTTGTTAGTAACGCCATATAATTTCCATACAAAACATCGTTTTTGAAAGAGACAGACATATTGAAACTTTAAAAAATCACTGTAAATTTGTTTTCACCTCTCCACCTCGGAAAGTTGGCTTTTAATGCCCGAAAACAGGGTCGAAAATCGCTTATTCATTTCTAGACATGCAATCCATTCTCATGTCTAGAGAGGAGAATTAGTTTGAATTTCAAACATTATAATAAAATATAAATGTTCACATCCAACGAGGAAGAGGCTGATATCCCACAACACAGGGAATCCTAGTGTGGGGATCAGTGTGCAACTATTGTTAAATTTGTTTGTTTTTAGTCAATAAAGTTTTTTTTTTTTTTATTATCTTACACAGGAAAAAGGTTTTCATATATCCGCGCGTAAATTAATTGACGTAAGCCATTTTTTTTTTATTGGGTGTGTTCCGAATCAAACTGTCAGCGCCGTCAGCGATCAGAAAACCAAAAGATTATATGAGTTTCGCCCTTGTTTCGCCTGCCTTTGAGTGCGCTAAAATCGATTTAAGCACGTCTCGGAACGCAGGGATAGGTTTTCATACAATTTTGGAACGCACCCTAAAAAAACATAACCTAAAAGTTTGTTTATTGTTTTGGTTGTTTATTTTTATCAACTAAAAATTTAAAAGAATTATGATAAAACACAATAGTTTAATCACAACTTATAGAATTATATCTAAAATAAGAGGACTCTTGTACATTTACCAATATTTACGTAGGTAATGATTTCCTTGCCGGAACAGGTGAAAAATAATGTGTTGGGTTTATAAAGTGGTTTTAGTGTGGGCTCCTCGGAAGCCCATTAAGAAGTGTTGATATGTATGTATGTGTCATGTGTAAAGATATTGTATTTCATTTCAAACATGTGGAGGAAAAAATGCAAAAAGACGGACGAAGATTTTGTAATTAATCTACCTATAAAAGGATTTTCTGCAAAATACATTTTACAATACAACACACGCAACATTGTTTTATTTGTTAAGTTATACTATAAGACCAATACCTACTATGACACCACCACCGCACAAACAAAATTAATCCCAGTTATATCTAGAATAAACTGAATCCTAATAACTACATTTATAGATTTCTGCTGACGTGCGTTAGTTCAACAGGATGTAGTTCACTTGCTCAGTTTAATTAATTTTTGTACTTACTGTAACCTACAATCATTATTTGCATAGTAATTGCCTTATTACATTGCACGCAATAAATTCATACTAATATCGTTATCTACCCGCAATTCTGTTTATAAATCAGTTATTAGTACGTGTAGGTGGATCATACAATTTACGGAATTGTCATGTAGTTAACTTGTAAAAAGCGTTGTGGATTTTATTATATTACTATTGTATTTGTATCATGATTGAACTCCCCTGAAATAAATAAGAAAGGAAATCTAAAATATAGTTTTTTTTTATGAGTTGCATCTAGCCTCCAAAACTTACCTGTAAATATTCATGTTCTCGCATGAATCCTTTCAGTGGGTAGGCCCAGCCTTCTGATAATACCTGTAAAATAATTAGAATTAATAAAATAAAAAAATATTTTATTATTTATTGTACACAATAAAGTTAACAGAAAGTGATCGCATACAAAAACGACACAACAGGCACTGCTTATTTCTAAAGAAATATCTTACAGCAGATCTTGTAACTGTGCACCTGTCAACTTCATAATATTTGCATGTTGGTAGTGTTGGTACCCGTTTTGCTAGGCGTCGGCGGAGGTGAGGAAGTGAGCGGGCGGGTGAATTCAATGCCATCAACATGACGACTTTGAAGCTGGTATATGGTTTTCTTAAGTGCACACTTAAAATAATTTATTTATATGACTATCGACTCAAAAGGTATAGGCAACTATAATTCATTGGGTATTATAGGCATCCTTTTTTTGTTTTTTTAATCAAAAATGTCTTTGTATTCTTCTTACAATGTGTTAATTAATTGGTAATGAAGATTATCACTTTGTTTCACACAGGATTTCGTAAATTTGCAATGTCCTTGCACGATTGTGCTCAAGGAATATAAAATTAATCTGATGTTCTGTTTTTGTAAAATATTTGGTCCTATATCTTTTTTGGTCGTGTATCAGCTGTTGATGATGATATCTTTTTTTATATACTTAATGTCAATAAAGAATTCTTGTTTTGGAATATACTAACCTGCACCCATTGCAAGTCGAGAGTGGTAAGTGGAACCTGAGGCAAGCGCGCGGCTTCCTCGATGGCGCTGGTCAGACGATTGCCAGAAATAAACAGCTCCTCAACTCCAAAGCCGGACGACTCATAGCGAGGAATTATTTCCTGGAAAAAGGGTCAAATTAGTAAGAAAAGGAACAAACTTTCTCCGTACTAATGAAGTGAAAGTGTTAGTGGACTGGACAGTCCGACCTCTTGTCAGTGTTTAAGTAGCTAAATAATATGACTCGATTATCTATCACTATCTATGATAGTAGGTACCACAGTGATCAACGTCTTAACGTGCCTTTCGATGCACGGGCAATGATTCAGTACATACATACACCAACATCCAAATATATTTTCACATTTCTAGACAAATGTGAATATTAATTGACTCGCATATTATGTGAATCATAACAACCTTTTCTATTACAAAAAATAAAAACCGATATATTTACCATGGTTTGTATTTTGTTTACTATTTGTGAGTGCCCGACCTTTTTTTATACCACACATTTTCATAAATTTCAAATGCTATCTGCAATAAAAAAGCTCCTGGATTACACAGACAGGACCTTCATTAAGGCGGGGTTATGTGGAAATACCGCCCATAGTCGCTACTTTGACGATCAAATACTAGCACTTACTGTTGCTATAAATTAAAAAAAAAATGTACTAACATAATATATCGTTAATTAAATTTTAAATCGAGTAAAATTTTAAAATACATTATAATAATTTAGAAATAAGAAGCACAAGATTTAAAAAAAAGCAGCAAAAATATTTTTTTACGTCCTTGATCTCGTAACTTAAAGCGATAAGCATTGTTTTTTTGTCGTTAATATAACTTGCCTACTCTGCCGTTTTCTGTTAATAAGCAAAAGAGTTCAAGAAAAACTCGTTTTTCGAACGATTCCTGCGCAGTGTCAGACGTAACTACCGTGAAGCAACGCACGCTAATATGAACGTTATTTCAGTAGTGCTTCGGTTGAACTTTCAACTAAAGCGCGTTGAGTTGCTAATTTTTGCCATAACCCGGCCTTAACTTTATTTCCAGCTTACTTGTGATTCGAGCAGACGAACGACTTCCATGGTAGACTCCTCAATGGAGCGTCCCACAGTGTGGACCACCAGCTCGGGAGCTTCCGGACGCTCATACTCCTGGGTGATTCCAGTGAAACCCTGGAACATAATACCTACAGTATGAATATAACTTAAACCCCTTGTATGCGGCTGTCAAGACGTATTGACGCAGCGGCGCAGGCGACTATAAGCGCCGCAGACAAAGGAATGTTACAATATCGCACGCGCCACATCTTAAGAAACTAATATGATTGATCAAAACTATGTTAATCTTTAACTTTTATCCATTAATAGGGAGAAAATATAGTGTGAAAACATAAAATCTCGAAATAGTTTTCTTATTTTTACACAGTACTTATACGAAATTTTGCATGCCTAATTAAATCGATAAATATCGATAGTGAATAGAAAAACCGGAACTAAATGGCGCACAAATTACTTCAGTTCCAGTGTTTCTTATAATTTGTCTTTATGATTTTTTATTAGTTTTAGAGTCTGGGCCTTACAATAATAATATTTTTTTTATATCAAGAAACACGTCTTATGAAAGTGTTAGTAAATAAAAAATTTAGTAAGAACATTAATAAAATACGGAGCATAAAAGAAACGGTACTGTCAATTATACGGCACTGGTGTGACATGCAGGTCTTAAAGGAAAAACGGAACGATTAAAATTACTCCTGTGTCCGTGTGTCACAGGTTTTTTATATTATATTGGTTTACTAATAAGAATAAAATAAAATAATACAAAGGAAAAAAGATAAAAACCTCAGTGCCCTACCTTAAAAGAAAATTATCTGTACTCGTACAATACATACAAAAACGCTAAGTAAAAAAGCCGCTTGGATGATTACTAACAAGCCAAGCAAGACGAACGATTAGCCGCAAGGTGTTTGTAAGTATTATTTTAGTACTCATTATTTATGAAATAAAAAATAAATACAATATGCTATGGTATAACTTTTTATACTTGTTTTT
Organism: Carpatolechia fugitivella; assembly: GCA_951230895.1. Lineage (NCBI taxonomy): Eukaryota > Metazoa > Arthropoda > Insecta > Lepidoptera > Gelechiidae > Carpatolechia > Carpatolechia fugitivella. The sequence goes on from OX579651.1 coordinate 13,055,112, forward strand.
TAATGTTTATAATATTATACGTAAGTAAGTAAGTTGTAAGTTGTACAATATTATATTATGCGTTTGAGACATTTCTAAAATTATTTTTCCGTCACTCACTATAGTGAGCTAATAAGTTAAATAGGTTTCATACCACAAGGAGGCTACAAACACAGGTGCCAGTTTCATGCTGACGTTGATACCATAGCAAATTTTGTTTGATTACACCTAAAAACCAGGTGTGTTTTTAGGTGTAATCAAACAAATATATCCGGCAAATACGAGGCCAACAAACATTTTTAAATCGGTTTGAAAATTTTGTTATAAAATACAATTAAAATTACATTTAATATTACTATTTGCAGTTCTCAGTCCATAAAGTTTAACAACTTTTCGGTTAAGATGCGGTAAAGAACTTAAGCGAAAGTACCGCAATCTTTGTGATATAGCGACCATTGATCCAATATTGGTGATTGGTCACAAAAAGGCTTGATTAAAAATTTTGTAACATAACAAACAATGGGGGATTTTCCGACAGCCATTTAAAAAAAATGGTTCATAAAACATCGACAGATGGCGTTGACAATTCGTGGATGAAGAAATCTGGCGAGTCACCTAGGGCTATAAAAGGAGTTTAGGTTTAAAGACATTTATTTCTCATCAAAGACAAAAAGTCTCTTACATGAGAAAATTTACATAAAATGAACATTGTTATATAAGTACTTTCAAAAAGTTAAAAAAAAAGAATCAACGAAGTACACCTGGCGCCACCTATCGTTTTAATTAGAACTATTATTTTTATTTTTTAAAGAGCTGTCAGAAAATCCCCCATTAGTTTATAGTTTTTGTGTTTAGACAAGTAACCTATTGTACTTACTTTTATCTGTCCTTCTCTGGCCTTCTTGTACAAGCCCTTTGTATCCCTTTTCTCGCACACTTCCAGAGGAGTGTCGATGAAGACCTCGAAGAACGGCAGGTCAGAGTCTGTGTGGATGCGACGAGCTACCTCCCTGTCCTGGAGACAAAAAACGATCAGTATTACCGGCATAAGAACAAACAGCGCATACACCGTGAAATTTAACTGGTTGTTTTTCGTTAAACAGAGTGTTCGGTCCGTCAAACTGAACAACTTTCCCCAAGGAACATGGGCTGGCAATTGAAAAAAAATATTGCTTCCCCCATAGTAAATCGATCAGTTGGCCGCGCGGCTTTGTATGAACGGACCATTTTTTTGTCGTTTTACAGCCCATGTTCCTTGAGGAAAGTTGTTCAGTTTTATGGACTGAACACTCCATTTAACAAAAAACAACCAGTTAAATTTCACAGTGTATAGTAATAATTGTTACTTAATTTTTCATGAGACTTGATTTGTTTTTCTTTAAAAAATATATCACTCAACGATGTTCAGCATTTTTGTAATAAATAACATTAACTAATATCATTCACGAGCTAATTTATATAGTAAGAAGGTTAATTAGGTTAATGGATATTTATATTTACATTCATAAAAATCATAAGACAGATCGTTAAATAATTAGCCACTTTTAAACAGACTTTCGGGCCGTTGATTTGATTTGAAACATACTTTTTTACACTTGGTTTAGCTAGTAAAGTAAAGACGTTTTTTTACGTAAGTTTTTAATTTTATGTCAACGAATCATCATCGCCTATACAACTATCGGCTATTGACCTGACGCGTTCCACATTCGATAGTGAGATCAGATGTTAGTAGAACAACTCAATTAAACACAAAGTAAAGCATCGAGTATTGTGTTCAATGGGGTCTGATAAAAAGATCGGTATTTTTTTAATTATTTTTTATTTACACCATTTTAAGATACTTTAAGATATGTACTAATTTGTCTGTTTAATAGTTTAGGTCGTTTATAATTTTTAAATAATTGTTTTAAATTTATTACTGTGTGACGTCATACGACCGACACGACGGACAACCATACTCGTAGTCAAAAATACGAAATATTACCCTTTCTAATATCAAATCGTCAAACGTAAACAAAGCTTACTTTTTACAACGTTTTTGTAACAACTTAGATTTGTGTAGAAGATGACGTCACAAAGGTCAAATGGATCATTTGGTTTTTGGATTTTTTAACGTAATCTTTAACTTTTTCCGTTAAAAGTACGAAAATGTAGTGTAAAACCATAAAATCTCGAAATGGTTTTCCGTCTCGGGAAACGTAGTGTAGGACGCCCCCCTGCCAGGTGGACTTATGACCTGAGAAAGGTCTCTGGTGGTGGCTGGACGAGGAAAGCGGGTGATCGTGCGCTTTGGCATGCCCTAGAGGAGGCCTACGTCCAGCAGTGGACTGCAATAAGCATGATTGATTGATTGAACTCATTTTAAAGTAATTTTAAGTAAGTAATTGATTATTGTCATCCTACGATTTATTATGACGTAATAAATAAAAATGTTTTACGTTACAAGGAAAAATAACAAGAAACGTGTCACTAATCACGAATTATTATCAAATCGATACAAATCGATTAATTTATTATAATCACTTCATTAAACTAAATATAACTTATCAATAGTCGTTTAAACCAGATTACAAATATATTGCCAACATTTAGGTTAATATTTTTTTTCTTATTCTTTGAGGCCTTTGTCCACCAGTGGACGAGTTTCGGTTTATGTAGACGTAGTGTGCGCATCCGACCTACTGTTGTCGATATTCTAACTAAAGCAATAAACAGTAATATGATCAAGTCATTAAAAAAACACCAAATTCCTCCGGTTTAAGTTTTATTACAGGCCTTTTAACTTTTTATACAGGGTGTCCACAAAGGGTGTTGGGAGTATATACCCAAAAATTATATATGAAAAATATATCATTTCATAATTTTATTACTATTTGCAAAAAGTACATACAATGGAAAGTTTACGACAAAAAAAATATGTAGTCCAAATGACGTCCATTACGTCTTAATCCGTTTTCTAATGATATTCGCACTGGGAGATAAAGAAATGTCCCGTACACTGAACTGCGCGCGAGCTGTTATTACTAAGCGGGGAGCTGTTATTATCGAATTATTGTTTTGATAATAAGCTCTTACACAAAACGCTGAGCTACGGTATACGAATCCATTTCAACTAAATTTCCAATAAATTCCACGTATGACATCATATTTGTTTTTGCTATCTACCCTCATTAAGACGATTTATTGATATTTAAAAGTACAAATACCCTTTTTGGACACCCGGTATTATATTAGTACAAAAAGTCACTGACCGTTTGCGTTCATCTTTTTGCGTAAAGTTACAAGGTTTGATAAAGGTGTTCTGCGGTTTTATTTTACTTTATCATTTCAAGGGTACTTTTAGGCGATCCGTTTATCTATAACCGTGACAGAAAGACAACAAATGGAAGGTTTTACAGGTTTTCTGTTACTTTATTAGTCATGTCATGTGTTATGATCCAGTTTTTACGTTAGGGAGCAGAGACTGGAACCCTTACGATTCTGGTCAACGATATCTCGTACTCTTATTATGCTATGACTAGTGGCTCTGTGAGCTGTAGACCTCGCGAGTCTGTATATCTTTTCATATTTATTTTTATTTTTTCTCCACAAACATCCCCGACCCCTTGATTATTTTTTTTAAACTTTATTTTATTGGTTAAGAAATGTGACCTGTAGAGGAAAACAGCCTCAGCGGTAGACCTTGTAAGCTGGCAACCCCCATAACTCCCTTTATTTTTTTAATTTCCAAAAACTGACTTGAAAATAAAACTATTAATTTATCGAACCTGCTCACAAAATTTCACGAGAATCGGTTGAGAAACGCGACCTGTAGAGTGTAACAAACAAACATATGGACATACAAAAGCAAATTTGGCCAAACTGAAACAGAGACGCTTCGCTCGCTCGGTCAATAACGTTTGCAAACCCAACAGGGTAACCCTATCAAGGAATCTGATAAACATATATTTATTTTAATTATCATTCTGTAAATACTTAAAACCCTAACGACTGAAGGGGTTTTTCAACGGGTAGTCCGGTCCCTGTTGGGGAGGGGATGTCAAAAGTCAAAAGCACACCACGAGTTTTAACGCGCTTTTATGCCTCAATATGAGCTCAAAACTCTTTACCAAGCACATGTAACCTAACGGAAGGGAGGGGGAGGTTGCTGCCAAGAATAAAGTCTTGATATGGAGGAGGGATTGAAAATATAATGAATTTACCTCAGCAAAAGGCGATACGAAACTACACAAGCAAACGACACCACTGTCGGCGAAGAGTTTGGCTACTTCTGCAACCCTTCTGATGTTCTCTTCCCGATCTTCCTTTGTGAATCCCAAATTCTTATTCAGACCAGTTCGGATATTGTCACCATCGAGGCCGTACGCTGGAATACCTAGAAAAAAGGGCATCGAATAAGTTTAGAAATTGTAAAATAAATACTAAAGTTAATATACTTCTCATTAAACCAACAACAAAATTGCTTTGCTTGCAAAGTTAAATAATCTTGTAAGCATTTTGTTTTGGGCATTTGTACTATATTTACTACTTTTATTAACCTTTTAAAATGTATATGTCACCTTAAGATTGTGAACGCCGTTAGTTTAATAATCTTACTCGCGATATTATAAACTTACGGAAAATTGTGAACTGACACCAACCATTTACAATTTAACGTATTATTTGCCGTTAGTTTATAATCTAAGCGTGGTTTTTCACAGCTAAAGATAAAAGAATATAAACAATGTCATGTATATTGAATTGTCTATTGTTAAGATTATAAGCGATTATTACTTGTGATATGAAGCGGTCAGATACGCAGGGTATTGGTGCGCAAGCGTAAGCGTAAGGGGTGCACTGGTACTTTTATTATCAATAGTCTAAAGTACCGAATCGGCCTTGCCACGATAATATCGAGCGGTCTCGTATTATCTTTTACAAATACGTGGAAAAAATAAATTTGCATTTTAGTAACCTAAAACTTGAACCTATATCTATCGGTTGTTTTTCCCATGTTAAAAAAAACATTTGGTCCGATTTTGACAAATAAACTATGTCTGTTGCTCCTGCTGCTATTGCTGCGTGAAAGCAAGGATAAACCAACAATCAGACTTTCACTATTATTATTATTATTATTCGCCGTGTGGTGACGGCAGAGTAGAATACATTTGTCACCAACCCCTACTCTTCCCGTGGGTGTCGTAAGAGGCGACTTAGGGACTACACATTGAACAGGGAACGGGCAGCAGCGCTCTCTGACCTTTTAATCTGCGATCTCCAACCCGCCTGCCAAGCGTGGAGATTATGGCAAAACCCTCCAATTAAGTGGAGGAGGCTCATAGTCCAGCAGTGGACTGTAACGGGCCGTTGATTTGATTGATTATCATTTTACATAAAAATAGTTCGTTTTGAAAAACGCGACAAATAATAATGCATTAATACTGCATCTGATCAGCATGTGCATCTTGTCCTAATGCCCTATATTATTATTATTGTAAGTCATTTTGCCAGGTGGACTGATGACCTGAGGAAGGTCACCGGTGGTGGCTGGATAAGCGGGTGATCGTGCGCTTTGGCATGCCCTAGAGGAGGCCTACGTCCAGCAGTGGACTGCAATAAGCATGATTGATTGATTGAAGTCATTTTAAAGTAATTTTAAGTACAATTTGATGATAATGTAAATTAGTGGTCCAAACATAGTTATTTCGATTATATTATTATATCTTATGCACCAGTATTTTTAGTAGGTAAAGTATAGGTTAATATACAGGTTCCATTAATAGCCCTTTTAATTTCTGCTAATGGAAACTGGCTGCTTTAGGCTTCAATTATGAGATATACGAGGGCTGATTGATAAGTTTCCGAAACGACAAAGAAAAACTTTAAAAATCTATTTAAAATAAATTTATTTCTCAACGTAGTTTCCTTCTACCTCGATGCATTTAGTCCAGCGCTTCTCCAATGCCGTTACACCAGTTTGATAAAATGTTTTCTCCAACCCCTCAAAATACTCGTCCACGGCAACAATGACTTCTTCATTTGATGAAAATCTTTGGCCACCTAACCATTTCTTCAGGTTTGGAAATAAGTGGAAGTCACACGGGGCCAGATCCAAGGAATAGGGTGGATGCGGTAGCAATTCGAACCGCAATTCATGGAGTTTGGCGACTGCAACCATTGACGTGTGTGCAGGTGCGTTGTCATGGTGGAACAAAACTTTTTTCTTGGCCAAATGTGGTCGTTTTTTCTGGATTTCTTCACTTAATTTTTGCAGCAAGCTTGCGTAGTACTCTCCATTTATTGTTTTTCCTTTTCGCAGATAATCCACTAAAATAATCCCTCGAGCATCCCAAAAAACAGTCGCCATCACTTTGCCGGCCGACAAAACCGTTTTTGCTTTCTTCGGCGCAGGTCTTCCGCTCTCAGTCCACTGCTTAGATTGTTCTTTTGTCTCGGGAGTATAATGATGTATCCAGGTTTCATCGACTGTTACATAACGCCGCGAAAACTCGTTAGGATCTCGGTTAAACAGCGCCAAACACTCCGATGAATCGTCCACTCGACGTTGCTTTTGGTCAACAGTGAGCAAACGCGGCACCCATCGCGCGCAAAGCTTTTTCATTCCCAAATGTTGGTGCAAAATATTAAAAACGCGTTCAGATGAAATGCTCACCATCTCTGCTATCTCTCGCAACTTCAAGCGCCGATCATTCAATACAATTTTGTGAATTTTTTTGATCATGTCCGGATTCGTGACTTCATTTGGACGGCCAGACCTGTGGGCGTCTTCGCAGCTCTGTCTTTCACGTTTAAAATCAGTTACCCAGGTGTGAGTTGTACTCAATGCAGGAGCAGAATTACCTAAAACACTGTCTAGCTTGGTTTTAATCTGGGTTGCTGTTTTCTGTTTTAAAACGTAAAACTTTATCACCGCACGAATTTCGTTTCTTTCCATTGTTAAAAAAATTTACGACAGAGAAAGTTCTACGTCCTATCAAACTAATTCCACCAGTTCGATTAAATTCAAATTTGGCGTTCTATTTTCAAAAAGATGCCAAAATATAATGTAATTTTTTTTTTTTGCGTATCATTTTTTAAGTTCGTCGTTTCGGCTAGTTATCAATCAGCCCAGGTATATTATGAGAGAGAAGCGACAGGACTTATTTATTAAAAACTAACAATTACAAAAGACGTCATCATTACAGGATTGCTCCCAATACGATGACGCCATCATCCATAAGACTATATTAACACGCATAGTCAAACACTGTATTAACATGCAAAGTCAAATGAACTTAACTAAAATGAATTTAAAAATAATAATTTAAAATGTCAAATAAAATAACATTCAAGAAGCAAAAAATACGACTTAGCGCGCGACGGTTGCTGCGACGACAACAACGGTTGCGATGCGACGATATGTCAGTCTTTTTCAGAGAATGCTTATGCATGAAAGCGCATGTGCGTTCATGCGGAAACACGCTCATTATATTGTCATATGTTTGACTAAGGCCTAATCGCCCTAACTCAGGGTAGGCTCGAGCCCCTCGGTGGGGACGTATATGAGCTGTTAATATTTTGTTTGTTGTTGTATGTTTAGATGATGATGTATATATAATATGGTCGCACGACGCGTCTCGCGCATAACGTCGTCGCTTCTCCATAACCAACCAAGCCACCAGGAGTTAGTTGGCAGGGTGGCCTGACTACTGACTAAACACCCACACAATATTTTTTTTACCTTTAGAAACCAGGTAGGCTTCAAGGGCAAAGGCGATGCTGGTCTTCCCAGCGCCACTGAGGCCTGTGAACCAGACTGTGCTGCCTCTGAAGGCTCTGCTGCCGAGGGCTCGACACCTGGTCGCCCTTGACACTTGGTGTTTCTGCTCTACTACATTTGTAGCTACTTGAACGCACTGGAAAAAAGAAAACCCGTTAGAATATTTTTCGCCGAAAAACAAAACGTTACTCGTAGTTATGATTGTAATAAAAATTTAGATGATCCTAGTTCTGCCACTAGGCGAAAATGTTGACTCCTCAATTTCAGAACCGAGTGCTATCTATATACCTAGAAAACCTTGTGTCTGGTCCCTGCGATACAAGCTTGCTGAGTGTAGGGTTCGCTGATAAATGTATCATTGTCTTTTGTTCATTTGTTTTTGTAAATTATTACCTACTACTACAAATGCGGCTCAGGGACCCAAAGTGAGTCTTGGCCTCCGACACGAAAAAGAAATATTAAAAATTATTAAAATTATTATTATTATTTTAATAAATATAATATATTGTAAGTTGTTTCTATCTCACTACTAACTTACTTATTGCAGAAAACAGATCAAAATAAAATTATATTAAATAATTAAATAGTAGATTTCCGGAAAGATATTTATAAGTAGGTCTGCTGGTGATATTTCTTTAGAAATAAGTAGGCCTGTTGTGTCGTTTTTCTTTGTGTTATTGTCATTTTCTTGTTTAATGTGTACAATAAATGGTTAAATAAATAAATAAATATAAATAATATCGGAAATGATCAAAAGGTCAAAATACATCTCAATTTAACATTATTGTCCTAATTAGGAAGTACGAAATAAAATACTTTTTAATAGACTATAGAATAGACTAATCCATTCATTAAGCAAAATCATACGCAGTTATGCGCACGATTCACATAAATTGCTTCCGAATGAAAATGATTTCCGCGTATTATTTATAAACAAAGTTAAACTCTAGGTTTTATTTTAGTAATTAAAATTGATATTTACATTTAAAAAAACTAAAACAAAGGTAAGAGAACATTGCAAGATAAAACTATAAAATGAAATAAAAAAATAACCAATAAAAGATCATGGTCACTTGACTGGTAGAGTCTATATTCGTCAAAACAACTGCATTCATTTTTATTACAACAATAACTAGTGGCTCTGTGAGCTGTAGACCGCGAGTCTGTATATCTTTTCATGTTTCTTTTTATTTTTTTCTCCACAAACATCCCCGACCCCTTGATTTTTTTTTTTTTAAACTTCATTTTATTTTATCTTATTTTATTGGTTAAGAAATGTGACCTGTAGAGGAAAACAGCCTCAGCGGTAGACCTTGTAAGCTGGCAACCCCCATAAATCCGTCATTTTTTAAAATTTCCAAAAACTGACTCGACACAAAAATTCGATTAATTTATCGAACCCGCTCACAAAATTTCACGAGAATCGGTTGAGAAACGCGACCTGTAGAGTGAAACAAACAAACAAACAGATGGACATACAAAAGCAAATTTTGCCAAGCTGAAACAGAGACGCTTCGCTCGCTCGGACAATTATTGCAGTGATTAAATTATAAACGGTTAAATTGCTAAGTGGTTCAAATAGGTGTTTCCTCTATAAAAATACAAATAGTTGTTAAATATTTACAACATTAATCATTAATTTAAATTCGTCGCTAATTCTTTTTCTTCTTAGCGAGTCGATGGCAAGTGAATTCTGTGGTACCTATACAATTCTTATGATTATGACGATCAAATCGACAGTTACATCAGGCGTTTTTTTTTTTCAACTTATGCTGGTTAAATATTTACAACATTAATCATTAATTTATACTTCCAGTTAAATATTTTTCTTTTATCAATGCATAATCTATCTTTATCTTCATCTTCATTTATTATGCATTGATAAAAGAAAAATATTTTGCATCGCATGTAATCGTAGCACTATGAGTTAATTTCTGTATCCTTACTCAGCTCATATTCGTTACCGAGGAACACGAGCCTTAAATATAAGCGCATAGGCTAAATGTAGAGTCAATTTCGAAAAACATTGCTGCGTTTGTGTCACTATTGGGTGGGACGGTAATAGGTAAGTACTAGGTGGTAATAGTCAGTATTATTTTTTATAGTCGGTAGTTGCAGTAAAAAGACTTGGCATCAGAACCGAGTCGACCATGCTGGACAGGGCAGACATCACACACTCATCATCAACATCAACGGCCCGTTACAAACCACGCTTGGCAGGCGGGTTGGAGATCGCAGATTAAAAGGTTACTGTATCAAAGAGCGCTGCTGCCCGTTCCCTGTTCAATGTGTAGTCCCCAAGTCGCCTCTTACGACACCCACGGGAAGAGTAGGGGTTGGTGACAAATGTATTCTACTCTGCCGTCACCACACGGCTAAACACACACTACTCGACATCACACACTACTCGTCCAAAACTGCTCGTCATAAATTATTCGCAGGCATGTGCATTGTGCAGGGTTTTTCGATGATGTCCTTCTCCATAAGAGCACCAGTGGAGCGTCCATTAAACAAACGTACAACAATGCTACATCGTCAATGTGATCATGAAGACATGAACCCTGTCTGTCAGCTTCTGTTACTTTTTCACGGAAAGGCTTGACCGATCTTGATAAAATTTGGCACCCTAGGAGTGAGGCTTTATTCCAAGCCCACGTGTTCTGCTGATTGAGAGCCATGTAACTTTGCTGATTTCGATAACCCTCAGACTGCAAGCAAGCCAGCCTTCATGCCTCAGTAGATCTAATCATAACAACGTATTTAATTATAAATGTTCTGTGTAGTAATAAATAACTAAACACCTTGCAATTTAAAAAGAAAGAAAGAAAGAAATTTATTATTAATATAATTATAATACTATAATAAATATAATTTATAAATATAATTTATATTTATTATAGAAAGATATTTATTAATTTAAGAAAGAAAAAAAGTATGTATTTTGTACTGAAATATTTCGGTTCTTTAGCTATTGGAACTTAGAACAACAATAGGCATATTTTAACAAACATAACCTACTGACAATCATGTTTTTCAGTTCTGTATAATATTTGTTAAAAAATGCTTAGTATGCCTGCCAGCTTCTAAGCAATTAACTTTACCTACACATTGGCCTTTAACTAAGGCCAATAGTGATGGTGCGATCTAAAGTTTAAGTTGTTTTCAATTCAAGTACCTTCTTATGGAATAAGCTGGCATTTCGTCTAAGGTAAGGTTAATGGGTACTTTACTAACACACTACAGTCACCATTAACTATGTCATTTATGTCAGACTAGCTTTCCGCCCGCGGTTTCACCCGCGTTTATTGAGTTTTCCCGTAGGAATGGTGCTTTCCTGCGGTAATAAATAGCCTATGTCCTATTCCAGGTCGTAAATTATATTTGTGCCAAGTTTCACCCCGATCCGTCCAGCGGTTCAAGCGTGATTCGGCAACAAACATCCAAACTTTCACATTTATAATATTCGTAGGATACCAACCAAGCGGGATTTCGTAGAAACGTGTCTAGTGAAATAACGCAAACCTTCTCGGGTAACTCAGCCCATGAAACTGAACAACTTATGTTCTGGAACTTTTCTGAAATCGCAAAAATAAGAACTTTTCGTACAATTCAATGTCAATTCGTATGAAAAGTATTTTTTTTTTCGTCTCCGGCAAAGTTTCCGAACAAAAGTTGTTCAGTTTCATGGGCCTGGTTCCTACCCGAGAGGTTTTGCGTTTATAAGACATTTTTCATTACTCATACTCAAAAAGTAGGTCGGAAGTTGCCTGAGGAGCGGATTGAAGGTGATACTTTTCAGCCCGAGGTTGTATCGCTTTCAACTGACAGCTGTCAAATTATAAATAATTATAAAGTAAAAAATAATTTTAAACAACACGTTTTAACGCTCTAAAACGTATAAAATAATTTTTATTGAGATTTTTATTGGTGTAGTACTCTTGTAGGACCTTAGATCAACCACAGAGTACTATAATACTGGCGATAGGTACACAGTATCATTATTTTTTTTATCAAAATGTGTTGTAATTAGGCCAGTCAATATCGACATCAAACATCGCAAACGCGCATGTATCTAAGATTTTTTTTATATGTTGTTAGGTTCCTTGAGAGTAGTTTACACCCAAGTTTGCAACCCTGAAAACCCTATGGTGGTCGAAAAACTGAGAAATTTTGGCACTTGTTTCAGTTTTTTCGAAAAAACTACCCTAAGGGAGCGTTTTTCAAGTATGTTTGCTGTATAATTTAATAAAGCTAACTAAATTTTCTACAATTTGAGTTTAATTTCAGCACTCTAGGTTAGTTGCAGAGATACAGCTTGTCAAAGGTAGGCTATTTAAAACGAAGTGTATATTTTGTGTTTGGGTCATATTCAAAGACACGTACTGGCTAAACTAACGGTCCTGGTGCTGCTTCATTTGTTCATCTGATTGTTTTGTGACGCAGACTCTTTGGAATATGGTAAAAGGATCAACATCAACTCTCTTGTTGAATACTTTCACAGAGGTGGTGACTGATGCCAAGGTCTTCACTTTGTCCTGGGTCAGCGTTTTTCGCGGTTTTTCGAGGTTTTTGGGTAGCACAAGGTTTTCAGGGTTGCAAACTTGGGTGTTAACTACTCTCAAGGGACCTAACAACATATAAAAAATCGTAGTAACATGCGCGTTTGCGATATTTGCCCTTTTTTGTGTTGATATTGCCAAATGCCCTCACATGAATTATTATTTATGAACACTTAAAGTTAGCTAGAACTTATCAAATTTATCTGATCATAATTTTAGTATCGGATGTACTAGTAAGATATCGGATAGATAATGCATCAAGCCACATTGCCTTGATATATTTGGGAAAAGTATCGCCATGCTCATATCAATGTTGTTTTATGTGTGAAGATAATTCCCAACACGGATACTAGTTTACCTAAACTTCATAGCAGGTGAGAATAGCAGGTGGTGTTTTTCTCAGTGCACGATATTTATATTATAAAATGAAGGAATGGAACAATGTGATTTTTGTAAATAATATTAGATAGACCGAATAATGTCATGAAGCATGCTACCGAGGAAAAACTTCTATTCCTTCTACGGAAAATACCGAAAACAACGCTGGCGTAGCTGCAGCTGCAGTGGGATAATTGGTGTAAAATAATCATTTTTATAGAATACTTATATTTACGAAAAAAATGCCGTATCAAAAACAAATTCATCGCTCAAACTTGTACCTTGTTGTCTTCTAGCGATAGCGGTATCCGATGTCACAGACCATTTCAGTTTAAAGATATGTCTCAGGCATTCTTTACAGTGCGTTAACGAGCATAACCTATTATTGAAATTGGCGAAATGTTAATCAATGCCGACGTAATTTTAATATTATTTTTGTATTAGGTAGTCTGTATGCTGTGTGGTGACGGCAGAGTAGATTACATTTGTCACCAACCCCTACTCTTCCCGTGAGTGTCGTAAAAGGCGACTTAGGGACTACACATTGAACAGGGAACGGTCAGCAGCGCTCTCTGATAAAGTAACCTTTTAATCTGCGATCTCCAACCCGCCTGCCAAGCGTGGAGATTATGGCAAAACCCTCCAATTAAGTGGAGGAGGCTCATAGTCCAGCAGTGGACTGTAACGGGCCGTTTTGATTTTATTTTAATCAATGATTTTGATAGTTTGTTTTAAGATTTTCGTGGTTTTTCATTACATTAAAATCAATCTACTCGTGACCTATAGCGTGCAACCGTTCCGAATTCCGAAAAATCGAGTTAACAAACTCTTAGACTGCATCAATTTTAATCAGATTTTATTAATTATTTATTTATGTATTAGCACTATCAAGTCATGAACCGGTCGCTTCTATAACCACCAAAGCTAGTCTGCTTGACTCATCGCCAGCTAGTGAAAGTGGCAAGTTACATAAAACACGGGCATAATATACACATGTATTATACTCGAAACTTTAATATAATAGCACTAAGTTGGTAAGTAACCACTTTTTAGGGATGAAGGTTCTTGGTAAAAGAACTAAAAGAAGCATTCTTATGGGGTTATGATGTGAGGCTTTTGCGAGACCCATACCTTATCGATATAATATCAACGTAAATGTCTTGCTAGTCACATAGTCGAAAAATAGATATGCAGTGAGATGCTTCCCAACAGCGCCCAATTTTAAACTGAATGAATTGAAATAATTGTTCGTTTATTGTAATAGTATTATTTTGTACTAGTATATAACAGCATGTAAAATGCAAGAAGAAGTAAATGTTTTTACGAAAATCTGAATTTTACGCCTCTTAGCAGGTATATTATGATGTCCGAAGGTTGTAAACTACAACTCATTGAACATTGATCGTTAGCAATGACAGCTTATAGTTGCATCAGATGCAATTAAATGTAGTTATACTTGGTGTTTAAAAGCTTACTGTGATATGATAATAACATTAAAGGCTTGTGAGGTCTTTGTCGGCGCTATAACTCTGATACTGTACTCTGATACCAGGATTTGTGAGGTCGATTGTCGACCTTACAACCCACACGATAACGATACTAAACTATTGTCCTGGTCTATTTTAAAACAAGGACCTAATTAAAAATTACCTTGTTTCATTTATTATTAATTTTCACTTTCACCTAATAATTTACTTTTATCCGCCCAATCATAAATTTGATAAGTAGAACAAAATAGGTTAAACTTTACTGCACACAAGGATACAGATTAAGAGTATAAAAGACTTCATAGTACTTCTACAATTTTACATATTAAATTATTTAATTCAAGGAGATCACGTCAATTCATCACATGTAACCTTTTAGTTTTAAGCTTTTTAAAACATTTACCACGAATAAAAAATATCAATAATATAGTTTATTTCTTAAAGTTGAACAAGAAATATACCTGTATGCAAACAGCTATGCATATTATGTCGTAGGAAGATTTGATAATTCGAATTTTCGCAAAAACCCTAGGGATATTGCGAAAACACGGATTTTTAGGGTTTTGCAAATCACGAGTCGCTCTAGTAACATTGAATATCTTTAACTCCGATTGGCTAGATTTTTGCCTACTTACTAAATCTTATTCTGATTGGTTCCTAGTTTTACCCTGTCGTCAATGTCAATTAATCAGAGGAGGTCTCGTTTTGGGCGCTCCGACAAGCCAATCAGCGTTCTTATTTCATTATATTAGCTAACGTTTCGTTTCGCAATATTACTAGAGCAATGGATTGTGGCAGGCTCTTCCGAAAAGAACAAAATGCTAGACGACACCAGACACCCACTGTCCAATTATGACCCTGTACCACAAAGGCTAAAAAGCCGTAAAAACTTCATGAAGTGTGTTTCAGCGCTTCACGACGACAATCAGTCAAAGGAGAGATTGAGGTTGTGGTCACAGAGTGTCGAACTTCCTAGCCCTTTTGTCCCACTGTCTGAGATTCCACCGCCTGGACATGAGTTACCATGGCTTACCTGGAAGTCTTTAAATAGGCTTCGGACTCAGGTAGGCCAAAGTAAGGAGAATCAGGTGGGGATTCTCAGACGGTTCTAACTTGGAGTGCAAGTGTGGTGCCGTCCCCCAAATGATGGAACATTTGATGTCGTGCCCTGCGTGCCCCAGCAGCTGCACGCGGGAGGATTTGATTAACGCTACTAACAGCGCAATTCTTGTGGCCAATTTTTGGACTGAGTCAGTCTAGGTTTGCCACCGATTCGAAAAGAAGAAGAAGAAGAACTAGAGCAATTCGTGTTTTTGCAAAATCCCTATCTTTTTCCATTAATATTGAGCACTGTTTTCACCATTGTCTAATTATCCGTGCTTTTGTAATATCCCTAGGGTTTTCGCGAAAATTCGAATTACCAAATCTTCCTACGACACATACAGAATGATAGCGAAATGTCAGACTAGACGAGCTCAAAATTATACCGCCAGCGGATGCATCTCGTTTGTCCTTCCGCGTATTACACCCAACTTTATAAGTGGACTGATTGTTTGAGTATACTTACTATGGATTTGCTGTCCACTACATGTACCAACAAACAAAAACAAACTTTATTGAAACTAAGGCGGACAGCGTTTAGAATTATTGGTTAAGAAATGTGACTGTAATGTGATGTTGAGGAAATCAGCCTCAGCGGTAGACCTTGTAAGCTGGCAAACCCCATAACTCCGTCATTTTTTCAAATTTTCAAAAACTGACTCTACAAAAAATTCGATTAATTTATCGAACCTGCTCACAAAATTTCACGAGAATCGGTTGAGAAACGCGACCTGTAAAGTGAAACAAACAAACAAACAGATGGACAAATGGACATACAAAAGAAAATTTGGCCAAGCTGAAACCTGTTTCTGAAGCGTCTCTACGCTTCGCTCGCTCGGTCAATTATTAAAAATATCTAGCTGGATCCTCTCTGGATCTTTTACAAAACAGTCCCAATTTTTTTAACGCAATATCTTTCTTGTAATTATGCAATAGGAGCAGAGAACTAATGTAATTATTACAAAAATTAATTTTAACTTTAAATATTATTTATTTTTTCAACGTCAACATCAACGGCCCGTTACAGTCCACTGTTATTTTTTTGCTATCCTTAATTTTTTTAAGTATAATATTGGATAGAAACATTTTATGTAAGTAAATGCTCATAAATAGAATCGTTTAATTTGGATCCAACCCGATCGGACTGCAACAGTTCAGCTAAAAAAATCTTATAGAACAATAAAACTGTTTTGAATAAATTCTACAGGAGTTCTTGTAAATAAATAGATATCAGTTTCTCAGTTTTATTTTAATAACTTTCAAGTATATTCACGTTAATGTATTTGAATACAGACGTGAAACAAATTCTTAACGTAACTTATATTTTTGTAATTTTCAAACTAGTTAAGTAGAAAACATTTATGAGACATTTTACGGGCTTACCGCGATATTATTTTTGTTGAGGAGACCCGATGTTATGATAATGACCGCGAAAGTTTAAAATTATAAATTATATAGTTAAGTACAATATAATTTTAAACTTTCACGGTCATTATCATAACATTAAATGTTAAATGTCAAATGTTTAATGTCTAAATGTTAGTTAAGTAGAGCCTAATAGATAATTCATTAGGTAGAGCATTAAAAAAGGTAGGTAGCTACAAATAGCAAGAAAAATCTACTGTAAGGTGTTTTGAAAAAAATTGGCGAATAGGAAACACTAATGTTGCACGAAAGCAAAAACTTGCTCACATACATATTATAGCATAATAATAATTAAGCAATATTAAATAAGAAACATCACACCACTGATTTAACTAAAAATCTAGAACAAATCATTTGATTAGATAATAATCCAGGAACGAAGTTCGATTCTTAAAAAAATTGGTTGTTTCAAGTTGTCTGTTATTATTATTATTAGGTATTTACAAGTGTGTATGTCTAGTCTACCTATTTGTATGTGCGCTAGAAGTCTACATTGTTATTTTTATTTAATTATTTTAAGCAAAATGTATGGAATGTCGTTTGGTTTCATATAAATTTTCATCTAATGTATTTTGACATGCAATCAAAAAAAAAAAAAAAATCGGCCTCTTTTACAGCTGCGTAACACTAACAAATCTGTTTATTTTAAGAAGCAACAATAACAACAAATAAAAGACTGCAGTTTAAAACGCTTAAAACAAAAAAATCGTAATTGGAAAAAATATAAAAAAATACATAATTTGACTATAGAGTAGACCAAAATGGTCACTTTATGAATCACTAATCTAATCTATTTGGAAAGGAGTAATAAGTACGAGTAGGTACCTACTTACATAGTAATTATTATAGATAAATGTATAATCGTTGGGGAGACTTTTTAAATTACAGTTCTGTTATCAACTCATCTAATGGTAATTCATTCTTTGAAATACTTAACTACTACTTGAAAAATACTTATTATTTTTTATGACTGACTTGAAGAGACATATGAAAGCAACCGCGGAAAGCAACAAGGAAGCGAATAGTCAGTGAAAGTTGAAACTTCCTTTCAAGACACAAATAAAATACCAGTGGCAAATAACAACATTCGAAGTTTTCGGTATAATTTAATTCATAAAATTACATAACACGCTGGTTTGTTGACCTGTATTAAAATAAAAATAAATGTTACGCACCGCACGAGGAGTGCCGTTGCCTTTGCCATTGCCATTGCCATTGCCCCATTGTGAGATATTGTACTTCTCGAAGGTCTCCGCAACCTTCTGGTTTCTTTGTTCCAAACTCATTTTGTTTAAAAAAATAAACAGAAACAAAGTTCGAAGACACTTTCCCGCCAACGGGCGCTCGGAGTTCGAAATTCAAACCGGTCTGCGAGAATGCGGCAGCGCGCGCGGCGCTCTAAGCAACACTGAGTGCAAATCGTCGACTGATACGTATTTTAATTGCACTAGTTAACAAAAAAATATATTAAAATCTTGTTCAAAAAGCCGCACAAATCAGGAAACATGATCCCGCTTGTAATAATTAAATTTTTCATTCTTTAGGCGAAGTAAAAGGCAAATTGATTTTTAAAACCGTAACTAGCAAGTTATGTAGCAGTCAGTAGCACTAAATAAGTGAATTAATGTAGCGTTGGTTTAAACAAATAAATCTAATACTACCAAGTATTGGTAGAAATAGCTAAACAATAAAGGTATTGGAAATGGTGAAAAGCGGGCAACGGACTGCTATGCTATAAAATTGTAATAAATTATATGTTTTGTGGGTACGTGCCGCCTGGTCTACTCGAATAGTATATTTATTGTACTGATTTAACATAACTGTTTTAACATAACTGTATTCTTTAAGAAGTATAGTATTGAAAATTACTCTTATTTTTCTAAATAATAAGCATCCACTTTCCTTGTATTCACGTATCGACCGCGAAGAATTCCATTCGGAATAATATTTGCATTCATAAGTTTTTTTTTTGTCTAGGTGGTTCAATCAAAATATCAAAGGCAGGCTACGAGAAAGATAAATTAATAGGAGGGACACACATTATACACAATTTATTTATTTATATTATCGGTATCACAAGTCAGTGCGATTAAAAAATATATAATTGGTTTTTTTATCCTAATGCATTTTAAATTGCGTTTTTTTAACAGACCTAATCGCTATTCTACTAAAGTGCTAAGCTGCGGACTTGACAACATTTTAGCCTGTGGCACCTACCGCTAATAGGATGTAGGTGCCTCCGATGTGCCTACTGAATAGAATATAATAGAAAAATATACTGATGCAAGTGGCTCAAAAAAATAAGAATTTAGTCTTATACACCGAAATATAAAAAGAATTCGGAATTACGGAGACAAAAGAGATGTTATGATTTGTTGATCGAAACTGGTTCGTAAACTGCCTTTTGCTACCAAGCAAATTATAAAAACGCATTTAGACTTGGGTAAATGTAGGTATACTTACCTATATACATTGTTTGTAGTGTTTGAGTCGCACTGTGGACGGTAAAGTATAGTACCTAGAGTACCTACTGCAGCACCAGCAATGTAAGCACTATATTTTATTAGACTAAGTGTAAAACGGCTCTAAGGGAAAGGGATTTTATGTTCCACCTCGTGTAGCAAGAACCATATTTTTACCTAAACAATAAGTGTATCGAAGTTTGTCGCACCCTCCCCCTTGCACCTTTGTAAATTGCAGGCAAGCTGACCACTTGTCTGAGCTTGAGCTTGTCTTACATGTCTATATGAATTTTGCACTTTATGCTACATTCCTCGTGATCTTTAAGCTCTCCGTGTCAGTTAAAAGGTTGCCTGGAAGAAATTGCTACGTAACAATAAGGCCGTTTAACTGTACACTTTATCTATTGTATTTTTTCTGTGTAATAGTTGTATGTGTTTGTCTTGAGTGTGCAATGAAGTATATTTGTCGCAGTCACCTGGTTGAATCTCCTATTCAATTGAATGACTAGCGCGTTCATTAAATGACAACATTCAATTAAATGACTAGGCCAAACGTTGATTGAACAAGCGTCACTCAACGTCCAACTAGTTAGCGGATTGTAACATAGCCCTTTGAAAAGAGCGGACGTAAAATCAGTCAGGTGATTCAAATTAAGTTCATTTTTTTCCCACTGCGGCGCTAGTAGTCACCAAAACAAATATGGCGTCAAACAGCTCGGACAGATAGCACTGTGTTGATATTTTTATTGATTTGAATTTCTTGAATTAATTGGTAGTTATAGGCAGTATTGCCTATCTTAAGACTTAAAATACAATATAAAATCATAATAAGGTGTGTAATGTCATGTCCTCATTTTTATTATCTAAAGTAAGATTAACTTTTTAGTTGCGCACTTATGGTCACCCTAATCAAATATTACAAAGTCGTACAGATCCTATTTAACGAGAAATTTTATAATTCATTTATTTTTATTTAAAGAAAGGTTAACTTTTAAGTTGCGAACTCACTAACCAAACATTACAAAGTCGGCTTTAACCCATTCAACGACTTCGCTAAATGACGTTTAGTCAAGACGTTGAACGTTACATTCAACGACTTGACGAGTTGTCCTTTAGTCATTTAATTGAATCTTGTCATTTAATGAACGCGCTAGGCATTCAATTGAATAGGAGATTCAACCAGATGACTGCGACATATTCATTCATAATTCATTAATAAATGTAGAGTTGAGTTCCATCTCAAACTCTGCTCACCCCGTAAAGTGGACATTTTGTTTGCTGTTTTTGCATACTAGGATAGAAGGGTGGTTTTGTACAAACAAGAGCATTTTTGCCCAAGCCGAACGGAGACGCTTCGCTCGCGCTATGCGCTCGCTCGGTTAACACAAAGGATTATTTTTACGGGACAAAGTCTGATTCCCACGGGAAAATTTTACACAACGCGAAGGTAGCTGCGGGCAGACAGCTAGTAATAAATTCATACTTTTCTCATCCTCGATGTATCGACTTGCCCACCGATTGCCGTCTCGTCTCGTCTCGTCTCGCCAGAGCGTAATGCAGACTGAAGCAGACTGATTAAATATTCATGTATTTAGTTAGTCATTTTATGGAGCTTAAAGTGTCAATTGGAATTTATATTTATGGGCATGCGATTGGAACTCCGATTATTATACTACTTATAATTACCTACATACTTTGTTTGTACTATGCCTATACACGCTTTACGAATATCGTAACTGCATTCTATCACATAGTCGAAGTAAAGGTCGACCTCTCGACCACAGAGGCTGTCAAAACTGCCATAATAAGTAGGTAATTATTATAATAGTTCTATGTTAGGATCACCAAGTTATTCATAATGATCGTCACACTAATATTATAAATGTGAAAATATATTTGGATGTTTAGATGTTTGGATGTTTGTTCCGCTTTCACGCCTAAACTACTGGACGGATTTGGACGAAATTTGGAATGTAGATAGTTTGTAACCTGGCTTAACATATAGGATACTTTTTACCGGGAAAAGTCTCATTCCCACGGGAAAATCTTACATAGCGCGAGCGTAACCGCGGGCGGACCGCTAAAAAATATATATTTTACAATGTAATATCAGCAAGAGGTGATCTAAAAATTACTAGGTAAGTATTCTGTCTGATAAGTTAATGTAAGTACTCCGGTAATTTTATAGGAAATCTAAAAGTAGATGTAGGCAACACTATTTAAAGTAATTTACATAATACACAACAGGTATTGATACTTGAAACTCGTTATGAAATTAATCATTAATTGAATATTATGTTGTTATTTTATATGTAGGTAGGTATATTCTTTATTGCACACAATTTCCACATACATGCAGGTCAGGAGGAAGGCGTTGACAACGGAAGCGAAGATAGTTAGGAGTGGCAGGGAATATGGAGAAGAAAGGATAGAATGTGCACATTACGAGGAAGGTGGATGGGGAGCCATTTAAGTTGAGTGAGAAATTCAGAGACATGATCATATTTTCTTCTTCTTCAATATTCCTCTGTTAAGATAAAGATAAAAGAAGTCTTTATTGGAAGTAAGATTTAACAAAGTAATTTTTCGACTTTAGTTTACGTTACTTTGATGTAGTGGTCAGTAGTGCATGGTTGCTGTTGTGTGACATGTATTTATTTAGTCTAGTGGAAACTGGACCATTATGTATTAGTATAAGCTGTTTGTTTCCCAAATAAAGTAAAATAAAATAAATAAAATATTTGCCAAGTCCAAAAACAATATTGCTAGATTTTGTAAGCACTTTATATAAATAGATAACAGAATTACTGTTCTATGAAATAATATCAAACAAACAAGTTAAATAATATCATAATTATATCATCAAAATTTTTTTTTTCTTTGGTTGGTTGCATTTCCATTGGTCATATCCAGCACCCTTATTGTTAGGAGAAATAATTTTCATTGTAATGTACCTAATGTAAATTAACTTTATTTTTACTTTTGTGCCAGATTATCTAGCATGATATGCTCAATGCAGTGTATGCAGTGTGCAAACCCACTTATAATCTGCATATTAAAATGAGCAAGCTTTTCATTTTATTAATGATATTTATTTATTTTCTTGTGAATTGCTACTATAAAATGTAATGGTTAAACTAAATTAGATATATAAAAGTTTTTTTTATTCATTTCAGGTATGTATTATACAATACTCAATGTAATGGCCTGTTTGAAGCCTAAATCTAATAAATAACTAAAAAGAAATTAAATAACTATATATAAAACATAAAACAGATTACTGTAGCATTGGTTTACCTTATTCTATTTATTAATAAAGTGATATAACACGGCAAGCTGTAAGCACAACTCTTAAAGTAAGTAATTGAGTATTTCTTAAAAATATGTATTATGTTACCAACAAATTTATCAAATTCTCCAAGTTATATTGTATTATAAATACAAAAATATTATGTTTTTTTCTGCTTTTGAAGTACCTAGGTATAATATCTACTCCAGTTGGGTACATACCAGTAACATACTGGTACTGTAATTTAATGGCACCTATTTTATCATTTGCAGCACTAGCCTATTAGTTAGTACCTATGTTTGTTTAAGTTTGAAAAATATTTTTTATGCCAGTCAAACAAAGGACTCTAATGCTAGAACCAGTATTGGTAGAATAATTACTACTAATTATATTATACCAACCTATAGTTGAGAGTAAAAAAAAAGGAAAATCCTTCTGTAATGTGATGCCACAAGCCACAAACATGGTAACCACGATTATGATTATGATTGTAGTAAACTTACCTAATATTATCTAGAAGTTCGGAATCTTTAGAGACGTCTTAGAAAATTTAAGAAGTATGAAAAATCTAATTTATCTGCCTATCTTATAAGTATATAATGATTATACTTTATGTAAGTATACTCACAGTTTTCAATTTCTTCTTTGGGCCTGAAGGTCCGTCCATGTTTAGCTAGCTGAACGCGCGAAAATTTAACTGAGACTAACACTCAAAATAAACTGTATACTTGTATAGTTAATTTAGTTTTTATAGGAGAAAACCAAATTATTTAGGTATCTCATACAAAACCGAGATTTCGTAAACGTGAATGAAAGTGCGGGCTAGTGGCAGGCGGGGGTAGGGAGGGGCAGAGGAGGGGGTTTTGTCAACTTGACGTTATCGTCCAGAAAAAAAACGGATTATACCTTTTTTTTAAAGAGGACTCTGATTATTGTTTTTTTTTTGGGCACTAGTAGACTTTGTGTCAGTGTCAAATAATTATTTATATTAATAGAACAAGTATGGGTACGCGAGTAATCGCTGTCAGCGATTTAGTGAAATTTAAATCTGATTCGGAATATACCCACGATATACTCATATGGTACTCACTCTTACAAACACGTCAAAACGTCGATATTCTATACACTGACCTCTCAATATAGCTCATGTGTACGCTAGCGGTACGGACACAAAAAAAACGGAGAAGGCGCGCGCAGCGCAGCTGTTAAAAAATTGCGTCTATGGGTGGCGCAGCTGAGCTCCAGTGTGTTACAAATTTTTTGTCTATGCTGAGCTGTCAGACAATCAGAGCGATTCACGGCAAATTCACGGACTACTAGCGATTTATTTCCATCGTCGTATTGAATTCTTCAACTTTCAAGTAATTTATAAGACTTCTGTTCATAATATACAAAAATAATATTAATATATTTATTAATACAGTACATTACCCCTAAAAGTTAATGTAAAGGGATCAAAATGCCTGCCGTAACTGCTACTGCAGAAGAACAAAATGAACAAGAACAGAAGATGTGGAATGCTCTCAAACGATACATCATAAGAGAAAGACAAAGGAAGAAAGAAGGTCAGTACTTACAACCTTCATTACTGGCTATTATTCTTGTGTGCACACAAGTTTCTCCAACAAAAATTAATGTATATCAATGCACACTTTTTTCATTGAGCTGGACTTACACCAGGAAAAGTAAACAAAATAGAAATTGTTGCGTCATAAATATTGATTGTAACCGCTGTTAAATAGTTAATGAACTTGAGTATATACCTAAATACCTAGGTATGTTATTTATATAGCTAGTAGTAGTGTTGTAAATAATTACTTTCACATCAAACTGCACACCTACTTCTTCAGCCATGTTGTTTTTATCATGTTCACAGAGTATGAAGCAGAGGTGGAAGAGGAGCGGTTGAGAAAAGAGCGTGAAGCTAGGGAAAGGCAAGATGTGATGACCTTGGGTAAGCATTGTTGTATTTAATGAGGTGCATAAAACCCAGTTTTTTAAAGACAGACTGTAAGTGCTTACTTTTAGAGCATTATAAAAGTAAATAGAAAAATTGGATATGAAGAACAGGCTCATAAAAAACTTCTCATGAAGTGAGATTGATGGAAGCTTGACAGTATCAAGTTGGTAATTAATTAGATAATCATCAATCACCACTGGCCTCTGACTCAGTAGAACACAATAAATTCTCCAAAAATATATAAAAGCATAACTTCTTACTCCACCTTTTCTTGCTAATTTTTTTACTATGGTTTGAATATTTGTATAATGTTTGTTTATTTTATATGACTAGATGTTTTACTTCATTACTTTGTGTATCTTCTATTACACTTGTTTGTGTGCAGAACATAATATGTTTAATTGTTACACAAAAACCATGGTAAGAATGAAACAAATAAAGGCATAATTTGTGTCTTCTTACAGCACATTGCTCTATATTTTCCTTTACTTGTGATATGATTAGATCATGTGATTAATGAATTAAAAGCACCTTATAGAAGAAACAAAGGAGCAAATAGACCAGTTGGAACAGAAACTGAAGCAGTTGGAGAAGGAAAAGCAGCAGCTGTTCATGCAACTGAAGAAAGTTCTCAATGAAGACGAGGTCAGGAAACGTCAACAACAGAAGGATGCCAAGTGAGTGAAATTGTAGAGTCAACATTTAATTTTATATCTAACCTTTAATGTATATTTTATCACATTACTTAACATTATTGTATAGTTGACAACGTCAAGTGAATCTGGCATCAAGACAAACCTACAATGGTTTAATAATGCTTTTTACTTAAATTGTAGGTATGTATTTCTTGTATCATAAATAAAAAAAAAATAAAGAAAAATGTGACTTCACCAAAACTTTGCTAAATCTTGTTTTCATTGAAACAAAGTTTCCGGGCTACTATTTGAAGTATTAAGACTTAGATAATAGAATAAGACCAACAAATAGCTTCTAATTCATTGGATAGACTTAATGGCCTCGATTTTAAAAGACAAGATGAACAACTCTTTCATAAAATATTAGCTACTTGCTTTTTCATAAAAGTTGATATTATTAACAAATGTAATATTCCTGAATTTAATAGTACACTACGCCATATGCCTATGAGCGTCGGAGGTCTAGTGGCTAGGGCCGCTGCCTCCCGTCCGGAAGATGCGGGTTCATTCCCCACCATATACCAATGCGTTTTTTAATTCGTATGTACGTTTATTCGACGCTCTTACGGTGAAGGAATCAAAACATCGTGATGAAATCTGCTCCTGCGAAGAAATTCAAAAGTTGTGTGTGAAGTCGACCAACCTGTACTATGTATGTATGTCTTATGGGGGACGCCTGCGACGGAGCGCAGACGGGTGACCTGCTCTGTTTGTAGAACCATTTCACCCCTAATTCCCAGTTCGGTTGTCACCCTTCGGACTCGCGGTGCATCGGACATTTCTCCCTGTTCCCTCGCTCTCCCCGGACGAGTTCTGCCCCCATACGAGTTCTGCCCCCATACGCATCCTCTCCCACCGCTCCAGGTAAGCGCTTGCTGGAGCGTCCTATCCGATTCACCACAGACAGAAGGGGGTACCACTCCTGTACTAGGCCAGCGTGGTCGACTAGGGCCTAAGCGCCCTAATTCAGGGTAGGCTCGAGCCCCTCGGTGGGGATGTAGTATGTAAGTAGCTGTTGATGTTGATGATGCCATCTGAAAATGTTCATAATGTTTTATGTTTTTGAAACCTATTTGAAATACTTTCCTGAATATAGTAAGGAGAGCTTATAATACAATATAAAAAACAACAAACAACTTGTTCCTTTGATAAATTAAATAATTTCAAAACCTGCGGTTGAAAATAAAAAAGATATTCATAATTGAAATACAGGAAAAAGAACTGTTTTATTCTGATGTTCTTTCGTTTTTTGCAGTGAGATGCAAAGCATGAAGATGACAATGAACAACATGTCGATGCCGATGATGCCAATGCCAATGGGCGGACCTCAAGATCAGCCCCAGCAGTCCAGGCCACCACCACTCTCCTCACATATGCTCAACAAGGTACTAATATATTGCTTATTCTCACATGGTTATCGTCCAAAAAGAAGTAGAATAATATCAATCGTGGATAATCAGAGTGGTACAGTGATGCTGCAATTACCAGTAGTGTAAGGCGCAGAAACAATCAATCAGCCTATTGCAGTCCACTGCTGGACGTGTGCCTCCTCTAGGGCACGCCAAAGCGCTCGATCGCCCGCTTTCCTCATCCAGCCACCACCAGCGACCTTTCTCAGGTCTCAGGCGCAGAATATAAGCGATTGAGAGAGATAGCATTGCTGTAAGACCGATAATCCAGAAATAATCCTTATGGTAGTAAAGTTTGATGAAGGCAAACAAACCACAAATAACACCGAGATCTGGATTATTATGAACCACATAAAATTCCATCATTCAAATATCTACCCTGCCGGGAATCGAACCCTGTAACTTTGCGTAGAAGGCAGGCTATTTATGGTCAATTGATTATTGTATTATTGTTTATGAGTTTTTGTTTTAACGTCTTCAGTTTATTTCTATAATTGAATTCAGTGGGATAAGAAAAAAATAGCATGAAATAGAAATAGCAACACTTTTTGGAGCATCGTATTTTAAAGTAAATAAATAATGGCAATACTTATTTTCTGCTATAGTTTACTTTACTGTGATAATTTGTTACTTATGTTTTAATTTAACCATTTTCTTTTATAATTTTCAGTTCACACATTATAATTCTTAATGTCATCTTTATGTTTACGTTTACAGTATGATATAAATGCCTCTTCACAGCAAACGATAGTGCGCGGGCCGATCCAGGGCGGGGTCAAACGGACCCGCAGCCCGTCCCCCACTTACGCCCTCTATGCACATCGGTTGCATCAACCTATGAAACACCAAACTGTATATTCGGATCACAGTAAGTTATTTTTTACATATAATTTCTAGCGAAGCGAAATTATTTGATTAGGGTTTGCAGACATAGTAAACGCGATTATCCTTGCTACATAAAGTAAAATTTACATTCATATATCCCTGTTAAACTTATTTCTACATATGATTGCTATTTTATTAATTAGAAAGCGATGAAAACTAGTGTTGCCGAACTATCGATAGTTTTAAAATCGATAGTAGAACGCCAAAAACATGTACCCTATCGATGGGCCAATACTATTGATAAGCAGCAATACTATCGATAGTAATATTGCTCCTTAATATTGCATAAACTATCGATAGCATCGATAGTTTTGTACTATCGATAGTGACCTTAATTTCGATAGTATTGAATGCAGGGTTAGAGGGCAACTCGCTAAGAAACTGGCCTGGCCTGTGGGCGAGTTTACACTATTTTAAATTTCATGTGGTAAACTGGCCCACATGGTTTCACGATAGGCTATCGATAGTATCGTTTTTACTGAAACTATCGATATTGGACTATTGAGCGGCAACACTAATGAAAACTGCGATTTACTCTAACTTGTTTAGACAGATTCTGGAAGGGCCCTATTAAAGCTTTCAGTTCGAAAAAAGTTACCTGTAAAATGAAATCCAGTTTTATTTCGACTTGATCAGGTAAGAAAGAACTCAAAAAAAGGTATACCAATAAATATTTTTTCGATTATTTATGATCCTTATGCAAGTGACGCTCGATTAAAACGATTCAATGTTTTTTTTCCTTTGCTGAATAATAAAATTTCAAAAGTCATTTTTTTTTATTTGATTTAAGATTTTTACAAATCATTTTTCGACGTCAAAGCCATCACGGATGGCACGTTCACTACCAGTGTACGCCCTCTTTATTGCAGTACGCCACAAAATTAAGCCGACTTACACGGTTGTTATTGGCAATCTTTGTCACTTTTTGTTTGATCGCTAATAAATTTAGTTACATAATGAAGCAATGAAACAATTGCCCTTTTAACGTAACAAAAAAACACGTGCATTTCTTTCTACGTCATCTAATTTATCTACCATTACTGTTGTTTCTTGTGTGTTGATTGTAAAAACTCAATTTGTTTATAAATTGATACACCCGTGACAAACTCGTTGACAGTCGCGTTCACCATTGTAACTGAGAGTACAACGAGTAAAATTTTTATTTGTTTTTGTTTGTAAGGGTAATCGGTTCAATAATTCCTCAAATTGTTCGGGGGTAAACTGGAATGCTATCGGAGATTCCGTCTCTTCTCGCTCTTGACTATTGTCTTGTTTAAATTGTTTTTATTTACGTCTACTCATTTCAAGTTGGACGTCAAAATATTGGTTTATGAGGTGTTGTCTATCGCCCTCTTGACTCATTTAGTAGCTAAAAAAAAAATCGTTTAAGGCGTCTCTTGTTAGAGGATAGATACTATAAATACTACTTTTATTTACAAATTACATCAAAATGTAACAATTTTTTACAGAAGTTGAAGACGGGCGTCGGGCCCCACAGATGGCCCGCGCCGTGCTATGGAACAGTGAGTTTTATGTCACTACACATAGTGTCGCTTCTCATCTGTCCTTGTCTTTCATGTCTCATAATAACCATTATCTAATCATTTATTTACTTGGTTTGTGTTGCGGTCTCACTAAACTTACTGAATCAGGTTATTTTTTTAGTATTTTGTTCCTATATGTATTTGAGCGATAGAAATTATCCCTTAGGCCATGTGGTCCGACCGCAAAATCATAGCATACCTAAAATATAAATAAGTTTGGTGGGACCACTAATGTTTCAGCTATTTAGATAGAACTAATACAAGTGTATGAAAATATTGAAAAACTAGTGGATCATTCATAAAATACTGTTATAAATCAAATTAATCGATTATATCGATTTTTTAATTACAATATTATAGCTTTTTACTTACCTGGAAGATGAATATATTTTTCTTTTATGAAGTCTAATCGCATCGCAACTCATTTTAAGTTGAGTTTAGTACCTAGCGAAAATACAGTACAAAATAGTTCTTTAAAAGCATTATAATTTACATCGGTTAGAATTTTTCTTTTAAGCATGAAAATGCCTGTATCAGGAAAATCCTCTCTTGCATATCGTGGTCACATCAATAACAGTGAGTACTAACAGTATAATGTTTTTAGATTTAATTTAATAAACAACTTATTAAATAGGTTCTTATTATTTTACAAAAATAAATTAACTATCTTCCTTCGATTAGTTTAAAAGAATTACTTACTAATTCGGTATCACCGATTGCATGAGGTTAATCATCTCCGTTAATCATCTTCTTCTTACTGTCTCTGTGATTTGTGAACTTACATTTTATCAATCATTCATTATCTTTTATTTTTGGTTGCTGTGTGCATTTTCAGTTCGTATATATTATAACCTAAGTGGATACTTATTTGTTCGCAGACGAAAACTTGTACGTTGCTTTCGAAAAAAAAAACCTAAACAAAGAGAATATACAATCTTAAAGACTGCAGTCTTTAAGATTGTATATTCAGCAGCATGCAGCAGCATCATATAAAAAGTATCCACTTAAATAATAACTTATGGTTGAACTCCTTCACCCACCTTATTTTCAAAACATTTCAGAACCGCAACCGCAATACGGATCCGGCAACAATCAGGTATCGTCGGCCGCGTATTACGCGATGCCCACGTCTGGGGTGGTGGGAGTGGTTGGTGAGCGCCCACCACCATTACTGTACGCCCACCACGCCCACACTCCCCATACGCCTCACACGCCGCACCACGCAAACCTAATGTATGCGCCCGCGCCGCAACCGCAGCTTTACCTCGACATGCTGAAGAATAGGGATGGACAGCATCAGGAGCCTAAGAAGGAGCAACAGGTGAATATTGTAGGACTTTTTTTTTACTTTTTTTTTTTTTTTTGTAGGTAAGAATTCTTATCAGAATTCCAATTCTGATGTCAGACTGAAACTCCTTCAAGGACAGATAATTTTACTACAGATCGTTCATACTCAATCTTAAAATATGGCAGCCATCTCACTATGTTCCTTCCAATTCTTATTTTTTAATTCTGTAGACTAATTAACTTAACAATTTATTTGACTGATTTTCTATAGTATAATCATAGCTTAATCGGAATATTTATTTATTTATTTATTTATTTATAGCTTGTTTCCAGGTTTATAATACATTTATTTTGTAAAAAGAATCACACCTTCCCTGGATTGTCTTTTCCGACATAAGCCTCCTCCAGGGCTTTCCAACTATCTCTGTCACTTGCCCTTCTTGTCCACGTCTTCCCTGCCTCCTCTTTTATCTCGTCTTCCCATCTCCTTATTTGTCTCCCTCTTTTCCTTTTTCCTTCTCTTGGGTACCATGGTGTTATTCTCTCCGTCCATTTATCCTTGTTTTCTCTAATCATGTGACCTGTCCATCGGAATATAATCCGAGTTAAAGCAGTGACAAGGCGAGCTTATTTCTAGAAAGACATCCTCCAGCCGACCAAATTAAGTTCCTAAATAACTAAATTCCTGTTTATGTGAACCTTTGGCGGCTCAATAACTCCCGAAACCAGGGGTGACCAGGGTTTGTCAGGTCGTTCGCTGACCTTCGACCCGCCGCACACGAAGTTGATGATGATGTGAAAAAATATGCGACGTACCATACCCAACCTATCTGTTTTCGTTCAGCCTCAAGTTCTGATTGGTCTGAGCGAGGCGCACCATCCCGCCGTGAGCAGTGGCGTGGTGTACGCGCAACCGCCCGTCAGCCGACACCTCGCCATACACACACATACAACTATACAGGTCAGTTTTTCCAAATTTATAGGCGTATATTTTTTTTTGACATTTTTTCCTAGCGGTCCGTCCGCGGCGACACTTTCCCGTGGGAATAAGACTTTTTCCCGTAAAAAGTATCATATGTGTTAATCCAGGTTACAAACTATCTCTATTCCAAATTTCATCCAAATACATTGAGTACTTTAATCTTGAAGGTGGAACAAACATCAAAATATATTTTTACATTTATAATATTAGTGTGATGTGATGATGGTTTCATATTTTGTTCACCTTTTCGGGTGCATTTTTAAACTCGACTGGAACAGTACCTTTTTTAATTGGTTTTTTGGTGAATTAAAAGAACCCGAACCAAAAAAGCAGTCAGAAAATGAGGGCGCTGCTGTGCAGAGTTTATTGTAAAAACAACACTGTTCAAACTTTACCCAATCATTTTTTTTTAAATCAATCACGAATTGGTCGATGTCTCACGAAAGCTTTATTTATTTATTTATTATTAAAGAAAATTTACAGCATGACAGTCTGTTAAAACTAAAGCACTGTAAACTTAAAACTAGAAAATAAAAATTGTAAATGACAATGTAAATAAAATAAAATACAACTCTTATAAACCCTCAGCATGACATAAACAAAATTTGCTGAGCACCAATATAGAGTCAGCAAAAATGTCAACATGCGGTGACATAGACAAGAGCGTGTTATAATAGGGGATCGGACTGTTCACCATATTTTATGAATTTACCATATTATTTTTAAAATATAGATTAGTAACAGACGATTAGCGAAGAAAAAAACAGAATCGGTTGAAAAACGAATTTACAGTGATTTTTTAAAGTTTTAATTTGTCTGTCTCTTTCAAAAACGATTTTTTGTATTGAGATTACATGGCCTTACTAACAAATGACGTCACAAGTGGGTATGTGCCTCTCTGTCTAATCTTGAATTTCAAACCTTTATAACTCGGTCAATTTTAAAGATAGAGCAATAATTATTTTAGTGTTCGATAGCAGAAACTAAAAAGTTTGGTTTTTTAAAATAAAAATAAAGTAGTCCGATCCCCTATTCAATCACTATTACTTTAATTGACTTTGTCTATAACTTTGTTTGGTTTTGTAATAGTTTTTTGTCAACTCTATATACATAACTACACTACGATTACGACGACTACTACAACTACGATATAAATAACTACAGACCAATTTCAGTGTTACCAGTTTTGTCCAAGATATTAGAAAAATTGATTAATAAAAGACTTTGGAATTATTTAAATAAATTTAATATTATATCATCTTGCCAATACGGATTCCAAAAAGGCAAATCAACTGAAGATGCAGTATTAGCGTTGTCGTCCTTAGTTACTGAGCAGTTGGATAAAGGGAAAAGATGTATGGCAGTATTTTTGGATTTAAAAAAAGCATTTGATACCGTCTCTCTCCCCATTCTTATACACAAATTGGAAGCTATAGGTATAAGAGGAACCCCTCTTCACTTGTTTACTAGCTATTTAATGGATAGGCAACAGAATGTGAAGATAGGTGACTACACTGGTGAATGCGACGCGATCTCGTACGGCGTACCGCAGGGTAGCGTTCTTGGTCCGTCCCTATTCCTAATTTACATTAATGACTTATGTAAATTACAGATCAAGGACGCTAAAATCTTCTCATACGCCGACGACACAGCTGTAGTGTTTACTAGTGATTCGTGGGATCTAGTTAAGGAACGGGCTGAGTGTGGATTAAGTCTAATAAGTAAATGGCTACATAATAACGTACTGACCTTAAATACTAGTAAGACTAACTACATCACTTTTAGCATTAATATAAAGACTGAACCAGATAAAAAATTCTGTATCAAAATTCATGATCGCTTTTGTAACCGCTCCTCTAGGCCTTGTTCTTGCACTTCTATACAGAATGTAAATCAAACCAAATACCTCGGTGTCTATGTGGATCAGCGTCTCTCATGGTATCCGCACATTGAACACGTATGCTCAAGAATTAGAAAATTGATATGGATTTTTAAAACGTTGAGATGTGTGGTGCCTAGAGTGGCTGCTGATTCAGTGGGTAGAAGTCGTGACTTACTAAAAGAAATATACGTAGCGTTAGTACAGTCGGTTATAATATACTGCATCACAGTCTGGGGAGGTGCAGCTAAAACAAAGTTTTTGGAACTTGAACGCGCACAGCGAAATTTAATTAAAGTAATGTGCTTTAAACAACGACGATTTTCCACGGAAAGCTTATACCAGCAGACCAAACTAGCTACGATCAGGAAACTATATATTACTCATACCATCTTAAGAGCACACAAAAACTTAACTTATTACCCAAATTTGGTTCATGGAAGAAGAATACGTTCTGTTGTAAATGTGCCCATAACAAAAACTACCTTTGCCTTCAGACAGTTTAATAGGCGTGCAGCTCATCTCTATAATAGTTTGAATAAAAAACTTGACATTTACCCGAAAACTTTATATGAGTGCAGAAAGTCTATAATTACCTGGTTGCAAACTAAATCGTATGACGAAGTCGAGAAGCTGCTGGAAGGTTAAGACAAGTTATAGTGATATTTAGGTTGATGATGCATCTATGCATCTATCATTCTTTCTTATTTATCTATTTATTTATCTCTCTCTCTCACACACACACACACACACACACACACACACACACACACACACATACACACACACACACACACACACATACATACATACAATATCATACCATACTCGTACTCTTCTGTTTAATATGTTGTGATGTAATGTTTGCCTTTGTTATGTTAAATTTTGGTTTATGTTGATTTATTTGTATTGTTTTGTTTGTTTATTGTTTATCTCTAATCAGCTATGAAGAGCAGTGCCTCCCAACACAGGTTTCTTCTTAGCCTACCGGGAGTCACTTGCCATTTGTTTGTAAAAATTGTTTTGAAATGAAATAAACATATTTTATTTTATTTTATTTTTATTTTTATTTATTTTAAACTCTTTTTGTCAGACAGTTCTACTTACCATTTTGTCAGATTTTTACAAGCCGCCAAATGGCCCAGGGGCCAACCCGATGCCCAAGCCGATTAAGCCGACTAAGCCGATTTTTTGCTCACTCTGGAAGGAGACTAGCTGGCTTAGATAAATATTCTAAATTCTTTGTTATTTAATAAAACAAAGGGAAACATTTACTTATTGTTTTGATAATAAAATAGTCGATATAATTTTGTTTCAAACCATCGTTGAAAACAAAACAACTAACTTTCGAACCTTCCTGCAGGCGAAACCAGGCAGCATCACCCAGGGCTACCCCGTGCAGCAGTCCAACCAGAATGTCCAGAATATCCAGAACATGTTTCCGCCCAGACAACGTTATTAGCTAGTGATCATCCGGCGGCATCCCGCCAAACACGCCTCCTGACATCCGCCCAGGATGCCAAACCCTCATGCACGCCGGTGAACGGAGTCTGTAATTACATACAACAGGGTTAGCCGGCCAAGTTTAAAACCCGGTGAAAACATGTCACGCTCTAATCCTTCATTTAAATTCGTCCGTCTTTTTCACCTTCAAAAGATTAAAAAGGGACAGGAGCACGTAAAACATCCGACTTAAAAATCTCTTAAGGGCGTCACAGACGGTTAAGATACGATATTATAGCACGAGGCAGCCAGCTCTCTCGTCACCATTCACTTTGTGTGCAAAGCGGGGGTCAAGCAGAATGGCCGGTTACTGACTGAATCGCCATTTTGTTTGACCCCCGCTTTGTATAAACTGTGAATGGCGACGAAAGAGCTGGCTGCCTCGTGCTATAATATCGTATCTTAACCGTCTGTGACGCCCTTTAATCTGACAGCTATGCCCTTATTTTCAATTATCATTCATTCTAAATAATATCATAAATAATATAATTCATCTGAATTCATTACCTCTCTTTCATTGGTTATAAAAACGAATCTTTTTCGTTGAGTTGGATTTTAGAATAAGGACAAACGTAACTTTTTTTGACTGTTTAAACTTAGACAGGTTAATACCATAAATCATCAGTGGTTTTTGGCAGCTCAATAACACTGGCACCAGAGCTAGAGATGTCGATTGTACACCCTGTTGTATGTAAATATCATTGAACGAAGGTTATGTTAAAGTTGGTTTATCGTGAGAGTTAATTGGAGAATAGGAAATTTTGATTTCTATGAATTTGGATTTCTCGTTTTGGGTTTATTATTCCGAAAACAAGGTCTAGAAAATGCGTGCAATTCGTATGGTTATTGATATTGTTTAATATTTCCACAGCATTTTATTGCAAAACTTGTACCTAGTAAACATATTGTTTTGAAATACTGTAGAAAAAATTAAATCTTGGAGCCTTGTTCATAATACTTACCTATCGATCCAATACAGTGAATCAAAGAGAAACAGTTGGCGACAGAATGATCCGTGCATGAAGCAAAATAGACTACAGTGAAAAAGACACAGTGACAAATCAATTCGGTTGTAACAGTGCAGTGTTATCTAGTGTTATGTAGAGACGCAGTTTACTGGTAAACTGATATTTATGTAAACGTTTTAAGTGATAAATTCCGTTTCTCGACAAATCTAAAGAGTTTCGAATGACTTAATCCCGTCGTAGAATGCAACTAGACCTCTTATCGCCTACAATTTAAGAACAGAACGACCAAGCAGAGTGGTCAACCACTAAATAGATTCACTATTTCGCTAAATCCCAATTTATACACAAAATATAAGCGACTAAAGGTCTAGCTGTGTCTGTGATGGGCTTTTAAAAGTTAAAGTGATGCTGTCATACAGTGAAACAAACATTGACTTGCTTTCTGGTAGGCTTGGTCTTCCAGATATACACAATTTGCTCTAAAATACGCCAAAATACTGTGTAAACATACTTGAATAGGACTAACGAATTACCTTTTACCCACTAATCATAGAAATAGATTGGTGGATGATTGATAAGGTCATTTATCCAACAGCACCTTCATTATGCCGTGTGGTGGCGGCAGAGTAGAATACATTTGTCACCAACCCCTACTCTTCCCGTGGGTGTCGTAAGAGGCGCCTTAGGGACTACACATTGAACAGGGAACGGGCAGCAGCGCTCTCTGATACAGTCACCTTTTAATCTGCGATCCCCAACCCGCCTGCCAAGCGTGGAGATTATGGCAAAACCCTCCACTTGAGTGGAGGAGGCTCATAGTCCAGCAGTGGACTGTAACGGGCCGTTGATGATGACCTTCATTATATTTTGTCCCAGTGTTGTTCAATACGACCTAACAAATTTTTCAGACAGACATGCATATTTCACTGTATGCTGACATCAGGACTTTTAGACTTGTCGAAAAACTCGACAAGTATACATAGTGTATTTAGTAAGATTGCATATACCTAATCAATGTAATAAATCATGCCACAAACCGGGCATACTGTGTGTTAAAATATAGTTCAAGTAAAAAATAAATACTCAATTATATTTGGTAGAATGTTGGAGACAATTGTTACTACTGATTATGAAATTAATGTTGTTATAGTAAAGCAGTAAGGTAAATGCAGTCAAACTAGTTTATCTTTTTAAATGAATAATGCAATGGAAATATTCCGTAGATACTTTCTTTTCTGTACAAATATCTAACTCTGCTTCAAATCGCTTGAAAATAGGTACTTATATACATTATTAAATAAATGAAATATTGTGTAGAAAAATGTATATAAAGATTATAATTATGTAATATTGTGATTATTCTAACAAGAGTCTGTAGGGCGACTATGAACCTTTAAATATTATTGGAAATTAGATGGAGAATATTATGTTATAATAAATAAATTTAAAAATGTACAAAATACTATTCCCCTTTAAAGCTTGGTGGTTATCATAGCAAAAAATAATAAAATTATAAACCATATTTTACATTGTTTAAATTATGTAACCTAATAGGTATTAAAATATTTTTTAAATACTACAATGAGTGGCTAGCAGTGACCATAGAAAAACTACAATAAAGTACAGAGGAAGCAGTCATTTTCATCTACGAGAGGGAGGTTTGTCGACTCTACAATACTGGTGGCTCTGTGGGCTGTAGACCTCGCGAGTCGACATTTCTTGTGAGTTTGTGACCGTTATTTTTCTTTAATTCTTATTTTTATCGGTCGAGAAATGTGACCTGTAGAGGAAAACAGCCTCAGCGGTAGACCTTGTAAGCTGGCAACCCTCATCCGTCATTTTTTAAAATTTCCATATACTCAACAAAAATATATATATATTTATCGAACCTGATGCTCACTTTCTCACGAGAATCGGTTGAGAAACGAGAAAAACAAA
This sequence comes from Carpatolechia fugitivella, assembly GCA_951230895.1. Classification (NCBI taxonomy): domain Eukaryota; kingdom Metazoa; phylum Arthropoda; class Insecta; order Lepidoptera; family Gelechiidae; genus Carpatolechia; species Carpatolechia fugitivella. Next base: position 13,092,601 of record OX579651.1, read on the forward strand.
CAGACAGATGGACATACAAAAGCAATTTTGGCAAACTGAAACGAGTCTTCAATATCTTTGGGTAAAAGTTGGGTAGGCTGGACCCACACATAACCAAATCTTCCTTTTCTGCCGTGCGTGGTCGGGCAACATATTCTCTGAGATAAACAAAACCCTATCCCACTTACAAACATTCCAACACAGTCACACCAACTTTGTACCATATCGAAACACGTAATACGAGCACAAATGAGATTATTTCCTTTCCATCCTTGAACCTTTTTATTTGTTGTAGATCTCGTCAAATTGACACTGCCAAGGGAAAATAAAAAAGCTGTTTCCATAGACGAAATTTTTTAACATACTGTTGTTTCTGGCTGCCCAAAATCTTCAGAATTTTAGCTCGAAAATGGACTAAGGAATTTTGGGGTAAGTTTAAATTTAAATTGCAATTTTTATACCAAGACTTACGTCATTTAATTGGACCTTGACAACCGCTTCCATGGCCTAAGGGTAGATTGTTCAATTCCTGGGTTTGGATTCCGGTGGGGGCACTTTCCTCAGTTCGGTAAGGACTAAGGATATTGCAGTCTGAATTCGAAATCTAAAATGATTCCGTGTTTCGGAAGCACGTTAAGCCGCTTTGGTCGCTTGAGTTTGAGATCGTGCAACCCGTGATGTATGTGATGCATTATTGTGATTGAACGGTTTTACCCTATATAGAAACAAATAAAAATTAATGGTACTATTGCTACGCCGTAGAACGTAGTTGAGGTCGGCAGATGATGTAATTTGACTGTTTTACCTTAGAAGAAAGTATTAGCAATATGAAAATTAACGTCGTAGTATTTTGCTACGCCGCAGACCGCCGAGGTCACCAGAGGCTACTACGCCGGCTGTAGCAGTTTCCGCTGCGCTTACAACGATTAGCGATTTTTTAAGGTCGGTTGTCGACCATACATATTACATACAACCCACACGATGAAGAAAAAGAATTAGCGATTTCCGTATCTACCTAAATCATTTATATTCTTATTTTTTTCGCATGAGAGTGCATAGCCAATTTAGAATCTTCGATCGAAGACTCAAAAAGACACGCGATATTAGATACGCATAACGAGTTATAAGATCTGACCTTGAATGTGACGTTATCTTTCTTTCGTCCACTCTGTAAGTAAACTAGCAGGGGATTAGCCGAACATACCCCACCACTTTCTCTGAACGCTCAGCAAAACGTGAACTATAGTCACATCACATGGATTCTTTGAAAGAAATAACAAAAGTCTAAATCTAAATAAACGTCTATTCTTATCCACCCTAGTCTCGAATATCTATAAAACCACGCGAACACTTCAGTGTTTCCGTGAATGAACTGCTGGAGTGAGTTTTGGGGGGGTATGACCCGCAAGTAGGTCGGCTGCACCCACATCGATCGGTGCTCTTTACCTACTGCTTACGCGATTGCCAAAGTTATGCAACCTGGATCCTCGCTAAAGTCGAACGAAATTACTTATCTGACTAAAAACATTTCCTGGCACAATCAGTTGGTAATCACTAGTCATCATGACTTTGATATATATGTATGTATTTATATATGTATATATTTATATATGTGTGTATTTATATATGTGTGTATGTTATGCATATGTGTATATAATACATTTATTATAGATATAACTTATTTGTTTTATTGTCTTAGTATAATTATTGTTATATTTTAATATCCTGTTATTGCTAATGCAATACTTCAGCCTCTGATCTGAAACAGATCGCTACAAGCGATAAACCTGCCTTTGCGCACTTAACTAATATGCTGATACTTGTAAATTTATTGTTAAGTATACTATTATGTTTTTTTTTGTGTGCAATAAAAATGTTTTTATTTACTTTATAATCTTTGTGTGTCTTTACATTCTCTTAATTCTGATAAACTGATGAAATCACGGGAATCCCCTGGGAAAGTGGTATAGGGGGTCCTGATGGACGCTCTGATCTTATCAGGTGATTTTGAATGCAAAAGATTTTAAAGTTTTACCGTGCATCTCATGAAATGCTTCTTTGATGACAGAGTAAAATCTATTTCATTCAGCTAAATATTTTCTCAAACTACGAGCACAGAGTACTACTATAATACTGGCGCTACGAGTAATGAAACTAAAATAGGGACTTTCTGGCAGTAACCATAATTTTGAGTCCTTTTGATTCGTTTTTTTTTTCTTAACATTAATTTTTCCAAACATTTGGTAGAAAATACATTAGTGAAGTATTGTTTAAGATGAAGTTGGTTAAGCATATGAAGAGGAGAATACGCATGCGTCGAGCTATCGACTTTCACCCCCTCCCCTTTGAAACCTGACTATCTACAGGATAATAGTTCGGACGGTATAGAGCTCTAGGGGACCCCATTTTACTATAAGTGTTCAAGGGGCCAAATTTAGTACACCTGTTCTTTAGATCCTACTCTTCAATATAAGAAGGGATGCCCAGCGCGGGGGCCCCGTGGAGGGGCCTTTTATAGCATGGTTTCCTACCATAAGGGACGAATTCGAATTTTTGTTCGTTATGGAGCTGGAAAGTGACGTACAGGGCTGAAATTTGGTACACATGTGGTATTTGTAATGTTGATGGTTACAAGCAAGTGTTTCAGGGTACACAGTAATTTTTTAGGGTTCCGTAGTCAATAAGGTTTCACCATGTCAGTCTGTCTGTCTATCCGCGGCTTAGCTCTGAGACTCTTAGTGCTATAAAGCTGTATTTTGACATGGATATTAATCATGCCAACAAAGTTGTAGAATAAAATCTTAAAAAATACATGTTTAGGGTTCCTCTGGTACACGTGAAGTGGGGGTTATTTTTTATTTTTTTGACAACCTTTTAGTGTGACATATCGTTGGATAGGGTTTTAAAAATTATTATGGGGTTGCAAAAACCATTTTTCATTACGGCGTGCGTTTGAAAAATATTTAGTTTTAAAGTGTTCATTCTTGTTAGAGTCCAGTCCCCCCCCCCTCTACCAACTTTTGTTCGTTATAAAGCTAGAAAGTGACGTGGACAGCTAAAATTTGGTACACATGCGGCATTATGTTTATGGCCACAAGTAAGGGCACACGGCAATTCCATTCAAGAACCCGTCTGTTCCAACTCTCATCGTTTATAATACAGACGTGGCCAACGCACAACGACTTCAGCTTGCTACGCTTCAGGACGATATCAACTACCTCAGTCCTCGGGATTTCGTTTCGGATTTTATCCCGTAGCGAAATACCAAGTATAAATCCTTCCATGGCTCGCTGAGTGGCATTTAGCCGGTGGGCCAGCTTCACTGTCATGTTCCACGTTTCGGCTCCATATGTCAAAACGGGTAGGATGCACTGGTTATACACCCTGCCCTTTAGGCATTGCGGTAGTGGCGACGAGAAGATATGGCACAGTTTCCCAAATACTGCCCAGCCCAACTGTACTCTTTTTGCGATTTCACGCTCGAAGTTGTCTCTACCCAACTGCAATGTTTGCCTGAGGTAGACATATTCTTGGACAGCTTCGAGCACTTCGCCATAGATTGAAATGGGTTCCGGAATTATTAGTTCGTTGTCCTTAGTCTTGTCCAAGTTCATCCGGAGACCAGCTGACAATGAGGCAGCGTTAAGACTATGTAGCATTTTTTGCAGAGGAGTAGCGTAGCATTATAAAAAAATAAAAACAAACGACTGCCTTTAAAAATCGTTAGCAAATTATCAAAAAATATTATAATAAGTTCAATTGTTCCATGATAGCATTTTAAGCTATTACCGAGCTGTGCTGTGTGAATAGTTTTTTAAGTGAAATGCTATAAATATGTGCTGCATTTTTGTGACAACAGCATTTATAATGGTTCTGGTAATGTAAACGAAATAAAAATTGTTTTAGTTACACTTTTTATTTATTAAGGATGTGGAATCAATTTTAACTGTGTAACATTAGTTCGGTGGCGAATGATAAATTCAAAGATTAATTTGGAAAATATGCATACTATGCCAAAAAGATATACAAGAGCAATTGGAGTATCCAAGAAGGAACCTCAACGCTACTGACAAGTATGTAGGCTACTCTAAATTGGCTGAAAATTTTGTTGAATTTGAGAACCTTGGAAGAGTGCCATTGGGCGTTGATGTTTTGGCTTTGAATAAGGGTTCTGAACTAAAGGAAACCTTTGTAGCTAGAGAAGCAAAATGGCATAAAACTTACTATTTCAAGTTTAGCAACAGTAGACTTGAACGCGCAAAGAAAAGGTCATGCACAGAAACTGGCACAAAAGAGATCCTATCAGGACTCGTGCTAAAAAGACTACTTCTCTTCCGATTGTTGCTTATTCTGCGGCTTACCTACTACCCGTTCCAAGGCATTTAATAAAGTATCCACAGCACATTGCAGTATAGAAGTTTACGAGACAGCCAAAAAACTCTATGACACACAAATACTAGCGAAGCTTGCACCAGCAGCGACTCAATCGCACTCACACTAAATGCCATGTACAACAAAAAGTGTAGTGCCGAGTTCCTAAATCGGGTAAAGAGAGCCGCAACTTCATCCGATGATACAAGTAAATGCAGTGTTTTGCTCTTGACGCCGCTTTGTTTTATGTCTGTCTGTGTATTTTGCCTGTAAACTGCACATTGGCAAACCCACAATAATGTAGCGTTCTGCATTGTACCCAGTAGAGAATGTTGTGCCTAAAATTATGTATTATTGGTTTAAATCGCGCCCAAGCCGACGGAATTGAAAGGCCATTTTCTGCGAAGGTCCAAGTAACCGGTTTGTAAATTCAGTCGTCGTATTTAAAACTACTACCATGTGGTTTTTTACATTTCTAAATACAATGGTTTCGTTGGTAGAGGGGAGGAACTGGATTCTAACAAAAATGAGCACTTTAAAACAAAATATTTCTCAAACGTACCCTAGAATCGAAAAGTAGTTTTCGCAACCCTATAACATTTTTCAAAAACCTATCCAAAGATACCTCACACTATAGGGTAGTCATGAAAAATAAATTAACCCCCATTTCACGTGTACCAGAGGAACCCTAAAAATATATATATTTCATTATTTTATTAAACAGCTTTGTTAGCATTATTAATATGTATGTCCATGTTACATTACAGCTTTCTAGCACTAAGAGTCTCAGAGCTAAGCCGTGGACAGACGGACGGACGGACATATGGCGAAACCTTGTTGACTACGGAACCCTAAAAAATTACTGTGGCCCTGGAACACTTGCTTGTAACCATTGACATTTCAAATACCACATGTGTACCAAATATCAGCTCTACATCACTTTCTAGCTCCATAACGAACAAAAATTCGAATACGTCCCTTGTGGTAGAAAATCATGTTGTAAAAAGCCCCTCCACGGGGCCCCCCGTGCGGGGCAACCCTTCTTACATTGAAGAGTAGGATCTAAAGAACAGGTGTACCAAATTTGGCCCCTTGAACATTTATAGCAAAGTTGATACCTATGTCCTCTGAACTATAAAGGATAATTAGACTAGGTTCGGACGTGCTTTTCCTATGATGGAACAGATTTAATAGATATTATTATGTAGATTATTTAAACGCGCCTGATAACTAAAACAAGCTCAATTTGATTTTGAGATAATTTTATCCATAACGTTTTTAATGATAATGAAATTATGAAGTTCTGAAATACATTACCTATTCAACTTTGTTATACACCATGATATTATACCATAGATCAGCGATTCCCGAAAGGTGTTCCGCGGAACCCTAGGGTTCCGTAGAAGGGTCACCGGGGTTCCGCGTTCAGTCCGAGAGTTAAACATTCGTAAAAAAGACTCATAACTACATTTAATTACGACTTCGCTTAAACCCCGGTAGAAGTGCGGGCGCTATGGCATTGGCACGTGAGCGCTCCTGTCGCGCAAGTCGCGCGTTCAAGTCTCACATGAAAAATATTCAAACTACAAGGTAATTTCTTTAGTTATCAAAATACCAAAAACAAAATCGTCAATAGGGGATCGGACTGTTCCTAAATTTACCATATTTTATGTCTAATCCTGAATTTTAAACCTTTATAACTCGGTCAATTTTAAAGATAGAGCGCAGAGTTTGGATTTATAGAATTAAAAAAAATTTGGCCGATCCCCTATTAGGGTTTCGAGACAAAAAAAAATGGGGAACCCCTGCCTTAGATACCGTTAATCAGTATTAGAAAAAAGGTTAGATTCATTTAAAAGGTACAATCCACCTACAGTAATCTGTTCGTTATTAGATCACAATCATTATGTGTCAAGGATGTTTGGAACAAGTGCGACTATAATGTATAGATATAGTAGGCTCTAAGGAACCCATGCAAATTGCGCTTTAAATAGGCATCCTACCTACATCCTACACATCACGCACACCCAACCACTCTATAAAATTTATCACAATATAATCCAACTCGGAGCCAATATTGACTGATGGTATGCGTCGGTAGAGCGTCGGTGGTCCAGTGGCTAGGGCCGCTGCCTCCCGTCCGGGAGACGTGGGTTCGATCCCCACCACGTACCAATGTGTTTTCGAATTCATATGTACGTTTATTTGATGCTCTTACGGTGAAGGAAAACATCGTGATGAAACCTGCACACTCCTGCGAAGAAATTCAAAGGTTGTGTGTGAAGTCGACCAACCCGCACTGCAAAGAGGATAAGGGGGTCGACTAAGGTCGACTAAGGCCTAGTCACTCTAAATCAGGGTAGGCTCGAGCCCCTCGGTGGGGACGTATAATATACATATTATGAGCTGTTGATGATGATGATAATCCAACTCGGAGCCAACATTGACTGATGGTATGCGTCGGTTCAAATCGAGCGGAGATCGTCCATTCATGTCGTAGTTCGTACGTACAATTTCTCTGTGATCGGAAGCTATTTGCCGAAAGCTTTGTGAAAACGAAATGCTTTTGAAAATTGCCTTACACGTGACGTTTCTTACATTTTTACCATTTAGAAATTTTCGAGAATAGAATTCGTAAGGTTCTCTACGACTCGTAGCGAAATACTACGCTTTGCTACGCCCCGTAGCAGATATGATTTGTTTTATTAGTTTTTTTACTGGTTCATAATTAGGCCCCCTTCGAGGGGCTCAACCTTAACCTCAATAAGGGAAGATCAGTTTGAGATACTGTTTAGTTTTTTCTTTATTATCTTATTTTTTATCGTTTAAACATCATACAATAATAATGTATTTAATAATACTTCAGAAGTTTTACTTCATGAGAGATATAAAACCAAACAAAAGCACAACTTCCGCATATGAATAAAATTTATTCAGAGGTTTTAAAAGACGTCCTTGGTTTGTACCCGATATGCACCAAGCTTGCACTCAATACACTGCCGGCTTTGCACTGGGCTCTATTACGTCGCAACTCCCGACCTACCCCTCTATTGATCCGGTTCTAAAACTTCCTGCTACTGCGTAGGTTGGGTAGATTCGAGCCAAGCGTGCTGTTTTGTTTTCTTTAGATTATGTATGTTTAGCACATGCATATTTGGCGATTGTCAGTTGTGACTTTGCTTTGGAAGTCAATATCATTATTACTAAAAGTTATATTTTTAATAATTGTTTTCGTACCCGGTAGAGTGTCCCACTGCTGGGCAAAGGCCTCCCCTTTCCACTGTTCACGATCGTGAGCTTCCACCTGCCACTCCTTCAAAAATGCGTCCAGGTCATGCCAACGTCTCCAGGGTCTACCACTTCGTTGACAGCCATTGTCGGTCAACCAATCTGTGGTTAAAGTAATTATCATATTTTTTTGCTTATAGATCCTATAGATAGTACTTTGTTTATTTTTATGATACTTAACATATTTACTCGTATCTTATCCTATCTTATAGTTAGAAATCTTTTTCCATTTCAATACGAAGCTTCTCCATTGTACAGGTTTATTTTATAACACACCAGACAGAAAAGTATTCTTTGAATGCTTTAAAGATGTTTGATACAAGTATTAATTCTATCTAAACTCCTTGTATCGAGTAAAATGGTCTCGCCATGACGCGACGTAATCTTACTCGTCTTTATTGTGTATTCTGTAATGTCTACTTGACCTATCTGGGTTCACGGTCTTACAAAACTGTCTTCTGTATGTCAAGAAATGTATGTGCAATGAAGTGTTTACATACATAATACATATACTCCAGGAACTTAAGTCAATGAATTTTTTTAGATGGTCAGAGTTCTGCCATGAAAACAACTTTACGAATGACATCTAGAATGTTTGCAAAAGGTATCCAAGATTGTTGGGAGAGATCATATTTTTCGGTTTATTATTTGAGCGATATCCCTTGCTATAAAGAAGACTCAAGGCCACCCAGGGCTATGCTCAAAGTTTTCTTGTAAAATTGCGTCAGGAACCAAAACGGCCAGGCAATGGGCGGGACATGCTACTCATAGAACTCACGGCTGCAGGGGTAGGAAAATAAGTAAAGAAGCTTTTACCTTCGCATGTCTGAGTATTGTGTCTCTTCTTGCTAGTATGATTGCGTCTTTTATAAAAAATGTTTTATTGGCCAATTTGTCTTTGTCGCCTGTCACCGAGCCCGTGGGCCCAGTTGACTACTTTTTCAGCCTGTTTCTTGGGAAAAGTTGTTCAGTTCCATGGACTAAACTCTCTCAAAAGGGATAAAACAAATAAAATGATGTAGTCATTCCCCCAATGCCTTCGGATCGGTGTTTCCTATAGTCACAGAATATATAATTATAGTGACCTAAAGCTACCGTGTGTTCTCATTTGTTACCTCGACCGGTATGAGTTCATGGTCGCTTTCAATGACGTCACTTGATTTCTTTTACTTATATATGGAAACACCTCCGTTTAGATTTTCAGTTTTAAAGGTTTTCTATATTGCGAAATGAATATACCAAATTATTTATTGGGAAAAAAAACCCTACCTACAAGGATCACACTCTTTGCGATTGTCACTTTTGTTTGATGTTTTTGTTTAAAATGTTACATTAAGTTAGTTACTTCATGAAATCTATTCCCGTAGTTATTTCTATTTCTCAGCAGAAGTACGCATTTGACCATACTACTTATAAGAAATGACTGATTTGTTTGTTTCGTTCTCAATCAATCCTGTAATTTACTTACAGGTTACCAGGGTTTGTGAAGACGGTCGTTGAACTTACTACCCGCACGATAAAAAGAAGAAGATGATAGTCTTGTGGCCCACCTCACCTAACTAGCTCTATTGTCGAAGGTTTCAAGCCACCAAAATGGCTTCTGACTCTAACGAGAATCTTAGAGTACAAAAAATGCATTGTTGTTTATGTAGTAATAATTAATTCCTGCTACTATCAATGATTGTAGATGCAAGATAAGAGCATTTACAGCTTAAGACGGGATAGTCAAATTTTCATCTACCGGGGCCTTCTTATCTACGAGGGCTGATTGATAAGTTTCCGAAACGACAAAGAAAAACTTTAAAAATCTATTTAAAATAAATTTATTTCTCAACGTAGTTTCCTTCTACCTCGATGCATTTAGTCCAGCGCTTCTCCAATGCCGTTACACCAGTTTGATAAAATGTTTTCTCCAACCCCTCAAAATACTCGTCCACGGCAACAATGACTTCTTCATTTGATTAAAATCTCTGGCCACCTAACCATTTCTTCAGGTTTGGGAATAAGTGGAAGTCACACGGGGCCAGATCCGGGGAATAGGGTGGATGCGGTAGCAATTCGAACCGCAATTCATGGAGTTTGGCGACTGCAACCATTGACGTGTGTGCAGGTGCGTTGTCATGGTGGAACAAAACTTTTTTCTTGGCCAAATGTGGTCGTTTTTTCTGGATTTCTTCACTTAATTTTTGCAGCAAGCTTGCGTAGTACTCTCCATTTATTGTTTTTCCTTTTTACAGATAATCCACTAAAATAATCCCTCGAGCATCCCAAAAAACAGTCGCCATCACTTTGCCGGCCGACAAAACCGTTTTTGCTTTCTTCGGCGCAGGTCTTCCGCTTTCAATCCACTGCTTAGATTGTTCTTTTGTCTCGGGAGTATAATGATGTATCCAGGTTTCATCGACTGTTACTTAACGCCGCGAAAACTCGTTAGGATCTCGGTTAAACAGCGCCAAACACTCCGATGAATCGTCCACTCGACGTTGCTTTTGGTCAACAGTGAGCAAACGCGGCACCCATCGCGCGCAAAGCTTTTTCATTCCCAAATGTTGGTGCAAAATATTAAAAACGCGTTCAGATGAAATGCTCACCATCTCTGCTATCTCTCGCAACTTCAAGCGCCGATCATTCAATACAATTTTGTGATTTTTTTTTATCATGTCCGGATTCGTGACTTCATTTGGACGGCCAGACCTGTGGGCGTCTTCGCAGCTCTGTCTTCCACGTTTAAAATCAGTTACCCAGGTGTGAATTGTACTCAATGCAGGAGCAGAATTACCTAAAATACTGTCTAGCTTGGTTTAAATCTGGGTTGCTGTTTTCTGTTTTAAAACGTAAAACTTTATCACCGCACGAATTTCGTTTCTTTCCATTGTTAAGAAAATTTACGACAGAGAAAGTTCTACGTCCTATCAAACAAATTCCACCAGTTCGATTAAATTCAAATTTGGCGTTCTATTTTCAAAAAGATGCCAAAATATAATGTAATTTTATTTTTTGCGTATCATTTTTTTAAGTTCGTCGTTTCGGCCAGTTATCAATCAGCCCAGGTAGAGCAAAGAACGTGATAAACGTATTTATCATATTAAGTATATGATGCGTGCATCCTTAAAGGAATTGTTTAACTACAACCTGGAAGCACTCATATTCTCAAGGTAGGTACTAGGACAAATGCACCCGCTGCACCGAGTTGCGTTTATTTTCGTCCACCTTCCTACGCTTTCCCGGGCGGCGCGGCGGCGGCGCGGCGCTCTGTTATTGATCGCATCGCAAACCTCATTGCATATAAATGCATAAGCATATATATACACGTTAACTATACTAAAATTTTGATCAAATTGAAGACAAGTTCAGGGTAATATTATGTTTTCAACAAAACGAGAGACAGTTGTACATATTTTTTTTCAGTGGAATGGACATGACTTAATTTGTTGCTTTTGGCCATATGTTTGTGTTTTCAAATCTCTAGAAAGCTTGTGAACAGATCTTAGGTTGACTGAAATCTAGTTTTTGTGTAATTTTTTGAGAGACTTAACTTTTTCTTTTTCTTTTATTACAGTAATACTTAAATAAGAAATACCTACAGACATTTAGCTTCGCAATTTTAATTACAAAACTCTTCTGTATTAGCATTTTCTGTTTCTCACATCTATATCCAAGCTAAAAAGGAGCTTTTGTAAGTCCTGGTAGTTTATTATTGAAACTCATTTCCCAGATGTCTCTCATAATACCCCTATATCCATTAGAGCTAAATGCTCGCCCACTGTCAAGGTCGCATCGATCGTGATGTGATACGACGAAAGAGACAGCGGTATCAATAGACGTTTCCATCCTTCTCTAACAGGAATCTTCTCTGAACAAAATTATGACTGTGTTGGTAAACAAAGAATTCGTACATAGAAGTTATATAATTTGTAGGGACTACATGCCAATAGTCATGCAGTTAAGAGATTTTTAGAAGACTTTAGAATATAATGTCTGGATAATTGATTTCTTTGAGTTTAGCAGTTAATATTGTTATACTACAATACCTCAATATTTACGAATTTAATCTATAATATCTTCATGGTTATTTTGATTAAAAACGTTATCACTTCGGCTTTTTTCGAGGATAGGTATACTTAGGTATGTTCTCCTTTTTAATTTCCTTTAGTAAACACCATTTATTTCAAAATTTGGATACCACACTATGTTGTCTTTTGTTCATACTTGTAGTAACTTCGATTCGTTCTTTTTATTTTGTTCCCATTCATTTCTATTTTTCTTCCAATATTATGTTTTGTAATAAGTTGGTGTGGCCGTACGACTCTTTCTCTATTTATGCTTTTTTATATAATTTTTCTGTCGTTTTGCCATTTATTTATCTTTGGATTTTCCCCATTTATCTCCATAACTTCTTAAATTTGACTTCCGTTATGTCTAGCTAATTTTTTTGGTCTGAAAGGTGTTAATGTGTTAATTATCTTCCGTAACATAATGTGTATATATTAGGTATATAAATAAGTACCTACTATAGAATGTGGACAACGTGACTTTATGTACATAAGTAAAATGTTAATTTAATTTAACTTTTTATAAGTAATTAATTAAGACAGTGTTTTCGTAACTAGTACAGAAAATTCAATTTCCAACTTCGTAAGACCGATTAAAGTTCACTCCGTCGAGTTGGGTTATTCGAGCACTCCGCGAAGCACGAAAGTAATTCTAAATTTCACCCATTTTGCCCTATCTCGACACTTTCCATAAGACTGAGCTTTCCGCCTAGCAAGTCTCTATATACAGACCACAGTTTGTAGAGCCAGTCGACGTTTTAACAATAATATTATCGTACTCATACTTCCGCCGTGTGGTGACAGCAGAGTAGAATACATATTTTGTCACCAACCCCTACTCTTCCCGTGGGTGTCGTAAGAGGCGACTTAGAGACTACACATTGAACAGGGAACGGGCAGCAGCGCTCTCTGATACAGTAACCTTTTAATCTGCGATCTCCAACCCACCTGCCAAGCGTGGAGATTATGGCAAAACCCTCCACGAGGAGACTCATAGTCCAGCAGTGGACTGTAACGAGCCGTTGATTTTGATGATGATGACTCGTACTTCCTATAATAATTGTTAAAATGTCAAAGTTCTGTTTGGATATCATAATAATTTACTAGTACCTATCTAGGTTTTTCGCAAGCACTATCTATAATTGCTAATCCAACTCCTCTAATTTCTTATTTTAAACTATCGCTTTGTTCCCGTGATAATAAATATTTTTTCCGTAAAAAGTACCTTGTTAATCTAGATTGTAAACTGTGTGCCGATTTCATCCAAACACGTTTAGCCGTTTTTGCGACATTGAGAAACAATCATACGAACTTTTACATTTAAATTTATAATTGATACCTATTAAAAGTGGGATTCATAAATTATATCTACTGTTTAATAATCGAAACTGGGCCTTCCTGCGTCATAACGATAGCGGCATATTAGCGGGAGGCAACCGAACCGACACGTAGCGTAGCGGTAAAAATAAAATTATCTAAGGAAAGTTCCGGGCCATTGGCCTCGATTCAAGCTCAAGCTCTAATCCTTAATTTAAGTTAGTCCGTCCTTTTTACCTTTTAAAGATTGAATAGGGACAGGAGATGGCCATCCTAATATTAGAGCTGTCAAACATCGAATTTGAACCTTATGGCCGTGTCGATTGCACAATTTTAGAGAGCAGTTAAAACATGCGACTTAAAAATCTCTTACACTGACAGCTATGCCCTTATTTTAGGTTATCATTTGTTCATTTGAATATCATTCGTTCATCACCTCTCTTTCATTGGTCATATAAACGAAAAGGATAGATGGATTTTAAAATTAGAATTAGAGCATGACATCCCGAATCGAGGCCATTATTGGTAACGACGAAATTGTAAGAACGGTCCCTATTGACAAAACGTGGCTTGTTGACCAATTACTTAATATTTTTCCATTTAATTCCTTTTTGTCCCCATAGCAACTTGTGTTCTTTTGTTGGATTTCAACCAAAACCAAGGCTCAAGAGATTTATTGTAAATATTTATTTAACACTGTATTCGTTTCAAGCAGTTACGCTTAAATCTAAAATAAGGGTGGTACCACCTTCTGTTTGCCTTTTAAGGAACAGAGAATAAGTATGTCTCTATATATATAATATATGTCGCTGAAGTACGTCATTACGTGAGTAAATACACGTCTGATATTTTTTAGAGCTAGCTGTCAAACACCGAAATAGGACCATAGACGTGTTAATTGCACTAAATACATCAGAACTTAATTACCGATAGGATTATTACAATTACAGCATAAAATTACATCATATTACTTTACCGACTTTCTATGTTATTATTTGAAGCTATTTATGGCTAGCTACTGATAAATATTTCATGGCTACCTGACAATTCAGGGCCCCTTTTCCGAAATTAACGTTTCTAGATCGAGTTGTTTTCATAGAAATCATCATATTTAAATTCTGAAAAAAATATATAGTACAGATGTATCTGTCTTTAATCTAGTAACTTTTTTGAATAGAAACACAAAATTAAACATTTTACTTGATTATAAAAAATTCTGAAGCAACGTCGATTTTAAAAGTATTTTGAGTTTTATGAGACTTAGGAAACCGCAATTTTCATAAAATTTTGATATTTCAGTTAATAATTAGGTTTAGAAGTTAGAAGTAATATTTTTGGATAGATTTGTAAATGGCACTTTTTTTTTTTAAATAAAATAAATACGAGAAAAAAGGCTCGCGCGCACCGCGCCACTCCGCGCCAGTTTCCGACCGGACGTCATCGAGGGAGGATCTATGCCATTTTTGCTCGTAATCACATTCTCGTCACCGCGCGTGTAAGAGCTACATCACAGAAAAAATAAAAGGAGCAGTAATTCAACTCCATACGTTTGTATGCGCGTTTGCGCCGTGTTTTGGCGCGCTTCGATTTCTCTGTAGTTCTCAGGCTACCATAGTCGGGGTTATATGTAACTTTCGAGGGGCCGTGTGTTTTTCAGTGCGTTCAGTAGTTGAGGCATGAAAGCTAAACAGAAATGTAAACATCCACACATTTATAATATTTTATTTTTATTATTATTATATAATTATAAAGTGTGTTGTGATAGTGTGATAGGACGCATACTTATGAAAATAAAAACACGCATTTTTTTATACTTTTAACATTGATATTTGTTATATAACAAATATTTTAAGGTATGTACTCAGAAAGACAAACATTAGGTAATCTGAAATTCAAAATGTCGTCAAACTTTTATGTTTATGGACCGATTTTGTTAAAATTATATTTGCACATAAGTTTGGCAAATACGATGCCACATAGACAGACATTAGAAAAAATAATGAAAATTTGTATCCCCGTTGGAATCCCCGTTGGTCCATGCTTATTCTATATAATGACCATGCTTGACCTTGACGCTTACTTTTGCTATAATTATTCCTATTAATATGGATTCATTGAAATTATTCGGTTAGATAGTTCCTATTATTTCATATATCTATACTATATTTTTATTATAAAGAGAGAAGTCCGCCGTACTGATTGACTGACTGACTCATCAACACGCACAGCCGAAACTATTGAAGCCAGAAACACCAAATTTGATAGATAAATAGATAAAACGTTAACGTTTGCACAGAAGGTTACACTTATGACGTAGACAAGCGACAAGGGATTTTGGAAAACTCCCCCCCTAAGAGGGAAAAAGGGGGATTCAAGATTGTATGAAAATAATTTTTTTTTTAAACTTGAATTTAGACAGCGATTAATATACATATTATTTGACGCATGTTTTAGCATTTTTTCGAAATCCTTATTTTGAGGAGGAAGTATCTCTAACTAACCATCATTTTGAAGTTGGTTAAAAATGTGTTAAAGTATGAATTAATCTATCCGTGGGGGCGGGCCTCTAGTTGGCGATAAAATTAACAATATATTGGTTTTGAACTAAAGAAATTGAAACATCATTTGACGCCAAATATTGGCCATTGTTATTAAATATATAGATATATAATATACATGATATACCCAGTAACACTCTCACAATAAAGACGAAGCTAATAATGCCTCTCAAACTAAAAACCATCAAGCCGTGTAGACTACAAAACAAACAATGCATACACATGACATAACTCTCCTTTTGAAACAGTCGGGTAATAAAAATGACAGAAATACATACAAGAAATAATGTATAAAGTTTTAAAAAATCTATCGCCACCGCCCACTTTCTTTGTTATTGACCGACTTCAGTGAACTGGACTTGAATTAGCATAGCATTGTAATTTTTGCATTTTTGTATTGTTGTTTTGGGCACTGGTTGACTTTTTGGTATAGCTGGTCCGCAAGGCGCTCGTGTAGAACGTCTGACAGTGACAGTATGCCTTAAATTAAATAACTACTGAGCTGCCATCGAATCGCAAAGAATTGAACTACTTTTCGATAGTTAGAGATAGAAAAAAAAATACCATCGTCTTATGGATCATACATGGAAGAAAATATCTAAAGTAAAAACTAAAATATAGTTACTTTCTCAACGTATAGGAGTATATTTACATAATTTTATGCATAAGCAACAAACGACTCTTAAAATGGCGCGGATGAAAATGGATTACTTCCCAAATTTTCCCCGACTCCGAGTTTACTGACTATAAATCGGGCAGGGTTCTGACCGCAATGTAATGTGTTTAAGAATCTCACCATGATTAACTTACTAACTAGCCGACAGTTAAAAAAGTTCTAATAGTCATTCAAAATAATTATATTATTAATTATTAATATACATATATTAATTATTAATATATATATAATTAATAATTATTAATATTATAGTACTAACGATCACTATCCACATTTTTTTATATGTATCACTATCCAGTTTCTCTAGATAGGATTTTTATTTATTTTAAAAAATAAAATCACTAAGTACATTTATCCGTGTATGATCTAGGATTTTTATACACATATATTTTTTGAGCAATGTTAATTTAATTTTTCTAAAGGCTGATTCGTAACTGCTGCTAACTATACTGCTAAATGTGTTGCTAACTAGCCAGCTGCACATAACACATAATCCATTTATTTATAAATTCAAACATGTTGTGTAAATACGACATAATTTTATCTATCGCATCTATCATTCATATTCATATTCCTATAGGATAGCCAATAAAGTCGAACTATTCTGAATTATACTGTGGCGTGTCGCCTGCCGCCGCCGCCGTTCACCGGAGCTCAAGTCGCGATGGCTGGTTTGCGACGCGGGCGCAAGCGGTCTCGGTGCGTAAAATACCTAAACTTTCGGGAAAAGAAGCCCTTAAAGTGGTAACCCTAGTAATAACATACTTACTTAGAATTACACAAAAAGATCCTAATGACGTCATACCTTCCTTTTGTCTCCAAGTGGCCCACAGCACACGAACAAAGGCTGACCTGAATAAGTTAATCTAATCAGCTCATAGGCTCGGGAATTCGGACAGCCTTCATTTTGTCCTAATAAGTTTCACGGAGATGAATAACAAAGGCTTTTACTGAGAAACTTTGACGTAATCTCTATTAACCTCGGTGAAATGTTGAAAACAAACTAAAGCAGTTTAAGGCTGTAGACGATAACTCTCTCACCTATAAATTTCATTTAGACATAAGGTTACTTTTGATCCATTACTCCGAGAAAAAAGAAAAAATAAACAAATGTACACTTGAATTTGTAATATTAAAATGTGTTCTTTCTATGAGTATGCTCGTAGCCTAAAATAAAAATATGATAAAAACATTCAAATGAGATCCATAAATATTTTTTTCACCTCTCCACCTCGGAAAGTTGGCTTTTAATTCCCAAAAACAGGGTCGAAAATTTTCTAGACATGCAAACCATTCTCATGTCTAGAGAGGAGAATTAGTTTGAATTTCGAACATTATCTTACACAGGAAAAAAGTTTTCATATATCCGCGCGTAAAATAATTGACGTAAGCCATATTTTTTTTATTGGGTGTGCTCCGCATCAAACTGTCATCGCCGTCAGCGATCAGAAAACCAAAAGATTGTATGGGTTTCGCCTGCCTTTGAGTGCGCTAAAATCGATTTAAGCGCGTCTCGGAACGCAGGGATAGGTTTTCATACAATTTTGGAACGCACCCTAAAAAAACATAACCTAAAAGTTTGTTTATTGTTTTGGTTGTTTATTTTTATCTTCTAAAAATTTAAAAGAATTATGATAAAATACAATAATTTAATCACAACTTATAAAATTATATCTAAAATAAGAGAACTCTTGTACATTTTTAAGCACTAATATTTACGTAGGTACCTAAGTAAATAGTTAAATGATTTCCTTGCCGGAACAGGTGAAAAATAATGTGTTGGATTTGAGAGGAATCTTATTCTCACCTCGAACCTTAGAATCCCTCGCGAACTTCAGGAGTCTATTTTTAGAAACACTCGCTTCGCTCGTGCTTCTATTACAGACTCCTTCGCATGCTCTGGATTCAATATCAGTTCTCTGAGGAAAAATCAACATTCCTTTCTTACCTAACAAATAACTATTTTCCGACACGCTCGAAAATGTGATCATTACTGCCAAAAAACAATACGCGAAGTGACTCATTTTTGGACGAAACATTGCCCCATACAAAATAGCAGCGGCCAGGAATGTGCCCTCAAACGGCCTAGGCCGGCAAAGTAACTTTCGTCTAGAAATATCAATGTTTTCGAGTATTTTTACAGCATACTCTTATATTCTAAATTCAAAATGTGAATCGTACACGAATCGTAGTGATTGGAGTTGGCTGTATGCTCTGTATGACACTGGCACAGAACAAAAAAAAGAAAAGCGCGCAATATGGCGGTTTGTAATTTTCATCTCTTAATTTTATCGTACTATCTTGTTACTTATTTTTCATGATGGAATTTTATCATTGAATTAGGGAAATATTATAACAATGAATGATTTAAGTATTCGAAGTAAAACTTATAAGTTTAGTACGATACTCCACACTAGACATCCAAATCCAAGGTTCGTTAATTTTTTTTAGTATTTTATAATTTCCTCGCATATTTCAGAGAAAAGCACTATACAGGCCTCGGCCGCAATAACTCTTTCTGGACTCGTACACAATAAAAGTCCTCGCCTGCGGCTCGGACTTTAAACGTGCCCTCGTCCAACAATAACTAATTTTGCGGCCGCAGCAGTAATGTACTATAAAACTAAAGTTATTTTTAGTTGAAACCGTTTTCACAATTTCACCTTTTTCCCCATTTAACCCCTCTTATGCTTAAAATGCAGTTAATAAAATTTTCGAGTGCCTCCATTGTTTCCATAACCAATTTTTGCAAAGAATAGGTACTTCAGCTTAGATTTACTGGACAATTTATTTCAAGGGTTCTAACGAAATTGAAGTCCCAATTGGCAAACGTAAAATAGCTGCTACGTACAATTTTATGGACTTCTAATATTTTTTATTCAGTGTATGCTGAGTAGATTTATATATTATGTCACCGTAAGATTGCGAACGCCGTTAGTTTATAATCTTACTTGCGATATTATAAACTTACGGAAAATTGTGATCTGAAACCAACCATTTACAATTTAACTTATTTTTTCGTTAGTTTATAATCTTACGATGTTATTGAACCACTGCCGGTCATAACCGTGATCCAACAGGCCTGTGATCGCACGACATCACGTAACGTTGGCATCGAGAGTTCCCTTACAACTTCTTATTATAATAAAACATTTCCAAGAATTCGCAATAATACGCATAGCAGTTGCTTCATCAAAATCTTTGATGTATTCCGTCTTGCATGCTTAGCTACTATGCAAGTTTGCATAATATTAACCCAAGATCCCTGGAGAAATACAACTTCACTGCCTTCAGAACTCGCAAGTTGCGAAACACTTGTAAACTAATGATTGCGATATGCACTGGTACTTATAAGAGGACATTAGTTCAGTAAGTAAATAATCATATTTAACTAATGTATTACAGGATTTATAGGTAGGGATAGTAGTAGTAAGGTGCGTAAAGATGGCACGGATGAAAAAACTGGTTGAATTTTTTTTAATACTTAATGGAAGGTGATGGATGAAAAGATATAGATTTCCACATTTTCATCACCCAGTTTTGTCATAATGGTATAGGTAAATGGTAGCGAATCCCAATAAAAGTCGATTTAATAACATCGTTCTACGGAAATTATGTATTAAGTATAGTAACCAAACCTATTTTCAGATCTGTTTTAGTTCAAAACCGTGGGCGTTTTCATTTCAACTGCCTTTGGTTTTCCTCTTTTGATTTATTATCCCAAAACGCGAGCATGAAATTTTGATTTTCGTGTTCATTGCTTGCTGGCTACACTAATGCTGAAAAGTGTTAATGGTAAGGTAGTATTGTATATTGCAGCAATCGATAATATCGCGTGCAGTGATTTGGTAGGCAGGCAAAGATAGATATCCATAAGCACTACAGAACTGAGAGCCGGCCGGCGCGGCGCGGCGCGGCGGCTGGCGTGCGCCTCGACATGTTTACAGTCGATTCTCGAGAGTTTGACTTCCAACTCGACCTTTATATCGATAGTGGTTTATTTTCTCTCAAACATAAACTATTTTTTTTACTTGCAAGACAACTAGCTAACTACATAAATAACCTAGTGGCTTTGTTAGTGTTTTGAAAAGAGTTCATCACTTATTCTTTATTTAAATTTGTACTTGGACATCTGAGGGGTTTGAATTTTATTTACAAAATGAACTTGTAAATAGTTTAAATTAGTGCCTTTTTCAACTATAATTTACTAAATGTAATAGGTATGTTGTTCACTAAACTAACTGGTACCTTGCGTTATTAAACTGCATTACTCTTCAGTATTTAATAATCTTATTAAAGTAATGATTTTAAATTCACACAGATGAACCCAATCCTGTTATTCACTCAAGAGACATGCTATTAAAATAAATCCATCGATATAATCTCGTGTTGTCATTCGCCCTTCACTATTTGCATCTCCCGCCCGCCCCAGCCTTTCAGTCTGTTTTGCCGTGCGCCCGAGATCGGACCTGCGATCCGCCATTTTGTTTTACGGCGCCATTCCGTGGTACTTCCTAAACACTCTATTCAAAACAGACAGTTCCATTGGATATTTGAATTTGAAGATCGAACGCGGTGAGTAAAATTTTGTTCTTTTTAAACGGGCTTTATTAAGCATGAAAAAGGAAGATCAGTTCTCAAGGACGCTTTTGTCTCTCAAGTAAATAGTGACAATATCGCTTTTTTTTTCGAATGTCAAAATGAGTGTTAAATTTTAGAGTTCTTGGATATTCCTGTTATTTCTTTTTTTTCGACAGTTCACTTTGTGTGAGAATTATTGAAGATGAGAATTTCAGTGCTCGGTCACGGATTTTCTTTTAATTCTTATACCAAACCATAAAATAATTGTACGCTCCTAACAAAGAGAGTTTATCTCAATGTTATAAGCTATTTTATTAGATGATTATTACATTTTAATTTGAACAAATAAATGGCATTGATTAATATCCGTTTTTCAATGCAATATATAGAAAATTTTCGGCAATTTGTGTAAAACTGTCCTCCTATTTCCCAGCAAACGTTTTTTCCTGCATTCTATTTAAAAATTGCGGCTCACACAGTTTACTTCCTTTAGGTGTATCTCTTGTTTTATTTTTGCCTTTCAGTATTTCCACACGTTTCCACGGCACAAAATTAGAATAGCCTTCATTTCCATACATATCAGATGAAAGCTTAGTTTCCTGGTTTGAGGTCGAAAGAGGCGGCTACAGAAGACACGCCCACCGAGCAACGAACCCTCGCTAACCAGGTCACAGCTCTGATCTAACGTTTTGTAACTAACCTCTCGAAGGAACATCAAGTCAATATCCCGGGAAAAGTTACTTTTTGTATCAATTTGATAACTTTATTTGGTAACTGTGACTTCCAAAATGTATTACAAAATCTACCTGTACCTTGCGGTATTGTTTAGACAACAGTAATTTTTTTTTAAATCATAAAACCTAAACACGAGTTTATATTTGTCTTTTGATTCAACTATTGACCTAAAGATTCTTCTTTTTATAATTAGTTTTGTTCTTGAACGTTTTATTGATCTTTCTCTGGCAGCTTGAAGCCAAAGATAAACTATCCTGGAGGGTCGATCTTACATACATTACTTTTGTCTTGTTTTTATCTGTCACTATTTGTGGATTACCGACTGGTTTATTCAGCGACATAAATCTTTGATTATTTGTTTTTTGTAATATAACACGTACCCAGTAAAATAACCGAATCTCAAAATATCGTGTGTGCAGCACTACAAAGGGTTAAAACTGGTAAGTTTCTAGCGGGTTAGATCCATCGTTCTATCTGGCTGTCAAAATCTCATAACCAATAATAAAAAAAAGCTTTTTATCTATCCATCTATCATTAAATTATCTCTATAATATAGTCAAAACGGTTTAACTTTACTTCCATAACACAAAAGCAATATCGCAGACCGGGGATTTGAGATCAAGAAATGGCTATAACTTCGTGAGCAGTCGTAACTTGTACTAATATAATTATACCTAAAATTGAATGGATTATAAGATTGTAGATGACATTCTATATAAATTTTAGTAATTCTGTTACCAGGATTCGTGGCGTCTTGTCGGGTCGTCAGATATTTCCGAAAAGGAAAAACATTAACAATTTGTATGGATGAACAGAAATGTAGGCAAATTAAAAAAGGGGCGAATGACGAACAGCCTACCTATAAAATTATATGACTACGAACGAAGAGAAAATACCAGCAAGTTGATGAATGAGAGGCTATAACAATTCATTCAACTACAACTAACTAAAACTATGTTTGTCAATAAACACTATTGTTGTTCGAGCAACAAAGAATAGTTTCGCAACCTCACTGCACATTACGTTGAACTCACGTTGAACGGGTCACTGGACGGTAACTTTGTTTCATGCAAAATGAAATTAAAAACGGAAAGAAGGCAGCTTCAGGCACGTGTTCTTTTTTCAACTGTTCAAGCGTAATAATTTTTAATAACAACTAGCAAGAAAGGTTTGCTACTCCCATTGTGAGGAAAACTCGGAGGAAAAAGAAGTGAAACCAAAACAAAAGAAACAAAAGATTGTTTTGTTTTTAATTAAACTTGTTACGAGTGTGCTTTTGCTTTGTTTGTTTTTAATTACCAACTTACTTGTTTTTTTACGCCAGTTTTGAAAGTTCAGTCAAGATTTGTTTTTGTATTTATTCGTTATAAAATTTTCACCAAAGCTTTGCCCGCCTAGTTGTTGATTAAATAGTCTTGTTATTTTACATTCTACTCACTATCTCTTTATACCATTAACTTTGAATAGGTAAGTAGACGGACAGACAGCCACGAGGCACTGTTATATATACACTAGGGTAGTTATCCAACGTATTCATTTATTTCATTTTATTTTGTATTTTAATATTATAGGGTAGCTAACAGCACTAAAATTACGTAAATAATTCAAAATAGTAAACATCTGAGGCTAATAATAAGCTTGCACCAGCTAGTGCAGAAATAGTAGAGCTAAGGTCGTAGGTAAGTAAACGCTAGATACAGTTAGAGAGTAGGTTTATTTAAAAGAAGAGAAGAGGGGAAAGGTTAGATACAAATCGAAGTGGTAAATAGGTTCCTATAACAAACAAAGTAAATTCAAATAAATATTCTCAGTTCAACGAGAGCAATGATGCTTTTACAAGAAGTAAATTTACTTACCCAGAAAGGGAACGTAACACTATTTTAAACTGCTAGCAAAGCTAGTCTTCGAAGCTGCACTACAAACACTAAAGATGAAAGATTGATGTTGTAGCCACCAAGGCTCTAGATGAACTGAGACAAAAAGCCAAAAATAGAACACAGAAATTCAAACAATTTCAAATTAGAACATCAAAGAAAGAATATCGGACAGACAGACCGTCAATAAAAAGATTTTAAGAAAGAAGGAAACATGACATCGTCACAAGCTTCCGCATGTATCTAAGAAATGTTTTTCTATCATGTATAAGAAAACACAAATTACCGTAGACAGTGCTACGCAAGACCTACGCCGATCCCGCTACGCAGCTACGTAGGCCTTACTACGCTACTACGCACTTCCTTCTACATTTGCGCAGTAGGGTGCCTGTTTCGAATTCCTTATTTTGTCAAACCTTGGGCTTGGGAAAGATAATAATAGTATTGACAATATTGTTGTCTCGTAACTATATCCAAGTAAGTAATGGCAGCAAGAACTGTACCTGATTTTTTTTTGTGCTGAGTCTTTTTGTGATTGGTCTTGTCAACAATTGTGTTTTTTTTGTAGGTTTGTCTTTGTAAATAGAAGTCTTCATCTTGTCTAATCCAATTCAAATATATTAAAGTTTGCCAAAAGTGGTTTTAGGGCGTGCTTTTTGTGAACTAATAATGCTTTCTTCCCCTTTAAGGACAAAGGAGCGACTATATATATATAAAGAAAATTATTTTCACATTTTCTTGCAAAAAACCTTGGTAGGTATATTTGTCTTTTTTGTGTTAACTAATTATTTGTGACAGAGAAGACAGATGGCAGAGAGTCGGAATTACATTTGGGTTATTTTTATTATCACGAAGCGTATTCTAAGAACGTGCAGAATACATAAATAGTAATTCTACGTAATACGTAATAATATACTATATTATTTTACTGAAACAATGACAATTGTCGCCTCCTTAAATAGGTTTTACGTACAACGTTTCATTAATGATAAGTGTCGGGCGTGTAATTTTATTTTCACAAACAGCTTCTTAAAAAAAACACGCATTGACAGGTGCATCCCAACAGTACCCAAACCAATATGCAATACTACCGTGAATTTTTTCACATTTCCAAGTACAACGGTTTTGTTGGTAGGGGGGTAGTTGACTCTAACAAATATAAGCACTTTAAAACAAAACATTTCTGAAACGTACCCTAGCATCGAAAAATGGCTTTAGCAAACTCGCATTATTTTTAAAAAACCTATCCAACGATACCTCACACTATAATGTAGTCAAGAATTAAAAAAATAACCCGCACTCCACGTACCAGAGGAACCCTAAAAAAATATATTTACTCTACAGCTTTGTCGGCATGATTAGGTTCAAAGATTTTTTATTCTCAAAAAGACATACAATGTCACTTACTCATGAGAAAAGAAGTGAGGAGCGTCTGTTCAAAAGGGGCTATTTCTGTATTGGATGAATTTCCGGTATTACTTAGTAATACATACCTTTTTCAGATTCACTGCACCACAGGTCTTAATTACACGTTTTAGATACCTAACAATAATATTATCATCTAACAGGTACATGCCCAAAAATATGTGCTTTGAGTTTTGATTTAAACAAGATTTAAACATATCAATCGAATTGGTATTTTTAACGTCATTGTAAAATGTAGCTTCTTCGTACGTTATTTACGTTTTTTTGCTGAAGTTTGTTCTAATCTTGGGTAGTATATAATGATTAATATGTATGTCCATGCCAAATTTCAGCCTTCTAGTACTAAGAGTCTCCCGCGGATGAACAAACAAACAGACAGACAGACAGATGGACATGGCAAAACTATAAGGGTTCCTTGTTGACTACGGAACCCTAAAAAGACAAAACTATAAGGGTTCCTTGTTGACTACGGAACCCTAAAAAGACAGACCGTAGTTAGATATGGATAGTTGCTGTTGATTAATTTAACACTAGATTTTGTGAAGTGGTTGTGTGTGTATGTATGTTTGATGTGTGATTAATAGGTGTATATGTGACTGTAACAAATATAAGCACTTTGTGTGTGTATGTGTTGTAGATGTAGTACAAGCTCTGCTTAGTTTGGGATCAGATGGCCTAATAAGCCAGCACATGCAGCTGGATGCTTGCATTAGGAATACCACCCCTACTGCTACGGTATAAAGTCGCTCTGAAGGATAGTGTCCAGCCGCATGGCCCGTCTACTGTACGTATACTTAACCAAGAAACCTTACTAGGTTTACATACAGCGTAACCCCATCCATAATCTCGTATAATAATTTGCTTAATTCGATTTGCTTTTGACGTAGTATATACTTATGTAAGTTTGTCTAGTGACACATCCAAACTAACATAATAATTCCTTGACTACTGTCTTTTCGAGATTAGTAGATGTAGTTAAAAATATGGCACTATTTGCTGGAATAAGTTTGAAAATGCGGATAAAATAATAGTTTATTTCTAAATAAAAATATATTTTTCAGTTAAATGCTGAAAGTATTATCATTGAGATAATCCATGAATAACATCGTCTGTTAACACTTTTACTTACTTTTTAATTTAAAATATTACCTATTTATTCAGTTATTTTATGTATGCCTGTGTATATAAAATATGCTACATTTGTGGAAAAAATTAGTTATTCACCAAATGCCAAATCCTTATTGGATTTGAACCAATGACACGCGTCATTTTTGACGTGTGTGTGAATAACACGTCTCTGATTGGCTTAGATTGAATTCCGAACGGAATGAATACAGGAATTGAGTTATCGATCAATTTCCCTTCCTGTCAGAATATGATTTCAAAGTTAATAGGAAAATTAATAACACACATATCCACCGGGTTATTACCGAAGTGTTTATTAATAGTAAAAGTTAAATATTCGAATCAAAGCGATGAATGGATAGGAAGATGAAATTTGGATCAAACGTTTCTGTTATTTTATTTTTTAGTAGATGACCCATAACAACGACGCGGAGACGACGACGTGACGTAGGGAAATAAGCAAATTTCTTACATTATTTTATCTTCTAAACTCTCTACCTTAGATGTCAACAAAGTATTTTTTAAACTCTAAAACAGACACGAACTCAAACTAGTTCTAATCATCGGAAGTTGCATTATTGTGTTTACCCACATTCCAGTTTATGTCACTAAATAACTCAACGCATTTTCCACAAGTTCGTAATTTCGTAATTTTATTCATTTAGAGTATCTTAGTGCATTCCTTATTTAAGGATTTCTGGGTTCGGTTTTTGGCAGTCAACAAAGTATCTCAAATATTTCCTTTGTTGCCTAAAACATAAATAATTCCTTTGCGAATTCACGTGTCTAACATTTTAACGTGGTTGCGTGGGTACTTTATGTAACCAAGGGAAAATTCCTACGGAATATTCATTATGGGTTCTATTTTAACACGGTAACAACTCGTTCCTTCTTCTTGACATCGCAAAAGTAGATAAATTTGCCGCGAACCGGATAATATAGCGGGTAATCCCTTAACCCAACTACTTCTTTTTCATCATCTTGTGGGTTGTAAGGTCGACAACCGACCTCACAAACCCTAGTGTCAGTCTTACATACAGAGCCGTTAAAGACCACTGCCATGGCTCGTGTAACGACTAGATACCCAACTACTTATTATAAGTATATCCAAGCACGAAGTATAAGTATATTCATTCATTCAAGAGAAAAATTCAGCAAAGTTTGATGTGGACCGCACAGACACGCTAGCGGTTTTCCTAAATTCAACATGTCCTAAAAAGATAAAAAAAAGTATTAAAAATTACTGGATGGATTCCACCCACAACAAACGTGCGCGAACCGACGTAAAATTTTATATTTCATGTAAACTAACTTAAAAAATAATATTTAGTTTTATGTAGCAACAAAACAAGTTACCAAAAAAATACTGGCATTATTCCTTTGGCCGAATATTTTTATTATCATTATTACGTAACGTATGTAAATTTTAGTAATACTTTTACTGTCTACAAACTCGTACAAATACTTTACTTAATAAAAAATATCAAATCCTCATCTCCCACGCAAAGTTTATCATGTCCCCGTGAGGCGTACGGCGGCGTAGGCTTGTACATAACGTCGATATCGAGTTGAAAAGTTGCCAAACTCGGGTCAGGGCTGCATGGCTGATGTCTGCACGAGGCCTAAGTTTACTCGTGTAATGAGTATTGAGTACCCTTGTTGAAGACATCTAAGTAAACCTTACTGTGGGTGGGAATGAGTCATTGTTTGTCTTCTAGGTAGTTGGTAACCATTATTTTGACTTTTAAATAAATAAATGAATGCTGGACTCAATACTTATACCACTCACGTTTAGAATTAGGAAAACTCTCGAATGATACAAACAGAAAATTAAAAAAAAAACTGCGTTTGCTCGGTACTTAAAAAAAGAAACAATCAAATCAATTTCTTTTTAACATTATATCAAACTAGAGAATTTGTCTTCTTTACAGAAAATGGACTAACTGTTCTATTCTTCTATTCCTATAACCTTCTTATATTTTATAAAGTAATGTATTTACAATCATCCGTCCACCACCAGGTCCGAGCCGAGGTCCCAATTTTATTTATTTATTTCTCACTAGAGTATTAATTTTATAAGTAAAACAAGGTGTAAGGTAAACAAACATGCTAATGCCACCAAGGGAGTTAAACCAACTGTAATTTCACTAAAAGCACTTAGTAATGTATGTTCTATCTATAAATACCTATATAACTTGTCCTCTATTCACACGATAATTTAAGAGGTGAAATATATAGGTTTAATTCCCTTTTTCGTTAAATGGCAGATTCTGGAAACGGCAGTTTGGTGTAATTAATACCTAGCGTACCATAAACAAAACAACATAGTTAAAATAATAATAACAACAAAAATACAGGTAAATATTAGGTACTTTTAATGATGTACTTATATTTATACACTCTATCCACTGAGCTAACGATAGTTTAATAATATGTCATGTATGTTTTGTTGTGAGCTGACGTGTTGTTAAATAAATAAATATTTGTTATGCCATTTACATGAAACTTTACTTACCACTTCATATATTTTATAGTACATAATAAGTATAGATATCGAAAAGACATTAAGATAATTATATTTTGTTTTGACAGCATCAGGGTTTTATTAGTGGATCGATAAATTCTTAAATGCGAGTGTTACTCAAACTGTAGCTTGACAGTTAAAAGCGTTAGTTGATTAAAGTTTAGAGACAGCTGGACGAACAGAGAAATATATGATTTCTTTAGGATTCAGTCGCTTAAAGCGGTTATGTAATTTCAGCGACACTGCGTTTCACGTCGCGTCAACAGTCTACGCCTTGTTCGGTCGCAATCTTAAAGTTATCTCAAGGGAATATCCCGAAACCAAACGAGTGAATATGTATTAGGTTAATAAATGACTCTGCCTATATATTTTACAGACATCTCCAAAAAGATGAAGAAAGGAAGTCCAATAGTAACAGCAAAAAACAAGAAAATATAATAAATTATTAGAAGATAGTTATTTCAAAGTATAAAATCATGTGATATCATTTAGTCTATGAAATACTCTACTTATGCAGGCGACCGTACTTTTTCAACTCGTGCCTTGCCCGTTGTTGGCACCCCTTGACATTTTGACTTCTGACGTCTACTACGGGTTACGGCGGCGGCGGCGTAGCGTGCTTCATAGCTGTTCGTAGCAAATGATGAGAATTTAACCGCGAAAAGTTACAAGTGCTATCGCTACGATTAATGGATTAACTTTTATAATAAAATAATCTAATGTGGTGTATTTTTTAAACACACTTTAAGTTTTAGTTTTTTTGATAATGTTTTCTTTCTTTAGGATAATTTTTACAGTTTATAACTATATAATAAAAATTATAAAAGGGAGAAAAATAATCTTTATTCTAATAGAAGGAAACAGCAGTACACTCTCTAAACGCCTACAGTATATATTTATATGTTTTTTAGTTTTCTATTACAGCAGGTAGTAAAATCTCGAGGCGTTACTTTTTTCACATCAAATTGAAGCAATATTCAAGCAGTTTTCTGATTTTTTTCCCTACAAAAACGCACTGCCTGTTGGAAAAATATTTTAAAATGCTCAATTTGCGTACGTTGTACTTATTTTCTGCTCAAGTGGCTCTACTTAAAAACTCTCATCTTGTTTCAGGTCCCAAACTCAAAAGTGCTCATCAAAATTCATCGTGACAACGTCAGCGTTTGTGAACTCAGTGTCGAAAACCACCAACATGACAGACGATAATTGAGAATACCGTTTCAAACATTTCCTTTTGCATCACGAATCGCGGCAGTGACAGCCACCATGGCGTCTTTATAGGAGAGTAGAACAAGCGCTCACCAGACAATTTGGCTCTTCAATGCTAAATTACAGACTTGTGTCAACGCATTTCTTGAAGCAGCCGTAATTCGTGCCACACGCAACCTAACAGTCCGTTGTGCCGTACCAATATGTGCCGGGACCGAGATATGGACGCAAACAGCTCTAGTGACATCATCAAATAAACGTAGGATATTTTAGGTTATATATAATACTGCCAGCAAGACGGCGCTCGATATCCGTTTGCCGTTGCGTTTTGTTTCGTTCACTTTGTTTTATATCAAAGGTTAAGCAATAGTCCGGTATTCAGTGTTAGGTTTACACGTTTCGCCCCAGAGAGGGCGCTCGTGCGACGCTGGCAAGCCGCGCGCGGGATAATATTTCTAGGATATTGGATTCCATAGTCGGCGCTGCAAGATATTGTGTTGTAAGTATTTTTTTATTTAATAACTATGTTTTAAGTTGGGAGGCAGTCCTTTTTTAAAAAAAATTATGACGAAAAAAGGAAAAAAAAATGGTACCCTAAAAAGCTCTTCTTCAAAAATATTTAGTACACAAAAGGAAACCCATGTAGTTTTGAACACGATCACGGTATGAAAAAAATAATATAAAAAGGACTATCTTACAACACAGTGAAATTACTTATAAGGAATCGTTGAAAAAATTACAGCTTCTGGGCTCTATTTACGGGAAATTCTAATGAGCTGTATTTAAGAAAGTAGGGAATCAATGCTCTATTAATTTTATAATTTTTTTGGGCAAAAGCAATAAATGCAAGTCATAAATTAAATACTTAGATATTTTATTTCATAGTTTGTTTTCCGGTGCATGAGCACAAAAATGATTTAATTTCAGAATCCTCACATAACGGCCGAAAACTTTGGAAATTTGGGATTTATTTTCAAGTAAAAATGGTACAATTGGATTTTATACAGGTACCTACTTTTGAAATGGGGCTTCATTCAAATACCATACCCGTAGTGTTTTAATATTGACCTAAATATACTAATGATAGCTTTATATCCGCTTTGCAAATCCAAAGGGTACTGGAAAAGTTTGACGATATTTAATAATCGTTAAAAAAAACGTGACGAATAATTATGAATTACGTAACTTTGTAATTCACATTTGAGTTTATTACTACATCTTTTTGGTTCACTTTGCTTAATTTCTAAATATTATTTCTTTCAGCTTACAACTTTTCCTGTAACCTTTTCTAAGTTTAAATGTGTAGGTACATAAATAAATTTACAGTTTCGTAGAGAATTTAATATTGCTTATTTTATAATATTACTAATGAATTGGCAATTAGATTTTAGATTAGCTTAAATGCCGAAATTATACTATATTACCTACAAAATATTCTTTACAATATATGTATCTACATTGTAACATATAAATACTTATAATATGTATATTTCTGAATCCTAACACTAATCGATCATCAGAACACCGGCTTTTACCCACCCACATTTTTGTATCTTCCACGAAATTTTCTATCCAACGCACTTGACAAAAATACATTAACGAGACAACACTGGTTAGGGTTACGGGCACGAAAGAGAGTGCACAGAGAGGCGCGTAGTAATATCTGACTCCGAGTGGCGTGCACAGTGCTGCGAGCGAGAGAGCGAGCAGAAGGAGACAGAAGACATGGCTGCGCCGGAGTGCGAGCGGGAGGCCCGCAAGCGGCGCGAGCGCAGGGACTCTGGCTGCGCTCACGAGCGGAAGGAAAGAAGGCCGCACAGCGAAGAACGTATGCCACCACCGCCTCCCCCACCTCTACATGATTACAACAGACTTGAGGTAAACTATTTTCTTAATAGAGAAAGATCTGACTCGCATCATAATACACAGCGTATTATGAAATGAACGGACAATATCAAATCAAGAAAAGGCAGATTCTTACACTGCATTGGCTGGCTAATATAAACACGTTACTATCTATTCAGTACAGTCTTGTATCGAGCGCTAGATCAATGTATAGCCAACACGTACGGTAGCCAACACGTTACTTTGTTTAACCTTGAGAGAGCCTTTATCCCGTAGCAGCTTTCTGTCCAGCCAGATCCCCTATAGCTTGTCCCAGTAGTTCGGCAGTTTTTACCGGTACCGAACTATTTACCCAGACATTACTGAGACTAGAGAGATGTCCGTACCGAACTATTCAACCGCATGTGTGGATTACATGTACACCAGCCCCCATGCTAGTTCACAGGGTCGCATCACAAGACAAGCATACCAACTTTACCATTTTCCTCTACAATGTTAACTAACGTTTTTTCGTCTATTTCAGTCGGAACGTCGCGCTGAGCGATTGTCTCGCGCCCGCCGGCCCCAGTACGGGGGCAAACGCCGCCGCCCCCCGGCGAGGCTCCCCAAACAACCCAAGGAGAACGAGTGCTACACCAACACCACTGTTGAGGAAACTCGAAGCAGCTCTCCCTTAAATTACGACTACATCACCGCTCAGAAACCGCAATGTAAGCAGGTTTCATCCTTCGCGTTCTCCAAGGCTCGTTATGAATAGTCCCCGAAACGGTTTGAGTGCTCAGTAAAAGTGGGGGGATTACTCCCAACTGTGTCCACTTACGAAGTGACCGAGAGGGAAAGACACTGGCACACACAAGAGCTCATAAACTTGCGCTGACCAGTACTGTACAAGATACTCGTAGACCTTGCGCAAGCCTGTTCCTATATCCCTTGAAACATTCAGGTGTCTATCTGAATTCTTAACTAGATGATGTCTTCCAATTTCAAACATGTGCATGCTCCTTGTGAGCTAACTAAAAATCTGCTCACCCCTTTAGTCTTTAGATTGAAGTTCTGACCCTGATTATTTTCTTCATTCTAGTATGCGAAGAAACAGAGGAACTGGACGCGGGGGCTCTAGTCGCAACAGCTATACGTTGGACTGGGAACGCGGCAAGGGCGGAGCACACGCGCAGCGATGAGCGGAACGCGGCGCCACGTGTGCCGGGGCCGCGCCGCGATTCTTCCGGCCCGGAAAACACGCTTGATAAGATCACTAAGAAGGTATTCACTACTTTTTTATTTATTAGCATCCGTTCAGAAGGTGATGGTTTGATTCCAATGTTTTGTTTTCCAAATGAGTCTTCAAATTCATAAGTTGGAAGATCGTTAAATCAAGAATGAAAGACAACATTGTTAGAAAATCAACACAACGCGAAGAATATAAACGAACCCTCAATTTTATTTACAGATATCAGTCTTAAAGAAAAGTATCGCAAAACAGGAAAGTGAATTCGAACTTAAAAACGGGTACCCAATAACTCCCAGCGAACGTATCACCGATGTTCAACTCACGCGTATGTACGAGAGCTTGAGGAAACTTCAGACAGAAAAGCGCTGTATTAAAGCGGATCCAGTCGAATATGCGATGAAAGTGCAAGCAGCAAAGCAGCAAAAGGAAAGAGATGAAAAACTTGATACAGCGCTGAATAGCGAAAAACCAATGGCTGACGTTGTTCTAGATATTGAAGAAGTAAGTACATTATTTGCAGGCATATTTTTTATAACTATGTTTCTCAAAATCGATTGAGTTAATAAATTCATGAGGTTAATTCTTTTTAAAAGAAAATCGACAGTAAATGTATTAGTTGAATTTTGAACAGAACAGTAAAGTCCTCGCGAGATAAAAATAGTGAATGTGACCTGATCAATCAAGTAAAAAAAACTAGTAGATCTTCTTTTTTTTATCACAATACGGCTTGACTGTCGTCAATTCTTCTAGTCTACCGATATCGAACATTACAAGTCAAAGAGACGCTGTTGATCCTACGCAAGACTTGATCCTAGCAGCAGTTTACTGATTCTAAAATGTTCCTGTTACTCTTAATAGTGGCTTGAAGGTTGCCGCCAAGCAACAGGTAGAGCAGCGGTTCCCGAATCCAGCTGGTCAGCAGCACAGCTTGGAGCCGAGAAGTCTTGTGTCCAGCGAGCCTTGCTCCGACTGGAAGCGGCCCGGGGTAGACCACCAGCTCACTCGGCCGACCGAGGCGCCGCCAGACATCTGTACGAACGCTATCGAGCTGTCAAACGAGCATTGGCTTCTTCGAGACCTGATGTTGTAAGTATTGCGCTTTAAGTGCGATTTCTGCTTGATTATTTCCGGTTACAAAACTTGTGTTATATTTTAAACTTTTTTCGAGCTTATAATATACAGTGGTTGTCAAGCCGACTTGGAATTCGTGAACTCTGACGGATGTTGTACTTGAACTTGAGAAAAATAGCCGAGAAGAAAAGAAGTCGGTGACCTACGCCAACTGGCGCGTTTTGCCAACCGTTGCAATTCGCCAACTTGCGTCATTTGCAAATACAGTTGCAAACAAAATGAGTAATATAAAACATGATATATTTTTATTCTTAACATACAAATAATAATAATAAAATTTTAAACACCGAAAGAGAAACTAAGCACTTTTCTATGGTAATGGTACCTTTCAAATAGACTTCAACTATTTTAAGTATACGAGCATCTTTCAGAATAGCACTTTTGCGTCGATTTTCAGGAGCACGATATATATGCCCGTGTATATTTAAATGTTTATACCCAAATGTTAATATGATCCAAAATGATGAGCTGAATACATTGTGTAGAGTCCCTTACACTCGTACAGGCACTAATACATTTTTAAATTGTTTTAATACGTATAATAATATTCCTAAAAGAGTAAGCAGAGTTTTAGGTGAAATAACATGAAACAATAATTTTCAGTGCTTAAGCGGTACAAATGGTGAACTGGCAACCATCCATGAACACGAAGCCATGCTGTTCAGCACCAGCGTTGACAGCTCGAGTGACTCCCAAGAGAAACCCTCAGATTCCTCACAGGTAAATAATCAATTTGACACATTTCAAATTCCAATTCAGTACAGAAACTGTTTACATGGTTGTCTCAAAGCATTTGCTATCATTACAGGAAACGACGGAGACTCCACTTCAGTCGCCACCTACAAAGGATATTGCCAGTGAAGAAGTGCCTTCGTCCACGTCGTCAGCTCAATCTGGAACGACCAGTGAGGAAGCGACGCCCTCCAATGAGGGTCTGCACTGCCTTGGCCTCGAAGACCTAACCAGAGCGTTGTCCGAAGCGAAGCTACAGAAATGTGTAAGTAAGCCTTTATATTTATTACAACTGTCAGTCCGTCCTCGGCTTCTTGATTTTCAATTAAAAAAAGCCCGTAATCACAAACTCACAATCAAGGTTATATTTATGTTCAACCATTTATACGTGATAAGTCCCAAGCTCCCAAACTTGCCAACTGAGATATTTATATAAAACAATTTATGTATTCTGAAACTGCTAAAAGAGCCTTAATAGGTAGGTGTAAATACACGATAGTACTAGACACTAAACTTAAAAGTATGAATATGAAAGTAGTGTGTTGTGTAGAAGCTAGAAAAATAAAGTATAGTAGCTAGAGAAGAAAACCTCATGCAAATAAAGAAAACTACATTAGGAAAAGTAACCTTGTATCAATGTAGAGCCCCTGTCAGAAGCCATTGCCAGTTCAATAATTCTGACACTAGGGCCCGTGGGCTCAGTCAACGAACTTTCAACCCTTTGAATGATAATAATGATGAATATAGTTAAGGAAACATCAGGACTGACTCCTCACCGTCAGATTGCCGATAGATCTTAAACTTTTTATACATTTGTAGGTTCTGCGGCGCACCATCAAAGAATACGAAGTGAACTTCGAGCTCCAGAATAGCAGGAAAGTGCAGCGAGACGACAAAAAAGGCAAAGAAGAGGAATACCTCCGGTACAAGGCCATCAAAGCCAGGATCAAGCTGCTGAACGCGCTCATCAACAAACAAAAAGCTTTGGCCGATTGAACGCGATTTCAGAATGTGTAAAAAATATGTGTTTCTTACAGCAAGTGATAGCTATGCCACGGAGTTAATGCTATCCAACGAATTATTGGTTATATCCACATAATATAAAACCGAATTGAAAATAGATGTAAAAATATTTCTATACATACCTACATTAACTCTGTTCTGTATATAAAACCAATATTTGAGTTATAGATGTTGCTATGTCTATCTAGTACTAATTTAAAAGGGTGACTCATTATGTTAGTGAAAAATGTGCTTCCCGCAAATTTAAAGCATAGTTTATGTGTTTCTGTGTTAATTCAATACGAAATTAATAGAGACATGTAAATGACATCAATGCGTAAGCGCATTATACCTTCTATCAATATTGTTTGTACATTCGTTAGATGAAAAATGCGCACACGCGCTAGTATAATCTTCTCCTTGTATTGGGAAATGGAATTGTATAGCTAGTGCCAAATATTATTGTCATTCTATACAATTTTATGCATCAACTTACAGCTATTATGTAAAAAAAAATGCGAAAGATGGATAAGAAAATTTACTAACTACGTGTACCTTGTATGATAATGAATTTATCTTTTACTGCCTGCTTATGTCTATTGTATAGTTTTTCAGGTTACGGAATGTAGTGAGTAGTGGTAATAATATTAGTATCTTCAGGATCCAGGTTACATAGTGTATATTGAATTAATGAACAATAACTTGTATTTAGTCTGGAATAAGATGCAAGTAAATATGCATGCAAGTAGTAAGGATTCATAAACAAAACTATATTCTACAACAAAGCAGTATGTTGATCTGTGCAGTTCATTCTATGTAAAATGCATAGAAATGTTGCAAAATTACATAAATATTTACATGACATTTGTAAGAACCTACAAGGCACGCAGACCAATGCGCCAATGCCTTTGATTCATAAAATAAATATTTCCTTTGTAATCAATCTAACGAGGATATATATTAATAATACATAATTATATTATTAATGTACAGTTCAGAAGTTTGTATGATGACTTAAAACAAGTAATTTTAAGCAGAATTGATTATAATGGATATAGAAAGACTCCAATGACAAAGTATATACTTACTTTAATACTAAGGAAGATGTAATTTTTGATGATGATGATGATGATGATGATGACAGTGGCAAGTTTTCGATGGTTAGTGGGGAACTAGAACTACCACGGAGCAGAGCGGAGTGCGAATTTTGCACGCGGAGTATGGATTCCAACCGCCTAAAGATTTTTAAATGTTTGTGTACTTTTTTAAGTGTTATTTTATGTTCATAATTATTATATTTAAAATTATAAATTACGTATTAGAATAAAATAACTAGGATCTTTCTCGGAAGGTCCTAGACGCGTCTCTTTAAGAGACTTTTTGTTAAGTAGAGGTTAAAAAAAATATGTATAGTGATAATCTACTTACCTGTGATTTTATTATAAATATCTTGTTTGACAAGAAACTTGCGTGTTTCTACACAATAGCGTTGTAATAGATGTTACTTATTTGTACTGTTTCTTGTCATTTAATTGTTTGCAATATTTTCTATTACCATTTGTGTTAAATTCTATTATTATAATCAAATCAATGAGACTATTTATTTTAAAGTTAAAGCACATTCACACTGCAGACGGATATTAGAATACAATAGTACAAAAATAAGCTTCTGCTGTTATATACTTAACGTTCAATTTAGCATGTGTTACTTGAACTTTGCAAGTACGTATTGTGGTGTGGATGCTCTTATAATAGTTGTACACGATAGCTGATAAAGTAATAGTCGTGCTTGTCAAAGAAAATGCGTGTATTACATGTTATTAACTTGTAACCTATGTTATGTTAGATAATATTTCCCTTAAGGCGATTTAATGTACCTGCTGATTCAGGCAAGCATGACTACTGTGGACGTCATATCAACAAAATTTGTATATCTCGACCACAATTTTGTACTAGATCTTTAACTACCTACTTGTGTACCTACATAAGATACAAGCGTACCTAAACACAAAGTAAATTATTGTATAAAATCTATCGAGTCCAATAACATCAAAATTAATACCATATTTAAACCAAATACAAAGTATAAATTCATCCAAATGTTATTTCAATATTGTTACATATAGTAACAGTATCTCTATGTTACATTGTAACGCTACAGTGTGAACTTAACTTTATTTTCCGATATGGATACGGACACTGTTAATAAAATTAAACCTAGAGTAGTTCACAAATGCCCTACTTACTTAATACATACATACATATATTACGTTTAAATTAAACATAAAAACAACATAAATTATATTGCGTATTATTTCGGAGTTTTCCATTATAATTTATATATTTTTTTTATAATTTTCATTCTCTGATCGATCATGTATTGCGCTGTCAACGTCACCACTAAATATGCAATATATTTTAAATGATCGCACAATGTATAGTTTAGATGTTCATGTAGAACCTCACAGGAGTCGTTACAATGAAAAATTGCAAACGGTACTCCAGCATCGGTAGCGTTGACAAAACCACGGATACAAATACACACGGAGATGGACAAAACTTACATGCTTTTGTTTGATTAAACCATTCAAAAAAATCAAACGCACATAGACTAACATCAGAAATGTACAGATCAAAATTAAAAAACAAGTTGGTTTATTCAGCGTTTATTTGAGCTACGCTTAGAAAGAGAATTTTCATAGTCAACTAGTTGAGTTTACTCTTGACTGTAGTGGTTGAAAAATAATGGCTTGGTATTCCACCAAGTGTTTGCGCAAAGAATGCCACTGACTTGATTTTCTTGGTTGTGGTTGTCAATAAATGGATAGGTGGTACCAAACGCTTGCGTGAAAGATGCCACTGACTTGATTTAGGCTCATCCCACAGTTGATCCTCCTCATCATATTTCTCCAAATGAACTTCTTGTGGGCGTTCAATTAAAACTTCGTCACCTGACTCTTCGGACGGTTTCGTTTTAAAAGCTGTGAATAGTTCGTTCGCCAATTTTGCTTCTTTTACATATTCTGTAGGGTTCAAAACTGAATATACTTCTTTATTCGTCTGTTCTTTCTGCCAAATATTTTTTCCGCTGATCTCGGAAAACAATAGAAGTATCAAGGCGACATGTAGAGTCACTTTTAGGTAATACATGTTTGTTGTTTTTAAGTCGTCTTTTCCTTATTTATTATCGTTTTATTAATAATAACTGAATACGATATTAGTAGAAGCTTGTCACAAGCACTTGTTTTTGTAGAGGATACTACGTTCAATTTAAATGGTCAACGAGCATACATTTGCTTCTTATCTCTCCAATAAATTAATACTCAACTATAATAGCGATAAAATTATAACACTGGGACATTATTACAGTGTGTACGAGTACCACTATGGAAATTAAACTAAATAATAGGATAAATTTGATAAAATATCAATCATTATTTTTATCAATGACGTTAGTGGTTTTTTATAGATTTTCATCTACCTATATTACTGATAACGGGTTTTGCTGGATTCAAATCCAGCAAGCTGAATCACCCGATTGTCCTAAAAGAAAGATGATTCCGTACTTTATAAGGCACGTTCTAACGGTTTACCGTTGGTCTACTATAGGCGTTACACGAGCTATGTTAGTGACCTTTTCGGCTCAATCAATCAATCAGCCTAGATCAATCCGTGCACTGCTGGACGTAGGCCTCCCCAAGGGCACACCAAAGCGCACGATCACCCGCTTTCCTCATCCAGCCACCACCAGCGACCTTCCTCAGGTCATCAGTCCACCTGGCAGGGAGGCGTCCCACACTACGTTTCCCGAGACGTGGTCTCCATTCGAGAACTCGTCTGCTCCAACGCTCGTCGGTTCTGCGACAGACGTGGCCAGCCCACTGCCACTTCAGTTTGCTACACTCCTGGACGATATCAACTACCTTGGTCGTATGATTTCGTTTCTGATTTTATCCCGTAGCGAAATACCAAGCATAGATCTTTCTATAGCTCGCTGAGTGACATATAGCCGGTGGGCCAGCTTCACTGTCTTGTTCCACGTCTCGGCCCCGTATGTCAAAACAGGTAGGACGCACTGGTTGTACACCCTGTTCTTCAGGCATTGCGGTAGTGGCAACGAGAAGATATGACGCTGCAGTCCTTTTCGGCTTGGAAGGTCTATAACACTGAAATCAGGATTCGATAAAAAAACCCGTGGGTGCAGTTACTACCTAAAGAACTTTCTGTGGGTGGAGTATGCTCTGTTTTCTTTGGCTTTCTCTACCTACAGTAATCATGACAGTATTATCCGGATTAGAGAAAGAAAAAGATAGTGGGATTCGAAACAATTTTCTAAAAAGGTGGGAGATGTTGGTATTTTTCAAGCCAAGGCTGATAGACGAACCCCCCTTTACTCCCCCTTTTCTAAGAGTTCAAACCACAATCAAACTTATTATTTACCGGAATTTTCAGTTGGATATTGTACCGTCTCTTGTATATTGTTTACAAAATACTGTAGGCATTGGTTACTCAGAAACAACAAAACATTTTCCTCGTTAATTAACAGTAATTTTTAATGATAACAGTTAACAAAACAACTGCTTCTATGAATTTCGCAATATCGCATTGATTGTTATTTTTATTACTTTTTAGATAACGATTTCTAATAACTAGCAATTTAGGTAAGGGGTTCGAGCTTTTCCTAAATTAGAGAGATTAATCCGCTACTGTCGAACTTTTTATTCGTAGGCGGTGGTACCCACCAGGGGTACGTTAAAGGGGTATGATCAACAAATGCACGAGTGTTTGAAAGTTGTCACCGTGTTTCTTTTCAGGTGAGCGCCAAATTATCACATGCGTTCCTATTGATTGAGATTGAGGGACAACATTGAATTTTGAGATTCTGAGTGCATCTGGATTTTATAAAAGTTTTAGTAGTAAACTAAAAGTTTTAGTAGTAAACTGCTAAAACACAGATAATAATATATCTGTGGAGTTTCTTCTAGCCGTTCCTCTCTATTATTATCTGTGGCTCACTCTAGAGTGAGCCCACTTGTAGTGAACGTAGCCAACTGGGGCCAAAATTGCCATTGACTTCAGAAATGATTTTTTATCGTGAACGAGTTTATATCTTTATCGAATATAACACTAACACACACTTTATTTAACTTTAAGAAACACATTGTTACATGGTGCGATTTAAGCTGTGACACCCCCCTCCCCGGTTTATATAACAGAGACTACGCTACTTATGTTAGTTTTTTAAACTAGCAAGAACAACAATGGTGTAAGTCTCGATGGTAAATGCAGGGTGAAACTATAAGATATAGAAAATCTGTTCTGTTAAATCTTATCTAAGGAACCATTTCTTCGATTTTAGTGAGTTAAAATCAACAAAATGTAAAAGTATGTTTGGATGTTTGTTCTAAAACGGATTTGAATGAAATTTGGAATGGAGATAGTTTGTACCCTGAATTAACACATAGAACTAACGGGAAAAGGTCTTATTCCCACGGGAAAGTCTTACACAACACGAGCGTAGCCGCGGGTAGACAGATAGTTGTAGAAAAAATTGGTGTGACACACAGATGTTTTGAGTGATGTGCTGTAGGTACGTTCGTTTAGTGTCGGGTCTCGATAACCGCCGTTATCACTGCTAGGGTCACTCGACACAGCTAACAATGCGATCGTTAAGATGATCACGAGGGGGCTATTCTTGAACAAGATGCCTTCTTAAATGAGATAAAAATATTCAAACTCTGCAAAGAAGCCCTTCGTAACTCGTACTACTCGCCCAATACTACAAAATACCTCCACGCCTTTAGAATACTTATAAAACTGTGCTATTTAGATACAATGGCATTGCATCATTGTGAAAGGGTTAGTAATGGGTAGGTGTGTAAAATCTGACACAAGTTTGGATCATTACAGTTCCCGGCAAACAATAATGCACAGCGAATGTTCGGTTTTCTAAAGCGTGTTGTCGAGATCTCTTTCAAAATCCCGTATGCGTTATTTGCCGCCGGGACCTGTACCTACTTATTGATGGTATCGCCCTCGGCCTTGATTGCTTACTTACATAGGTAAAATCACGTTCAAATCTCCGAAGGGTGAGCAGAGCTTATCTGCTATGATTTGGATAAAACTGGAAAGTAGTAAAAAGTGGTCTTTGTCCTCCCCATGGCCTTCAGGCTCAAACTATAGGTAGATTTTGATTTGATGAGATCATCAAAATAAAAATCAAAATGGTTGGTCATGTTTCGATAGACAGACAAATAGTTTCTTTCGCATTTACGGACGTGTAATGCAATTATAAACCTTTTAGAGCTTAAACTAGTTTTTGCAGCAATTAGAATACTGATATAGGATATTCCCATACTCATATGACAATAAATCGGACAAAGTGTTCTCAATATGGTTAATCTAGAACTAGATGCATTTTAATCATGCACTTTTTGCATTTTTTTCCCGTGTGATCTAATCATTTGACATTACTTACATAATATAAATTATGTATATATGTATTTTGCAATACCTAACTTAAGTTCTTAAGAACATGTTTAGGTTTTCTCGGTTATTCGGTTATATATGGTATCTACCGGTTTATTACCACGATTTTGATTTAAAATAAGCCGTGTTCTGCCGTGATAATGACTGTTGCAACATAGACGAAATATCGGTAAGCTCATTAAAAAGCTTATTTTAAATCAAAATTGTGGTAATAACCCGGTAGATATGTGTGTTATTAATACCTAACTTAAGGTTTGGTCATATTAATAAGCTTATCTTACCTTCATCAACAGCTCATATACGTCCCCCACCGAGGGGCTCGAGGCTACCCTGAATTAGGGCGATTAGGCCTTAGTCGACTACGCTGGCTCAGTGCGGGTTGGTCAACTTCACACAAAACCTTTGAATTTCTTCGCAGGAGTGTGCAGGTTTCATCACGATGTTTTCCTTCACCGTAAGAGCGTCAAATAAACGTACAACACGTACACAACAGTACGTGGTGGGGATCGAACCCGCGTCTCCTGGGAAGCAGCGGCCCTAGCCACTAGACCGACTCTCGGTGAATATCATCAGTATTTCAAAGATTTCATCGTATTAGGTGAACATCTTAGTAAACTGAAAAACAAATTCTGTGGTATTACATACTTAATTTATAAGTACAATCGATTTTCTTTTGGAATCTCTATAATGCAAAACCGCTATGTGGTAATTTTAAAAAGTTGTGGAACAGAAGTTGTTCAGTTTCATGGGCTGCGTGACCTACCCCTACCACCCGAGAGGTTATAGAGCATATTATAGAGGATATTTTGCTAACACTTTCTCCTGCCACTTTCATATTAATTCACTTAATGCCTCTCTTCGGAAGCCTTATCGCGTCATTTTTTTACAGTTCTAATCAGGTTCAGAAAATTGAATTTCTAAAACTTTGATTTCGCTAAAAGTTTAATTTCCAAAGTGTTGAATCCCAAAACGCACAATACGCATTTTTGCGAATTCAAAATTTTTGGATTTCAACTTTCTGGACCTGAAGGGATTGGTCTGGCCTTTGGCGGCAGAAATACATAAAATCGGCGAGTATGATGTAATCTAAGCCTAGTTTGTTATATCTTCTGTGAAAAACGATAAGACAAATTATTACTACTACTTAGAGAATAGTCACCCAAGATGATTCAACCGTGTAACCATATATAATGTGACCTAGGGATTTGTTGAGCTTCAGTCAGTTCGCACTCGTTCTTAGCCGACAACGTAACTAACAAGTGACAGAATGATGTGGAAAATTTTCTTCTTTGTCTCTTTGGCTGTCGGTGAGTGTTGTTTCCCTGTGAAAATTTTGAACCATGATAGAAATTTGCATGCAATGCCCAGAACTATCTTTGTCTCCAAATACTCTAATTTTTAAAATTAAAATTTTTGGTATAGTTAAGTGATTGCAGTTTTTTAACTAACTCGGGTACGTGTTGGTTATTTTCGACCCATTGGGCATATGCAACATGGTCAATTTATTATTAGGGGTGATCGTGCGCTTTGGTGTGCCCTTGAGAAGGTCTACGGCCAGCAGTTAGTCGTCCGACAGCCCATATTTTTTGGGGAAAGTTGTTCAGTTTCATGGGTAGGTTGATCCTTTAAAATAGCGTCAGCTAATTTATTTACACCCTGTATAGTATATATAATATATAAAATTAAAATATTAACTAATTTAGTCGAAATACTTTCGATATTAGAGCATAAAAACCTTAGAAACAAACAGTTTTTGTTTGTTATCCAAAGTATTTGTCCCCGAACAAATTCCAAACCAAACACAGTATTTAAAAAAAATGTGTGCTTTGAGTACAGATTCATAAAGCATCAAGCCATAAAGCATCGAGTCGTAAAGTTGGTCATATTATCATTAGTATCAAAATAGATGGTACATACAAAATGTCATTCGAACTGCATCGCTCTCTGCGGCCCCTTCTTCCTGTGCCCCATTTACCAATTTCACCTCGTCAAACGATCGCTGACATTACAACTCTTGTGTTTCAT
This sequence comes from Carpatolechia fugitivella, assembly GCA_951230895.1. Classification (NCBI taxonomy): domain Eukaryota; kingdom Metazoa; phylum Arthropoda; class Insecta; order Lepidoptera; family Gelechiidae; genus Carpatolechia; species Carpatolechia fugitivella. The sequence continues at coordinate 13,136,770 of OX579651.1, forward strand.
GATTTCCTGGTACTCCACATTTTGATACTGTACATTTTTAAGAAAAATAATAATCGGACACCGTGATCACTGGTTAGACAGAATAGGTAACCTTACTTACAGGATAAAACATTAGAAAGTGCATTATTTTCCTTTAGCCGCGCCATCGCAACTTCCTTTTTTTTTCGCACACACTCGTTCGATCAGAAATATTAGTACAAAAACTTCATAATTTATTCTATCAATATTTATTATTGTTATTCTCTTATCAGTGGTAATAAGTAACTCCTTACTTAATGTCCTTATAATAACTAAGAAGTATGTCGAAAACAAAATAATATTTCACACGATTGTCAGATGATCAAATCTATCTTTACAGTGTGGTTTTTCTATTTCTAGTGAAGGGTATCTAGATTACTAATAGTAAAATTTTGATTTGATTTGATTCGTTCTATGTTAGTACACTAGTACCTAAAATAAAGTTCTATATCGAAATCACTTCTGAAAAACAGACACTTTTAAATTCTGACATGTCACTCGAATATGTTCATTAAGAAATCAGATACCTATCTTAATAATAGGTTCATGCCAATGCATACTTAGTAATTTTACACCTCACATGTTACTTTAGACATTGCATTATCTTAATGCGTTCTACTAAAGGTCCAAACGATGTATTGTCCAAAGTGTTACTCGTATCAATACAAAATCTCTGGAATGTTAATTTATCCCCTAAAACTTAATGCCAATTGCTACACAACTTTACAAAGTGGGTAAAATATTTCATACGAATTGACTTGGCTGCTCTGTTGATAAGTTTGTGTTTTGCTCTTATTTTTTCGGTTGTTGTAATGTGAATTCCAATTTTTTTACTGACTTAAGAAAACAAATAATTCCACTCTAAAAGGTAGTTCATCACGTCTACCTTTGGCGCCTTTATTCCATAGCAATAGGGGCGATATTCGTATACCAGTGTCTAGCTGCATGTGCTGGCTGTTTACAGTGCCTTTTAATTTTAAAATAATGTTTTCTTCGAAAGGTCGTCAAGGCATCTAATCTCTTTTGTTATCAAAAAATTATTGGGTTGTCAAGTGAGGGCATCGACCCTTTAAATAAACTAAACATTTCCACGAATAATGTAATTTAAAACAAAACTATTACGTGTCTGTAGAGGTCAAGAAACATTAGTGATTTGATAAAATTGTTTACTGTTAGGTAGCTGTCGTTCTGGTCACGTTGTTACATCATCAACATCACCAGCTTATATATACGTTCCAACCGAGAGACTCCAGCCTACCCTGAATTAGTGCGATTAGGCCTTATTCGACCACGCTGGCCCAGTGCGGGTTGGTCGACTTCACACACAACCTTTGAATTTCTTCGCAGGAGTGTGCAGGTTTCATCACGATGTTTTCCTTCACCATAAGAGAGCGTCGAATAAACGTACATATATGAATTCAAAATTCGAAAACACATTGGTACGTGGTGGGGATCGAACCCGCGTCTCCCGGACGGGAGGCAGCGTCCCTAGCCACCAGACCACCAACGCTCTATGTTATATAAATTGGTCACAATGAAATAAATATGAAAATATTGAAATGCAAAACAACGATTATACTTTCCTAACCGGTTTCCCCAACGGACGCTTCGGCAGAAAAGTTCTCGAATGGCGACCACGCACCGGAAGACGCAGCGTGGGTAGGCCCCCCACAAGGTGGACCGACGATCTGGTGAAGGTCGCGGGATGCGGGCAGCGCAGGACCGGTCGTTGTGGAGATCCTTGGGAGGTCTTTGTCCAGCAGTGGACGTCTTTCGGCTGAGATAATGAACCGGTTTTTACCAGTGCTTGTTATTGCAGTACTAATTGTCGTCCTACCCTAGTCCGACGATTGCGTCGATTGCGCAGCAAAGTAATTTGAATTAGTCACTAGATAGATGTAATCGAAGCTTTATAAATAGTAATAATAGCACAATAGACTTTACGTAAGAGCGTCGGTGGTCTAGTGGTTAGGGCCGCTGCCTCCCATCCGGGAGACGCAGGTTCGATCCCCATCACGTACCAATGTGTTTTCGAATTCCAAATTCATATGTACGTTTATTCGACGCTCTTACGGTGAAGGAAAACATCGTGATAACACCTGCACACTCCTGCGAAGAAATTCAAAGATTGTGTTTGAAGTTGACCAACCCGCACTAGGCCCGCGTGGTCGACTAAGGCCTAATCGCCCTAATTCAGGGTAGGCTCGAGTCCCTCGGAGGGGACGTATATGAGCTGTTGATGTGTGAGATTTTACGTACTTTACTAAACATGAAGCATTATAACTTTTGGGCAATCAGTTCATTCAGGCCTCCAATGTCCTAACTGAACTGGGGACAGTATCATTTTTTTTTCTAATAAGTGAATATAGGTAAGCAAGGGTGGCGATGAAAAGCACTAAATAGAATAGAATGGAATAGAATAGAATAGAAAAACGTTTATTCAGCGTAGCACACAATACAAATGATAACATTTAAAACAGCACAATACAGATTAAACACAAATGAACAAGGAACAACAACAATAAGAGTAACTATGCTAAAAAGGTGCCGACTCAGCATACTGCCACTAGCCTGGCCAGTAACGCTGATTTCAGTCGTGAACCTAAAAGTGAGAGTGAGCGAAAAGCGCCCACGAAAAACAGACTACACAGTTTTAAACAAACAAATCAAAACAAAACAAAAACATATTTCCACAAACAAAAGACAAAAAAATAAAAATAAAAAGACAATTTAAAACTAGTATGTAGCAAGAACAGTAAATCAGCTTCACTTAAAACTTTTTAGCAAATCTGTTTGATTTATGGTAGACAAAAAATATATTTGAAAATATTACTAAAACAATCTTTGTCTCCAAACCACGAACACGTGAAATTAACAAATTTAAAAAACCTCGTTCTATAATATGCCAAAATTACCTCTTAGAATGCTTGCAGAAAGATTATCTTTTGTAATTATTAAAGGATTTTGGTAAAAAGAAACTAAAGCATCGTTACTTAGATTTAGATTTAGACTTATTTAAAAATATTTTTGTTTTACGAGTATATTGTACGAGTCTATTAATAAATGTTTTTTCTTTTCAATTCTTCACTCAACCTCAGCGCTTAAAATTAAAAATGTATAATTTCAGGCGCACTGGCTCAATTCGATTTGACTGAAGATAGGAAGGCGGTGGTGAAAAAGTCGATCAAAGAACTATGCGAGAATAGCGGAGCAGGAGATAAAGTTGATGAGGTCGTGGTAAGTCAAACAATGCCTTGGATTAGACAATATTAAAATATTATTTGTTTCGACTGACGACTGAAAGTTATACGAAGTTTTGATCCGTATTTTGTACTTGTAGATATTATGAACAGCTTTTGATGTACCTACCACATTTGTATTTTTCTATCATTTTTTTGCACCAATCAACACGAGCCTGTTTTTGTTCAACTGTTAAGTTGTGCGGGATCCAACAAGAACAAATTTTTTTTACAGCCAAATGTTTGTGTAATATTTTATAAATACTCGTCATACTAATGCCCAGAAATGCCTCTATCTCGCGATATGTAACATGACGGTCTTGCATTATTAGTTCGCGCACAGCATCAATATTTTGTGGTACAGCAGCCGATTTAGGGCGACCTTCTTTAAAATCGTCCGCAAGCATACGACGACCACGATTAAACTCACTGAACCAGTGATACACAGTGGTTTTCGATGGGGCTTCCTCCCCAAAAGTCGACAAAAGTTGATCTATGCACTGTTTTTGAGTTAATCCACGCCGAAAGTCGTAATAAATCATAGCACGAAAATTTTCACGAGTCAAATCTATGGTGATGATAGACAATGAATTTTAAAAATAGCGCCACAATGTAAAAACAATTGACAGATGAATGAAAAAAACTTTATTTTACAGCGAAAGAGTTCTATTTTTAAATGTTATAATTTCTTTTTAAATATTGTTTATGTAAGTGGCCAGTTCCGGATACATAAATAGCAGCCCTTGTATTGACTGGACTGATTTTGAAAGCCATGCTGAGTATGAATATAATCGGTTTGCCATAGCAGTTTCGAAGATTTTAGCGAAAGTGGGTAAAAGAGCTATTGGCCTATAGTTTGTGCAGTTAGTTTTATCACCTTTTTTGTATACTGGTTTTATAATAGATAGTTTCAAAAGGGCGGGGGTTTATCCCTACTATCAATAGCATATAGATAAGTGTATTACCATTATTTTAGACTTCCATTTTATGAAGTTAATGAGTTTCTTTTTTTTAATTTAAACGCGATAAGAATAAGAATAAATTAATTTTACTAGTATCGCATTGGCGACGCATGTTGTTATGTTTCAATAACATTTTAGTTTATCATCATCATCTCCGCCGGCAGACTCCCCCATAGGTTTCCAAAGTGAACGGTGCTGTGCTACTTGCATCCACCGGCGGCGGCTCGAAGCAACTTTCACCAAGTCATCTGTCCGCCATGTGGGAGGCCGTCCAACACTAGATAGATAGATAACTCATTTATTTGCCAACAAACAGTACACATGTCAAAATTACATACACAGAAGTACATATATACTTAAAGCTAAGCTACCACAACGCGATACAAATTCATACGAATACTGTGCTGGCACAAGGTTCTGACTCAGTAAAATGTCGCAGCCAGGCACTACGCCTTCCGGCCCGTGGTCGCCATTCAAGAACCTTTCTTTCCCAGCGGTTATTGGTTTGTCGAGCTATATGGTCTGCCCATTGCCACATTTTAGTTCATTAACGTTAAATTACGATATTTACAGAATGCCATCGGTGCCTTCGCGGACTCCCTGAAAAGCTTGATTGACTTTGAAACAATCAAGAAGGAAATCGAGGAGGCTAAGCCTAAAGGAGCGCTTGATGAGGTCTTCAAGAAGTAAGTTCCCAGAAGCGTACCTATGTTCGAATTCAAATATTTTATTAAGTACTAGCTGATCCGGCAGACGTTGTCCTGCCATTTTTCACCTCTTCCCAACCCTACACCTACCCTACACCTACCCTACACCCACCCTACACCTACCCTACACCTACCTTACACCTACCTACCCTACACCTACCCTACACCCACCCTACACCTACCCTACACCTACCTTACACCTACCTATACTACACCTACCCTACACTTACCCTACACCCACCCTATACCTACCCTACACCTATCCTACATCTACCCTACACCTACCCTTTACCTACCTTACACCTATCCTACATCTGCCCTACACCTACCCTACCCCATTCGGCATGTAGTTGTTTTTATCTATTTATAGCGGTCCGCCCGCGGCTGCGCTCACGCTATGTAAGATTTTCCCGGTAAAAAATCCTATATTATGTTAATCCAGGTTACAAACCATCTTCATTCCAAATTTCAGCCAAATCCATCACGTAGTTTGGGCGTGAAAGCGGAACAAACATCTAAACATCCAAACATCCAAATATATTTTCATATTTATAATATTAGTATGATAGGATGTTACTTCTCTTAGTTTAGTAAATTTTGTTTGAGTAAGTTCAATACGCAATGTGCTGACTCTGAGAAGAAGAACTCAGTCACATCCGTTTTCCTGATCTAGAAACAATTTTATAGATTTTTTGCTTCGAATACAAATAATTTAAAGGTTAATCATATTTAATCATATTTATATACACTGTAATAGAGGCCAGAAACTAGTATCGTACCAAGAATAATTATATTAACTTCTAGTTACGAAACTGAAGTTTCGTAGACGGCTGAATTTTTTTTAATTTAAAAGGGTAATTTTTAATGTCATTAATATAATTTAAAAGTAAAAAAAATATTGTAAAATAAGCATAGAAAAAAGTTCTGTAGCGAGACATCTTATATTTTGTTTTTCTTTTTTAGGTACTGCAACAAGGCTCCTGAGCTGAAGAACAGCATCCACACTCTTAGCTCGAAGATGTCCCTATGCTTAGAACCCAGCTTCAAGGAGCATATTCCAGCAGCCAACAATGCCACCGACCAGCTGATAGATTTTGTCTGCTATAAGGACGGCGACAGGATTGCCTGTAAGGATTGTATTATACTCCATCACTATATCGTGACTTTCGAAAACTCTGGTGTAACAGTTATTGAGTCGCCAAAGGCTTCTGACATGGCTTATGTAACGACTTCTTCCGTACATAAAAGCCCTACACACAGCAGTTTCCAAACTACGGAATCCACGTACAGTCAGCTAGCAATTACCAACAGGGACGTTCTGTCTCAAAAACTCAGTTTTGTTTGACAGTTTTCTCACCGGAATTCGTACCTTGATCTTCCGGATATTTTTTTTTATTTTACAGATCATTTTTTGAAGTCTAAGCTAGCTAATAATACCCAGGATAGACAGGCTAAGTAGGAATTTATTATCTTCCAAAATAAAGATGGCGGGCATTTTATTTCGAGCTTATGGAAGCTACAAAAAAAAGAAAAACAAGGTACTTTCCCTTACCACGTCTTCTTGTTGGCATTATACTCGTATATATCGTATATTTAAAGATTTATTATAAAGTACTTATTTAACCACAGATTAATTATGTTTCACAGTGTTCATCGCAGAGGGCGGCCCTGAATGTTTCATGGAGAAGTCGAACGGCATTCGGGAATGTGCCCAGAACCTGAGGAATGAAGTCAACGACGTGGAAGCAGTTAAAAAGCTGAGCCTCACAGTAAGATTACTTAGAAGTTTCACGTCTTTACTATTACATTTTACTTTGGTATTATACAAGAAACAAATATACATATTATAGCATAGAAATTATGTTAGTAAGGTAAAATGTCAATCTGCCGACATTCTCCCTTTACGTCGAGCCAAAAGCCTTGTCTCGCTTCTATTACCTCTACGTCGAGTCTACGGTTTCTGACTGCCATGTTATAGCTATAAGGGCTAATTTACACTTCAGTAAGTAGTAAGTTACCATTTGCTCAGTCAAGTAGTAAGTAGGAATAAAACACAAAATATAATTCCGGTCTACTTGACAGCTTGCCGCGAGGCAGGTACTTAACATAACACAATAGTCATCATCATCAACGGCCCGTTACAGTAAACAACAGTAAATACTTATATTTTGACAGATAGGTACTTAATACCCAGTATACCTATATAAGGATTAAGTTAAATCGCCACTGTAGGTACTTGTGCAAGTATAAACGGGCCTTGCTTGTCTATGTAATCCATTTTATGCACTAACCGACTGGCTAGGAGTCAAAGTGGTCACCATGGCCGAAAACAGTCGGAAAGATCATCATCATTAGTCCATTTATTAACATAAAGTTTGCTGTGCTCAGGAGCAGTGTGCCAAGTTTGACCAGCTGACGACTTGCGTGGTCAACGAGCTTGAGAAGTGCACCACTCCTACTCCTGGCAACATGGCGGAGGCCCTCTTCAAGTTCATTCGCAAAGGATCGCCTTGCGTAAGTTTTCACATATTCTTTATTCCAAATTTTTTGTTTAAAATGTTGTCAGCTAGTGTCATTTTAGTTCGAATTTTAATCTCGACAAAACAAAAGAACACAAAAAAGAGAGTACATTCTGTACATTAGCTTAAATGGAAGAATAAGAAGCGAAGTTCCTGCGAAGATGCAGGCTATGTGTTTCCACTCTGGTCTATTTTTCCCGAAAATTACTAAAAAAATCATAACTCCTGAATTACTTAAAATCGTGGAAAATACATGGGAGAGATTCGTATACCCCTAGACCTAAGTCTAGGGAACCAAATTTTTTTCTTTGGACGCCACCTTTCCGGCCACCCTGTATAGTAGCAATTATAAAAACAATAGATACTTCGACACCACCGCTCCAGCGCCATTTGTAACATTTCGCTTTCTTTTTCAGAAATCGGCGTAAGTTCATCGAGAAATTATCTACATTAAGATCTGATACCAAAAGTGCCATTTGTATTCAAAAGTTTCAATAGAAAATAAGCCAATTTCCAAATTAAATTCCGTTTAATATCCACTATTTTGTTTTATTTTGGGACAAAGGTAGTAAGATAACCCTATGATAACATGATAACAATTGTTAATGTAGTCACCCGTCTACTTTTCGCAAGCAAGACTAAAATAAATAGAACCACGTAGTACTTAGAAAAGTATTGTCTTAGTTCTATTTATACTCATATGTAAAGATCTATTTATACTTGTCTTCACTTAATCAATCTTTCAACTATATCTGATATTTGCTGATATCGGTTAAGGAAAAGGTTAAATTACGTAACTTCGTGCCACCCATTATGGACTGAGTTTATACAAGGGTGGGGATTCGCGTGATTTTCATATATTTTATAGATATGGGTCTCTTAATTACAAAAACAAGTCAAAAAGTTAGGCAACTAGAAGTTAGTTCTGGAAAAAAATACTGGTGCCATATGGCACCGCTAGCTTGTTATGTAGGTGTTTTGGCAGAATTTAATTTGAACATTATGATAGTCATTTTTGACTAAGAATGTGTAAAAAAATTAAACAAGTCACATTTTTTAATTTATTGTATTGAACGATCAGCAAACCTACATAATATAAAATTGAAAATTGCAAGAAAGGCACAGTCCTACACCACATTTTCGGCATTCAGCCCTTGTTTGGCTTTTGCAAGATTCGAGGGAACACTTTCTGCGCTTACCGCCCTCGCAAGGTACGAGCAAATGACACCATCGAAACGAATATCGTCAGATACTCTATTCCCTGTTTTAGAGAACTTTGATGCAGCTGGGTGACCTCCTGCGTTAGGCAGGGACTGGAATTTCTACTGGTGTTTTCTCTCTATACTTTGTGTAATCTCCTTCAGGAAACACATTTTCGCTGCGATTTATATTTTCATGTACCCAAGTTTTTGAAGTTTTCTTAGCTTGTTTTGCGAGTGGTTCATCATGCTTCTACTTCCTCTTGAAATTCGTCTTCGCTCTCTCTATCTGGTGAAGATAACTGCACACGACGCGGTGTTCTTTTTCTCTTCGAAGCCAGTCTCACTTGACATTAGGCGTTAAGTTGCCGTTCAGATAAATTATTTATTAAACGTTCGTCATCTTTGTCACCCAAGTCTTCATCTGTAACAATAGTTGGATCAGATGGTTCAATATAAACCGAATCTGGATCAGCATTCTCGTCGTCTTCAAGAGCAGCAAGCGCTTCATAAAGTGCACAATCCCTAAAAACATAAATGTAAACGTAAATATCTTCATTCACTAAAACCTAGGGTCTCTAACTGGAAACAACTAACAACAAAATTAATAAAATACATTAAACTGACCAAAAACTTATAAAACTAATAGAACATGGCTAATGTACGAAAAGTCACGGTAGTCGCCTAGCGGTGCCGTACGGCACCCACGAGAATTACCTCGTTGTATTACCGATACCAAAAGTAATTTGAATTAAAATCATATGCTATATTGTCACATTATGCAAAAACAATACTATAGTACAAACCAAACATGCTAAAACACAATTTATTTAAAAATTATGAATACTTACTTGAAAGTAATATCCATTTTTGACGACGTTTTTTCAACACTTAAGTTTATGGTAGCATTAAAACAAAATACTTCTTATTGGCTGATTCTAACATGTAATCAAAGACTGACCAATAAACTCTCAATTCTGACATAAAACAATCACATTCAACTATGCGTTTCGGTTGAGGCCACAAAATTTCAAACATCTAAATTGCGATGCCAAATGGCACCGCAAGTCTATAATGGGTCTCAGCTAGGTAGTAAGTAGGAACAAATAGTAAACGCCCATATATTTTGATACTTACCAATGTTACCTACACTTGCTTACCTAGCTTACTTTAATACAAACAGCGAGTTGAATTGACGGATTCAATTATCACTACACTGTACTTATTCAAGTATAAATAGCCCTTAACAGGCTTGGGTTCTTTCTGCAGTGACGATAACTCACGGATCAAAACCGTGTAACTTTAAAAAGAAGGAATTACTTTCTGTACCTAAGAATCACCTCACGATAAACATAATTACGAATTTATACGCATTATTATATAAGAAATAAAAAAAAATTATAAAGGATAAATGCAAGAGAACATAGAGCTATGCGTTAGTGGTCTTTTTTGTCATGTATACTTGTTACTTTTATTTTTGCATTAAAAGCAGAACTATGTTTAGAATGCTACACCTGAAGTAAAATTTAATTAAAATTTGAGTTGATTGCAACTTAGTTGACATAGAAAAATGTGATAAAATGATTTAGCCGACTGTAACGAAGCTAGAGACGAAAAACTAGCTATATGATTAATAAAATAAAAAATACATTCTAAATTTAATTACTCTTTCTAAGTTAGTGACCATGCTATGACTTAGAAAGAATATATATAACTTATGTGTGTTTCTAATACTCACCAAAAGACTTCGCATTGGTGTATGTAACTTCACTAAAAATTGAAAATAAAACATGATTTTTTTCGCACACAAGAAACACACAGAAAACTAAGTAAGTAGTTCAAAATCTTTTTTCGAAGCCATTATTGGTATATAGCTAAGGTAGCTTTTTTTTTTACCTTATTTTCAGCTTAATGTTATCTTGTTGCAGTCGGTTCTTTTTAATCCAGTCGATCTGTTGCATTGAATCCAGAAAAAAAAGTGACGCACTGACAAAGAATTTTCGAAGTACAGTAAAATGCACATCACGCGTAACGATTTTTACAATTACCACTTATTAAGTACCTAAAGCTATCCAATTACTTTCGATTGCTTCTAACTTTTATGTTTAGTAATTAATTTATTTTTTCACAAAAAGCCTGATAGTAATTACCTTACATAGTGACGCTTGTGTGATTCTTAAGATAGTATTTTTTTTTCGTAATTAAGTAAGGTGTTTTATCAATCATAATTGTGTAATTATTAGGATATCCATTATTGTTATTCAGACTCGGACGCGTGAATAAACGAAATGTGGAAAACTATACTAGTTGTCTCATGTGTTGCTGTTGGTAAGTAAGAATATAAATAGTCTTAAAATAGCGCCTAAAATAGTCTTCAAAGTTTAGTCAAGGGTATTTAAGTTTTGAGCTGATTAATGTGCGCTCAAAAGCCACAAAGTGCGAATGTTAGCTGAAGCTTGGAAGATACTCGTATGGCTGGCAATAAGAATATTACTTACACAGTATGGGTTTACGCAGTGTGATTTAGAAGCGTAAATTGAATACTTTGCTAAAAAAATAAAATAAATTATAGTATTGTCAGACAAGTGCCTAACCCGACTAATCTTTGATTTGAACGACAAATCGAAACGTTGGAAGTGGCTCACCTCAGTCAGAGTAACAAAAGACGATTGACACGAGGCGATGCGCGTCAGAAATATTTGTGGCTCAAACACAAACCAGACCTGTCACATCTTTGGCTGTCGTCAATCTTCGCTTCGTCGTAGCCCGTCAGCTGTCAGACGTGATCCTCGAAAGCCTACCTTAAATAACGCATAAAATATCCTCTCGTGTTGCAGCTCAGCCCATGAAACAGAACAGCTTTGGTTCCTTGACAATTTTATAAAATTCGTAGAATTAAATTTGATCAGACTTGAATGATAAATTAAAGAGGCGAACTTTAGGCAGCCTTTGATAGGCAGCCTTTAAATTTTCCTCGATAACTTTTTGCGTCTTAATAATAATAATAAAGTATTTATTTCCTCAACAACAATCACATTAATGAAGAACATAACAAGTGATACATATTACATTATATTGTTGAGGCTGGTCCCTAAACTAGGAGATCCTGTACTATAGGACAATATACCTATACACTATGCTCAGTACATCGAGGACAACACGTTACTAGCAAAATCGTTCACCAGACTTGTATGATAAATTAACGAGCATTTTTGGCGATTTTCAATCCTCCATAAAAACTGCTACGGCGCGGTGGGTTGAGACCTTTTTTTAAGATCACGAAAGCGCGTTCGTTTCAAAAATCATGACGAAAAACACCAGACATTTTGATGATATCAGTCTTACACTTGCAGATAGTCTAATACCAACCAACCAACTGCGTCAATTTGTACAAAAATTTAAACTTGATTGGCACTAAATTTGTGCTACAAAAAATGTTCAGTTACATGGCCTAGCTACCACCACCTGAAAGGTTTTGCTTTTAAATAAATAAATATGTGGGGATATCTTCACACACGGCCATCTGATCCCAAACTAAGCAGAGCTTGTACTATGGGTACCAGACAGTTGATATACATTACACAAATAGATAAATACATACTTGTATAGATAAACAACAACCAGATACAAGGCAAACACAAATTTTCATCACACAAATGTTTGGCCTGGGCGGGATTCGAACCCGCGACCCTGTGCGTCGGAGGCAGATACACTACCACCTGGGCTACGGAGCCGCCGCTTTACTAACACGTTGCATAGACTTTTAACCTCGCTCGTCGTCGATGACTTTACCTATACAACAGGTGCAGTTAAGGAGGATGAGAAGTTGTTCAAGAGGACTCTAGTCGAATACTGCAAGGATAACGGGGCTGAAGATGATATGGCTGGTGAAGTGCTCGTGAGTGAACCTTGATAAATAAGGATATTAATGAGGATCATCCACATACCACAAAATCTCACTAAAACTTATAAAAGAAAACATCGTGAGAAAAACCCCATCTCCCGACCCGAACCGTGAAACCGACCAAGCCGTACTAACTTTTAAATGATAAAAATGCTTATTATGTAAATGGTTGCATAATCATCAAATGACTGGAATTTCCTTTTAAGCATTACAATGCCTGTGGTAGGAGACTGCGCTCCTCCCATTCAAGATAGTTACTAACATATATTTTTTTTAAACTGATTTTACAAATTAAAACTAACTTTTTAACAATAAGAAACGAATTAATGTATGTTTGTATGCGTGTGTGGTTGTATGTGTGTGTCACGTAGGGTGGTTTGTTAAGTTACACGTTGCATGAGTAATCCAGCTTCTTCATAGTTTATACTTTGCAAGCAAATTACTTTTAAATTAGCCTAATTGTCTAAGGCCACCTTTAGAGTTAGCTAAATGCATAGTCTAATTTGGTATATACTATGTTTGGGACACACTTGGGACTGTGAATTAGTAAACAGCAACAGCAATGGTTTTTTTTTAAGACAAAGTGTAAAGCTGTGTAGGCCTGATTGCTCATAATTAGGGTACTCTGGGGTATGGAAGGCTAGGGGGAATCTTGCACTTTTTACTTCTTTTTCACGCTCCGGTTAGGCTGGAAAACAAACCAACTCTAAACCATTTTCAAATAGATTGATTCTCATCCTAAAATCAATGCCAAAGACGGCAAAAGCTGTATAGCCAGTAACAACAAGCAGCCGCCTACGGAGGCCACACGCAACAGTACACTGAGGGGTAGGGATGTAGAGTTCAGGGGCAGCTACCGCCGTATCTGCCGTATCAACTATACGGGGCCCCCGACGTGCGTAAGCAAAAATTAATAAAAACTTCCCAATTTTTATTTTATTTCAGAAATGACAAAAAAAAATCCTTTTATTCCCGCGTAAAGCGTGCGTTCAAAAGTTAGCAACACCCTACATCGGTTATCGCGGGCTGCGGGATTTCCCCGTTTAAGTCATTTACTTTACTTAAACTTAAGTTTGCCGAAAAAAAGGCAAGGAGAGTATATATGTAATTTGAATTGTTTGTAAAAATTTTGGAAAAAGTCACAGATAGATAATTATAAATAATATTAATAATACTAATGCTACTAATACTATTATATTACTATTATTATTAATATTATGAATATTTCTTTTAATTTTATGCAATCATTTTTTTTTGTGAGAAATCTTTACCCTTCCTAGGCCCCCAAACAAATTTTTATACGGGGGCACGCTACGTCACTGGTAGAGTTGGTTATTAAAGAGTTTGTTCTATTATAGGAAGCGATCAAGACTTCCGTCAAGTGCATTGGGAAGGTAGTCAACCTTAACACAATTAGGAGAGAGGTCGCATTTGCCAGGGAAAGCAGCGACAGCATGCAAACTCTGAACGATGTCTTTGCGGGGTAAGTAGAATAGAATATATGCACGCACAAGAAACACACAAAGAACTAAGAAAAAGTGTGAACAGATGGGTTACCTTATTGCTAAGGTAGCAATTTCTTCCAAGTAACCTTGGTAAGTAATTCTGTCGTCTTTTTTTATATTTATTTAAACCTGGTCCTGCAAATCTGCTTAGACAGTTTGTTTGCAGGAGAGATTTATCTTTATCTTTAATATCTCACGAGGTTCGTCGTTTTTTGTGATTTTACCTGCATTCTCCCGCCAAACCCTTTTGCATGCATGTTAAAAATTCAAGCTCTAAAGGAGAGTAACTGATAAAAGCAGGCTAATATTATCTTCTCTTAAATTGATTTTATTGGCTATACAAGTTTATCTGACAAAAACATATTTTCTAACACCATCTACTATTAAAGATAAAAGCACCATCATAGCGCTAAACAAGGTCGGATGACATAAAGTAGTCAAATACTTTAAAAAATCACGGTATGAGTACGCTCGGGCAAGACTCGGTCAGACCGCACTCGTATCGTGTAAAGCCGTTTTATCACTATGATGTAAACTTAAACCAGATACTGCAGCAAGTCTTCAGAGCTGAAATCGTGTGTGCACATCATGAGCCACACGTTTTCCCAGTGCATGAGCGCGAGGGTTCGCGGTCAAATCAAAGGGTACAAAAAAGCCTTCGACGGCTTCGCCGACTACGTTTGCCAGGATAATGACGGAAATATTAATATTGCTGGTGAGTATACTATACATAAAACGTGTATTTGTGTATACAGCATGAAATTTACATCGTTTTGTTCCCGCCGTGTAGTGATAGTACCCGTCAAACTGAACAACTATTCACGAAAAAAAAAATTCCTGTGACAAAAAAATGTATGGTCTCTCCATACAAAATGGGTCGGTCGAGAGTCTCACTTTGTATGGAGAGACCAAAAATTTTTTTGTCGCAGGAATTTTTTTTTTCGTGAAAAGTTTTTCAGTTTGACGGGTACTATCACTACACGGCGGGAACAAAACGATGTAAATTTCACGGTGTATAGAAGCAAAAAACACACACAGAAAAGTTCAATGTTGTAATCTTTCAAAAATTTGGGAAACATAATTATTATCTCTAAGACTACAAATTATCGCGGAACATCGAGGGGTGGGGATTCGGGTAGGGCTTGGGTGACATTAAAAAATAAATAAATTAATATCATTTCTTGGACCATCCTGTATTTCAAAGCTTTTTGTGTACCATACTGTCATGACGATGGATCTGTCCAACGGAAACATATCCAAGCCAATAAATACATCACTAGGGTTTGTGAGGTCGGTTGTCGACCTTACAACCTACACGATGAAGAAGACGAATACATCGAAAAACTGTTTGGAAATAGTTTGACTTAAGGCCGGGTTATTGCAAAAATTAGCAATTCAACGCGAAATAACGTTCATATTAGCGTGCGATGCTTCACGGTGGTTACGTCCGACACTGCGCAGGAATCGTGCGAAAAAATAGTTTTTCTTGAACTCTTTTGCTTATTAACAGAAAATGGCAGAGTTTATGAAAAATGTGATCGATTTAAAATCTAAGTCAGTAATTGGCAAGTAATATTTACGAAAAAAAACTATGGTTATCGTTTTAAATTACGAGATCTAGGACGTCAAAAACATTTTTGCTGCTTTTTTTACGAACTTGTGCTTTTTATTTCTAAATTATTATAATGTATTTAAAAATTCTACTCGATTTAAAATTTAATTAAGGATATATTCTGTTAGCATAAATTTTATAACATTTATAAAATCAATAAAAGTGCTGGTATTGATCGTCAAAGTAGCGACTATGGGCGCTATTTCCACATAACCCCGCCTTAACGAAAAATCTTTTAATTCGTTTAAGATAGTAAAGTTTTCGTAAACTTGTACATACATATTATCATCAGCAGCTTATATACGTCCCCTCCAAGGCCGACATACATATACTTACTAATTTATTATTACACTAACATTATCACAATCACAACCACAACCACGAAAATCTTAAAACATAATTTATTATTTAAGTATCATTTCGAGTTAAGGTCAATTTCTTTTAGAGTTTCGTGAGGTCGGTCGTCGGCCTTACAGTCTATTTACTATATCGGACACATTAATTTTACTATTGGTTTGCATTTGCAGTTTTCGTCCACGACGATGGTGTTAAATGCATAGAAAACAATATGGATAAGTTTCGTGACTGCACTGAAAATATGAAGAACAACGTCTTTTGGGTGATACAATGATCTTTATTTATCTCCTACATTCTCAATAAAATATTTTACCTACACTAATTAGGAAGTAGGAATTAGGAATAAAATTTTTCGGTTAATTTTGTTAATTTTTTTTTATAAAAAAATATTGTTACTTGTAATAAAACTAATCTTGAGTGGCAGTCAACTATGAAACAGAACTACAATTGCGCATAACAATATTATAATATTTATACGTATGATTAGTATAAAACACAGACTTATAAAGGGACTAAACACACCTTTTCTAGTGTATGGCATTTATACTACAAACACAACATTCCTCACACACATTTATTACACAGGGCCGCATTTAATGGGCGACAGCCTCATTTCATATTTTAGGTATTAATTTATGTTATAATTATAATTTTGTTAACATACTCAGTCAATCCTAAAATCAACCTGAATGAACACCACATTCATAATTGTTCGATTATTGTGTCGTGCGTAGTGTTTGCTACGCGTAAACATTGTAGCTAGTGCTACGCTTCTCGTAGAGAGTGCTACGTTTGCTACGCACGCCGTAGCCTATGACTGTAGCAGCAATTATAAAATTTTGAATTTTCTCACTTTTTTTAGTTTTGTTTTAGTTGTTGTATCGATGTAGTTGTAGTATTATTGCAATTTTAGTATTGTAGAACATAATTTTTGCATATTACATCACCTACAGCACGCACAGGCATTGTCAGGCAAAGTTACGAGTATATTTTTTTTTCTATATGTGCGTGTTTCGCCAACTGGGCTAAAAGGGTTATTAAATATTTGTTAATTCTAGGAGCACTGTGAAGACTTTGACAAATTTTCCAACTGCGTAAAGAAAATAGCTAAAAAATGCCCAAAACGCAGCGTAGGTACATTAATAGAAGATCTTCTCATGGCTACAAGAGCTAAATCTCCGTGTGACAAGGTGAGAGACAAGCAATAATACTTATGATATCATCAACGGCCCGTTACAGCCCACTGCTGGACTATGAGCCTCCTCCACTTAAGTGGAGATAAAGATAAAGATAAAAGTGTCTTTATTCGAAGTAAGATTTAACAAAATCATTTTTCGACGTCAAAGCAAGATGGCCCGTTCACTACAAGTATACGCCTTCTGTGGAGAAGAACGGCCAGAAGAGAGGTTTTGCTATAATCTCCACGCTTGGCAGGCGGTTTGGAGATCGCAGATTAAAAGGTCATGTATCAAAGAGCGCTGCTGCCCGTTTTAATAAACTTTGCTGCAGGAAAAAATTACTCCCACGTAGAAAAATCTGAACAAAGCAGTCGTAAAATTATTTTTTGTAATCTTAATTAGAATTGTCGTTAAAATAACATATGATTCAGATTAATGGCTATAAATGTATTGTTTTATAACCTCTATTAAATAGTAAAATAAAAAAACAAGTGCAACATTTTCCTTCGTTAGAATAGCGGAGAGCAGCAAAAAGAGGTCTTTGTCCACTAATAGACCTCTTTCGGCTGAGATGATGATGATAGTGATGATGGTTACAAGTCTGCGGCTCACTTTGGTAGAAATAGCGATTAGGTCCATTCAAGATGATGATGATTTATACTTCTTATTCTATCTAACTTTTACATGTTTACAGAGTTATAACAGGTAAGATTTTGAAAGCGACTTTTTAAGAAAGCTGAAATATTTTTTTGATCCAGAGGCAAAATTTTTATTATTTTTATTTTTTATCGGTTATTATTATTTCATATTGTTATCGGTTCATATTGTTATTGTTTGTTATGTCATATCGCTTTGTTCGCTTGTGTGCAATAAAGTGTTTACTTACTAACGCAAACTCCAAAACAAAATGATTCCTTATACAACGTTTTACAAAAGCAAAATAATGCAAAACCTCACCAGGCTCGATTTTTGATAGAACATTTGCATTGTACTTATTAAAAAAACAAATAAATGTTTTTTCAGTACCGCTCTAAAGCTAAGACTGAAGCGAGGCTTGTTAACTGAATCCAGCACAAGAGAACTTAGAACAGAGCACGGCGAAAACTCAACAATAATACCAACCGCACCATACGAAACAAAAACGGATCTGTTGTTAATTTTGGGAGCACACGACGAAAACTCGACAGCTATAACAACTGCGCTATACGAAAATGAAAGTGATTGGTGGTGGTCGTTATTATTTGGATCTTTATTCGTAGGTTTACATAATGAAAACAAAACAGGTGTAACAACAGCAACATACGATAACGAAACTGATTGGTCGTGGTCGTTATTTTTTGGTTTAGATAAAACTAGAGATAAAAACACGACAGGTATACCAATAGCACCATATAAAAATGAATCTGACTGGTCGTTGTTATTGGGATTAAGATCTAGTGGTAATGGTATGTACTGAAATTATAATAATAAAATAATCTATTCGTCAACAGTCAATATACGTCCCCACCGAGGGGCTCGAGTCTACCTTGAATTAGGGCGATTAGGCCTCAGTCGACCACGCTGGCCCAGTGCGGGTTGGTCGACTTCACACACAACCTTTGAATTTCGTCGCAGGAGTGTGCAGGTTTCATCACGATGTTTTCCTTCACCGTAAGAGCGTCGAATAAACGTATAAATATAAATTCGAAAACACATAGGTACGTGGTGCAGATCGCGCCCGCGTCTTCCGGACGGGAGGCAGCGGCCCTAGCCACTAGACCACTGACGCTCACAAATCTATTGGTTTAAATTAAAGCAGATAGATAATGTATTATATTCTTAATTGCAAAAGTACACCATACATAAATAAATTATTATACCTGGGCTGATTGATAACTGGCCGAAACGACGAACTTAAAAAAATGATACGCAAAAAAAAAAAAAACATTATATTTTGGCATCTTTTTGAAAATAGAACGCCAAATTTGAATTTAATCGAACTGGTGGAATTTGTTTGATAGGACGTAGAACTTTCTCTGTCGTAAATTTTCTTAACAATGGAAAGAAACGAAATTCGTGCGGTGATAAAGTTTTACGTTTTAAAACAGAAAACAGCAACCCAGATTAAAACCAAGCTAGACAGTGTTTTAGGTAATTCTGCTCCTGCATTGAGTACAATTCACACCTGGGTAACTGATTTTAAACGTGGAAGACAGAGTTGCGAAGACGCCCACAGGTCTGGCCGTCCAAATGAAGTCACGAATCCGGACATGATCAAAAAAATTCACAAAATTGTATTGAATGATCGGCGCTTGAAGTTGCGAGAGATAGCAGAGATGGTGAGCATTTCATCTGAACGCGTTTTTAATATTTTGCACCAACATTTGGGAATGAAAAAGCTTTGCGCGCGATGGGTGCCGCGTTTGCTCACTGTTGACCAAAAGCAACGTCGAGTGGACGATTCATCGGAGTGTTTGGCGCTGTTTAACCGAGATCCTAACGAGTTTTCGCGGCGTTATGTAGCAGTCGATGAAACCTGGATACATCATTATACTCCCGAGACAAAAGAACAATCTAAGCAGTGGACTGAGAGCGGAAGACCTGCGCCGAAGAAAGCAAAAACGGTTTTGTCGGCCGGCAAAGTGATGGCGACTGTTTTTTGGGATGCTCGAGGGATTATTTTAGTGGATTATCTGCAAAAAGGAAAAACAATAAATGGAGAGTACTACGCAAGCTTGCTGCAAAAATTAAGTGAAGAAATCCAGAAAAAACGACCACATTCGGCCAAGAAAAAAGTTTTGTTCCACCATGACAACGCACCTGACACACGTCAATGGTTGCAGTCGCCAAACTCCATGAATTGCGGTTCGAATTGCTACCGCATCCACCCTATTCCCCGGATCTGGCCCCGTGTGACTTCCACTTATTCCCAAACCTGAAGAAATGGTTAGGTGGCCAGAGATTTTTATCAAATGAAGAAGTCATTGTTGCCGTGGACGAGTATTTAGAGGGGTTGGAGAAAACATTTTATCAAACTGGTGTAACGGCATTGGAGAAGCGCTGGACTAAATGCATCGAGGTAGAAGGAAACTACGTTGAGAAATAAATTTATTTTAAATAGATTTTTAAAGTTTTTCTTTGTCGTTTCGGAAACTTATCAATCAGCCCTCGTAGCTAGCGCGATATAGTACGACACGTAAGGAATTGTACATTTTCTAAGTTCCTTCTCACTGTTAACAAAGTAACTAAATTATAATTATGACAAACTATATTAATCTATATAATTATGCAGTGCGTCGATGGTGACGAGGGTTTGATCCTTACTATGTATACCATTGCGTTTTCGAATTTTGAATTCATATGTACGTTTATTCGACGCTCTTATGGTGAAACATCGTGAGGAAACCTGCACACATAATTCAAAGGTTGTATGTGAAGTCGATGAGCGTTGTAGCAGATGGGTTCTCGAATGGAGACTGCGTACCGGGAAACGTAGTGTGGGACGCCCCCCTGCCAGGTGGACTGATGACCTGAGGAAAGCGGGTGATCGTGCGCTTTGGCGTACCCTTGGGGAGGCCTACGTCCAGCAGTGGACTGCAATAGGCTGATTGATGTGAAGTCGACCAATCCGCACTGGGCCAACGTGGTCGACTATGGCCTAATCGCCCTGCTCTAGCGTAGGCTCGCGCCCCTCGATGGGTACGTATATGAGCTGTTGATGATGATGACTGCTATTATTTGCTTGAAGATGTTTGTTTGTTTCTTTGGGTCTCCTGTGTTTTCTGATACAAAGACTGAATTTAAAAGGATAATTAAGTAACCTACCTTAACGATAGACTATTCTTGTTTATTCTCTGTTTGTTTCCTACGCAGATGCCCTAGGAGAGTACAGGTTGTCCGCAGAAGGGATGACGAAATACAGGGGATTGATGAGGTACTACTGCACGAGTAGCGGCGGCACAGACGATGATTTCGACAAAATGCTGGTACCTTCGTGCTTATGTATTTAAAACCCCATGAATCTATATCATCATCACGGTCACAAACCTTGGTGCGAGTGCTATTGAGCCACCAAAGCCCCTGTCTATGATGTCTCATGACATGACTCATTTTAAGTTATAACGACGATTTCCGTCGATAATAGCCGAAACCAACGGTTTTAACGTGACTTCTAAGAGGGTCCGTAAAGGTTGAGTTAATAAGGATCGGTTAGTGCTTTTCGTAACGATTTCGCTGAATAACCCGAACGTATGGTTAACCTTATAATACCGCTGAATCAACTTTATTAATGTATGATGTCAGAGAGAGAAAGCAAAAGACATTTCATATATTCTATCTTATTCTTTCCCATTAGTCAGCTGTAATATACGAATTAAGCGGTATCGCATAAAGGTTGAGCGTCGGTGGTCTAGTGGCTAGGGCCGCTGACTCCCGTCCGGGAGACGCGGGTTCGATCCCCACCACGTAGCAATGTGTTTTCGAATTACAAATTCATATGTATGTTTATTCGACGCTCTTACGGTAAAGGAAAACATCGTGATGAAACCTGCACACTCCTGCGAAGAAATACAGAGGTTGTGTGTGAAGTCGACCAACCCGCACTGGGCCAGCGTGGTCGACTAAGGCCTAATTGCCCTAATTCAGGGTAGGCTCGAGCCCCTCGGTGGGGACGTATATGAGTTGTTGATGCACAAAGGTTAACCTTCATATAGCTTATTTTGGATCTTAGCGGTTTAACGACAACCCGGGTTTATATACCAACAGAAAAAAAGACCATAAAAAAAACAATAACTAACAATTACTATTGTTTTGTGCTTTGGTTGACAGTCTCACAAAGAGATTATTGATGTCAATAGTGGACCTACCGGGATTTGCACCTAGTGCCTTTGTATGAGTATGTAGGGATGAACGCTCACCGCCAGAGTTACCGAAAATTAGCCTTTCTTACAAATACTTTTTGAGATTTGCAGTCAAACACAAACTGCAGTTGCCCTATTAACTGGTGCGCAATATTCAATTTGAAACAATGGCCTCGATTCAGGTAGTCGCCTTCTAATTCTAATTTTAAATACAGCTATCTTTTTCGTTTTTATGACTAATGAAACCATCACCAGAGGTGATGAATTCAGACGAACGAATGATATTATTTTGAATGAATGATAACCTAAAATAAAGGCATAGCTGTCAGATAAAGAGATTTTTAAGTCGGTTGTTTAACGTGCTCTCTAAAATTGTGCAATCAACGCGTTTATAAGGTTCAAATTCGAAATTTGACAGCTCTAATATTAGGATGGCCATCTCCTGTAACTTTTTAATCTTTAAAAGACGGAAAGGACTGACGAACTTAAGAGCGTGACTGTGTGAATCGTGACCAACATTTTTTTCTATTTACAATTTTCGATATTTGTTCACAGAAAGAGATGGGACAATGCATCAAGTGCCTCAGGAAGATAGTCGACCCTAAAAGAGTTAAAGTTGAGATCGAAATAGCCCGGCCTTTTGGCAGGAGAGGATTGAGAGTAGTCTTTAGAAAGTGAGTAGTTTTTTTTTAATAACCCTAATTACAAAAGCGGAAGTAATTTTAGTAACTCTCGTCTGTCTGTTTGTTACGCCTTCACAGATAAACAACTGAAACAATTTTGATGATTGGTATAAAAACAAAGTACCTGAGGGCGGACATACTTAGACAACTATTTACCGCGGGAAAATGCCTGTCGGTATAGCAATTCAACGCAGTAAAATATCTAAAACTATAGTGCCATCTATGAACGCGGTGACGCAAGTTATATAGAACTAAGAAGAAAATAAAATAATCGGCCAAGCACGTGTCAGGCCATGCAAAGTGTAGGATGAGAGGTTTAAGACAGTTCACATTCATCAAAATATTTTTCTATGATATTTGACCAAATGTCTTACTTGTACAAGTACATTTTATAAGTTGGTCTATTATTCGATAACCTGTAAAGCCTACTTGATGTTGATGATATACTATACATTACTACCGTGATTTTTTCACATTTCCAAATACAACGGTTTCGCTGGTAGGGGGGGGGGACTTGACTTTAACAAAAAAAAGCACTTTAAAGATAAAGTTAAAAAGATAAAGACAATTTATTTGTTGGAAATAGGTAAAATTACAATGAAAACGAAATAAAACGAAATATTTCTGGAACGTACACTAGCATAGAAAAATGGTCCTAGCAACCTGGGGGTTCCCATTATTTAAAAAAAACCTATCTGTAGCGACACATGTTGCCTGTGACGATACCTCACTCACACTATAAGGTAATCGTGAATAAAAAAAATAACCCCCACTTCACGTAGCCCCCACAGAGGAAACCTAAAAAAAGCTTGGTCGGCATGATTATATGTATGTATATCCATGCCAAATTACAGCCTTCTAGTACTAAGGGTCTCTGAGCTAAGCCGCGGACGGACAAACAGACATACATGGTGAAACTATAAGGGTTCCTTTTTTACTACGGAACCCTAAAAAGGGAAAATCCACAAACAACGCGGGCGTAGCCGCGATCGGAAAGCGTATCACACTACTCGTAATAAATAAATGTGAAAATAAATTTGGATGTTTGTTCCGCCTTCACGCTTAAAGTACTCAACGGATTTGGATTACATTTGGAAAAGAGATAGTTTGTAACCTGGATTAACACATAGCATACTTTTTACGGGAAAAAGTCTTATTCCCACGGGATAATCTTACGTAACGCGAGCGTAGCCGCGGGCAGACCAGTAGTAATATATATATATTTTGCAGATACTGCCAAAAGACTTGGCTTATTAAGGAGTGTATCTTTGCTCTGACTTTTAAAACGGTGCCCGATTGCATGGCCGAAGATCATGAAAACTACGTAGTCGCTTACAACGCCATTATAGACATGACCATTAATTTCTGGTGCTACAAAGGAGGTGATAGGATTGCTCGTGAGTATTTTTACCTATTTTTTTTAAGACCACGATGACTTTTACAGCGTATCGTTGGTGTAGAGGATAGGACCGCTGTCTTACAATACAATACAAATATCCAAGGTGTCCAAGGTATATCCAAGGTGTCCAAGGTATATAAGTACTTCTAATATGTTTTTTTTTTCTTCCGTCGAAACCCACCTCATAACAATCTGTTTTCGAATTACGAATTCATATGTACGTTTATTCGACGCTCTTGCGATGAAGGAAAACATTGTGATGAAACCTGCACACTCCTGCCAAGAAATTCAAAGGTTCCCGCCCGCACTGGGCCAGCAGTGTGGTCGACTAAGGCCTGATCGCCCTAATTCAGGGCAGGCTCGAGCCACTCGATGGGGTGTTGATGATGAAGACAGGAACATTTAGGAAGATTTTGGGTTAAGATTCGGCATAAATGCATAATAGCGCACCTAAATGGAGGTACACTAAGCAATAATATCGGCCAAGTGCGTGTCTCTCTCAGTCTTTCTTTTACTATTTGTTCGTAGTCTAATAAAATAAAATAGTAACCGAAAATAAACCAACCGTATTTTACTAATAAGTATTATTTGTTTTACAGTGTACTATTCTAATGATGGCCCTAATTGCTTCACAAGTCAGTTCGCAACCATGCAGAAATGTGGCAACATATTTGAGACCACCGTTTTTTGGGTAAGCAAAGTAATTTAGTACATAATTATTTATACACCGTGAAATTTCCTCGGTTGATTTTAGTTAAAGGGAGTATTCAGTCCGTTGCATGAACAACATCCCCCAAGGAACAGGGCTGTGAAACAACAAAACAATTGGCCCGATCGAATGAATCGATTTACTATGGGGGATGCAATTTTTTTTTCATTTGTCAATTCATTTTCTTTGGGGAAAGTTGTTCATTAAGAAAATCAATCGATGAAATTTCACGGTGTATATCAAATCAAATCAACGGCCCGTTACAGTCCACTGCTGGACTAATGAGCCTCCTCCACTTAAGTGGAGGGTTTTGCCATAATCTCCACGCTTGGCAGGCGGGTTGGAGATCGCAGATTAAAAGGTTACTGTATCAGAGAGCGCTGCTGCCCGTTCCCTATTCAACGTGTAGTCCCTAAGTCGCCTCTTACGACACCCACGGGAAGAGTAGGGGTTGGTGACAAAATGTATTTATTCTACTCTGCCGTCACCACACGGTGTATAAGGTCTAGCTTATAAGGCTGAACGCTCCTTACGGGATGAGCAGAACTTCGGGTTTTAGGTGGTTTAAAATTGACCAATGACGTCACCAGTTACGTAACGCCAGTCATAGTCATGAGATCATGGCGTGCGTGAATCTAGAAATGTGACTTCGACTTAATGTCAAAAAACTACAATTTCCTAGCAGGTTTCGCAAACATATAGGATGTAAGTGACAACATTTAGTACAAAATCCAGTATATTACAAAGCTCTTTTTATATACATTATCAATACAGTGGACAAGATTTGAAAGTGGAAGTAAAACGTATATTACAAGGTACTCTGTGAGTAAAAAAACTGAACTAACTTCAAACAAACAACAGGAGGAGGAACAAGTTTAGTGTAAAAAATAAATAAATGTATTCGGCTAAAGGACTAGTTTCCAGGCCAGGAATCATTTAAAAAAAAAAATGCTAAAATAATCGACACAAAAAAAAAGAAAAAGCAAAAAAAGATTTATCTTTTTTTTTTCAAGTTCAATAAGGTTGACTAAGAAAAGTGGAAACCTCTCTCGGTTAAATTATCTGCTACTCTGCCCGCCGCGAAATCAATGCGTGTACGTTTATTAATTTACAATACACCGCTGCTTATTTAATTCTAGCAGTTAAATTTGCAAGAAAGTGGTACTGTGTTTAGAAATCGTATTTCTATGTTGACGTAATAAGCAATAAAAACCGAATAATAACCGAACCGAAAAAAAAAAATCCCTAAAGAAATTCCAGTAGAATATGATTCACAATCACGGGCTAAAATTAAATGTAACCCTGAGACCAGTCACTTACACTTACACCCATTGATATACTAGGTAATAATAATAACACGCTTTAGCACGCACTAAAAATTACAATTGGATGTCCGCCATGTTGGATTTAAGTCACGTGAATATTTTTTTCGTATTCCTGACAGCAAATCCTTTCATTTGATACCCATATCATGGGGGTGCATTTCAAATAGCCTGTCCGCCATCTTGGATTTAAGTCACGTGACTATTTTTTTTTCGTTTTCCTGACAGCAAACCCTTTCATTTGATACCCATATCATGGGGGTGGATTTCAAACAGCCAGTCCGCCATCTTGGGGAGGCCGCCATTTTGTAATGACGTTTCTTAGCTAGTCATGCATATATTGTCATCAGAACTCAGAGCGTGTGCAAAATTTCATCCTAATCGAAGACCGGGAAGTGGGTCAAATTAAGATTCCAAGATTTTCTTCCATACATACAAGTGAAGCTAATATAAGTGTGTTAAAAAGGCGTAGATAAGTCATACGCGCTCAAAAAGCGGCACACCAAAAGTTGGCTAATTAGCCAACCTGAACTTACTCACGCGTCGCTTTGTCTCTTTTTCGCACTAATGCTTAGACTTGCCGTACTTGTGTAAGTTTTGTGCCATGTTAAAACACCGTTAGCCTTGTAAGTGACCTATCTACGCCTTTTTACTTATAATATCATTGCTTACACCCATATAAAGTATTAAACGCACCTCACCGTTTTCGAGTTTATTTAGTGTAGTACATAAAACAATAATATTCTTTCAGAAACACTGCAAAAAATTTCCTAAATTCTTGAACTGCGTGGCGAACGCAATGAACAAGTGCCCTACGCCGCACCCGGCTCGAATCGTGAAGGCGTTGCTCACCTTGATATACAGGCGCTCGATCTGCTACGGTAAATGGCTGCTGCAAAGCCCTGTGCCATAACAAAAAAAAAGCCCTTCATTTGTTCAATTCGTTGAACAAAGTGGACGAAACGCTTCTTTTCTCCATCGTGTAGGTTGTAACTTGTAAGGTTCGGGAATAGAACCGACCATGCGGATTAAATGTAGTTTAAGTGTCTCCTATCTTGGCTCGGCTACTAGCGAATTCCGTAAGTTTGATAACATGGAAATTTAGGACTGTTTTTGGCAAAATTTAGCACGAAGAAATTATAATTTGGACCCTAAAAGTTTAGAAGACATAACCATTTTAAACTGGCCGCCATTTTAAAATGGTTATGTTTTTTTAAATTCGGCACTAAAAATTTAGACAAGACCTTATAGAAGATATTACGATTTTCAACTGGCGCGCCAAGAAAGGGCTTATAAGGTAACTATAAAAAACTATAAGGTGTTGAATTCTAAATTTTAGGTACCGAATTTGCCAAAAAATGTCCTTCATTCCAATAATTTAGCTCTAGATAATATAAGGGACACGTAGTTTAATTCGAGTCGATAGTCAACTCTCTGGACAGTGTGGTCAAAGGCTTGGTCGCCCTTAATCAGGGTAGGTTTAAGCCTTTCAGTTGAGACGTGCACAACATGTAACTAAGTCGATAAAAATTCGACATATTAAAATTGTCTACAAAGTTTTAAGCAAATTTTTCATGAGTTTAGCTCCACCCAGAAGGTTTTTCGCTATGTTGGGCGCTTGGGCGTATAATTTCAATATTTTCATGACATCGCTTTTTGCTTTTCCAGGAGGTAGAAAGAAGCCATGGGTGACGAAACCTCCACGAACAGAAGATTATAATTACTAATTTTTAAATTATTTGACGATTTGCTTTGCATCGCTTAGTCGGATTTTTTTTTTGGAAGTTTTATGGGCCGGTTACTAAGACCTTTAGACCAAATCTTTTTTGGGTTGCAGATAAAATGCTTTCAATTTTAAATCGGGTTTTTAGTGCCCCATACGGTAAAAAGTCGCTAAAGGATTTCCATATATCTCATTCTACTTATCGGTTGTAATTTCGATTTTTGGGTATGATATTTTTGATCGTATTTTCTTTAGTCGTACAATTTCTGAAACACGATTGTAAAAAAAAGGTTAGCTGGTAGAAAATTGTACATCCTTTTTGGTGCAATAAAGTATATATCAATCAATTGTAGAATTTTTTTCAATGGAAAAAGCTCGCAGACATTACTCTAAACATTTATCCTTTTCAATCACGACAGTAACACTTGTACAAAATATATAAAAAAATAGTAGTTTTCCAATAAATAAGCAAAACGTGTGATGTCGTTTACCTCATTTTATTTCGAGCTATCCCATTCTGTTGTTTAGGTGTATATCGCTATCACTCACCCCTTACACTCAACTGAGTGAAACTTGCTGAGATCCTTTTTAGCCACGCCCCCATGTCTCGAAAACGACAGTCTTTTGTCGGCGAATGTAACGTCATCAAACAACACCTTCAAGGGGCGCATTCGGCGCCGTCAGCGATCAGAAAAAATAAATAAATAATGGGTTTCGCGCGCTGACACAGTAATTCGGTACGAGATTACGGGTGCTGTAACCGATTAAGCTCATTTCGGAATGTAGGGCAGGCTTGCGTTGCAAAACATGCAGCAATCGCAACTGATGGTTTTATGCATATTTCTCTCTTTTACTTCCTTTAAATCTTATGAGTGCAAGTGAAGCAGGTAGCTGTCAGTATTAGCTCTACTCATTTTCAAACGCACTCTAGGTATTAGCATTGGCTACAAATGATGATAAATAAAACTAATATTATAATTTCCCCGTTTATTTTCTTTTACTTTCACCTACTTACATATCACATCAAAATAAGAACATCCACAATCACAATACACGCCAGAAGTCATACTCAATAAACAAAATGTAGGTACTTATAAATTGATACTCTTATTATCAGATACCTTTAAAAGGTTTTAAAATAAAAACTAGCCATGAAGCTCTTAATGGCTATTGTAAACCTGTAAGTGTAGTATTTTGTCCATATAAATTCATTTTGTAATAAAACTATAAAAGTTTAATTACGTAATCATTATTTAAAGCGGAATTTTTTTCGTTGATGTGCAAGGCCATTTAAAAAAAAATAACTGACATAACATTAAAAAATAAAAATGTATAAAATTGTTGTTCAAATAATGCTTCTAAAGCTTACTAATAAACGCTTAGAAAATAAATATAATTCTACAACATACAATAAATTTTAAAAATAGTTGTCAAAGTTAATATGAAGTGAATAAACAACATAATATATTCCAGCTGCATACTTTTTAGATAACAATATAATAACGGATATAAGGTGGTTGTGGCATTGTTAAGTTTTATAAATAATACACGTTTCATACAATCTTGGAGACCTTATTTGATGTACAAAAAACTTTCATGCCGACAACCTAACCGGAACTTCTACGTTTGTCTACTAGTACCTAACTACTACCGCTAAAGCATTAAATTATGCAGTACTTGGCAAAATATCCAACCAAAATTACAGTACAAAAATAAATTCTTTAAAATAACCAAAATACCCGAAGTAAATTCTTAAATATGTGTCTAAAATGGAATGTAAGGTCCCTTTCAATAGAATCCGGCATTAATGTAAACAAGATAATTTTTTGACACTAACTTTCCAAACAAGACTTTGATGAGTAAAATATTAATATGGCAGTTTTACAAATTATTGAAAATTTTGTCGTCAGAGTATATTTTTATTAAAATAACTATCATAAAGAAGTTAATAGGGGGCGAAATGATTGTAAAAAGAAAAATTGAAAAGTGAATATGACCAGGATTGATACTCAAATGTTAGTAATGACGGAGTAATGGTATTTAAATTGGTTTGTTTATATTATTGCCGGATTCTATTGAAAGGGACTGTAGTTTAAGATACGTTTATAAAAAATATTCACAGGAATTACAAAATATCACGGTATAATTCGAAGTATCTTAAAAAGCTGGTTTACAAAAAATATTATTAGTTTGACCTTATCTACCACTACGATTTTCCTTAAAATGTATTGTATACTTACTGATACTTGAGGACAGATATAAGAGCAAACATTTAGTAAAACGATTGCCCGAGCAAACCTACCTGCTAAAACCCCCAAAATACCTTCGTAGCAAAATTATTTGCCTGAGCAAAATTAATTGAAAACTTGCTAAGCTTTAACCGCTTTACTTTGGCGATCGCTATACGCTTTCCTCTGAAATGTCACACGTCTAAGCAATTGGCTGGATGGAAGCAAGATTTATTTTGGCAGGTTCAAATTGGCTTTTTCTTTTAAAAAGATATGTACTTGTGCGATATAACTCAGCTATAAGCTGCTTAACATTCTTACGACGATTCGCAAGGTCTAATGTGAGAAATACGATATCTAATTGTTCCAACAACCAACTTGGCAAAATCATTTCCCTATACTCTTCGATATGCTTATTCTTACATGCTAGCTTCAAATATTAGACCTTACGAATCCTTAATCTAGCTAGGTCCTATCCTTAGTCTTACATTAACCAGCAATAGCTACGTTTGTGAGGTTACATATTTTGTTCTCATGAGGATCATGCTATTTAGTAGAGTTTAAAAATATCAAAAAATGTACGCAGTAAAAATTTATGAGTCACCGTGTAAACAATTTTGATGCAGTTCGTAAGTTCAAAATAAACTTCCTAATAAATCTAGAATATTATGTCAAAAACCTAATAGAAGTCAGAGTATAAAATAAATGTAAATAAAATTGGTAACAAATTAAATAACTAATTTATTGGCAATTTAATTTTATATGTGTGCATGATCCTCGTTTTATACTTGTCTTATATAAATTGTATGTTAGCTGTCATGGGACATAATAATGCAGTCAGTTTCCAAACAAAATATCACGGAATTTACTTGGCAATGTATAATAGTATAATGGCTAGGGGATGGCTATAATATAACTACTCATTACTCTTAATATTATAATGAATAGATTTAAGTTGTCCGTAGAATTTTGCAAACTAGTCGCGTACGATAAAAAAATCCTTGGAAATCGTCTAAAATAAACATATAATATTAAAGACGTTTTCATTTCAATTTCCGTACAAAAATTTTTGGCATGTGTAACGGCTAGAAGTACCTAACTAATTTTAAAATTATGATTAGATTTGAGCTGTCCGTAATATTTAGTTGCCAAGTCACGTTATAATAATAATAAAACCGTCTAAAATTAAATCTTTTCAATAAAATAAAACATTTATAATGTTTTTGAGCAAGATATCATAAAAGAGGTGCCAAGGGGACGTGAAAAACCGACCATAGCACGCCTAAAATTGTATCAGTGGGGGTGTAAGGTTTAGATTGCTTTTATAATCTGCAATGGATATCGTAAGGACAACCGAATGTAAAATTATAACGATATCAACCCGTTTTACACCACAATGTTCTTATAGACGAGATATCAGAATTTTGGATATTTTTATCCCTTTCTATCATTTGAAAACGTCTCAATATGCTTGGAAGAAATAAAATACGCGCTGAGACATAGAATGGTAACCAACATCTCTTAAGCAATAGATGTGTAAACATCTTTCTTATTCTTAATAAACAAATATCGTCCCGAAGGCATGTCTTTTATGTTTTAATAACTTAGGAATCAAAACCAGTTGTTCTATGACTAATTTGAGCAATAATTTAACGGAACTGATTACCACGCAGTTCTAACTGCTTTGGCAGATTTTATGTTCACAGCTACTATATCTAAAGCTTCCTAAAACCATTATAAGAGAACATAGTTGTTTTCTACGAAGATTTCTAACTGTCTTAAGGTTGCTGCACATCATAACGACACGAACTGAAGCATTGGATATTAAATCATCTTTTTTTTACCGCTTAGCACGACCGCGCGCTTCTAATCACTCACAATCAGTACACTAGTTTATACTTGATTAAACTCGAGGGGACAAAATTTTTGATCAGAAAATCCGAACTTTATGTTCAAAATCCAATGTTTTAGTTTCGTGTCGCAATTAACCGGATTTCTAGAAAGATTGGCTTATTATTTCCGGTCTCAAGCTAGTGACGCGAGGTTGGTTTAGTACAGGGCGGCGGCCACCGCTAACATGAGGGCGCTAGTGGTCACAGAGATGGAGCTGGCGGCGGCCTTCGTTACTATCTTCACCTCCTGAAACAGTTAAGGCTGGGTCACTAAAAGTTAACGTGCAACTTGATACTTTATATATTTGAATTACGAATAGGTATTAAATCGGAAACGATGCAGGCGGCAATCCGATCGATATAAGCGTGTTTACTAAATAGCGCAAAACCTCTCGGGTTGCAACTCAACAGCCAAACAACTAATTGTAACTAAAAATAAACTACTATAGGTAGTTGTACCAAAAATTTTTAAAAGTCGCAAAATAGAAAATAATTTTCATACAAATCGAATTAGCCATTTTATGTCCGCTGATTAGTTTGTGTTAAAGGAAAAATATATATTTTTTTTTTATTTTAGTAAAGTCTTCTCCGTCATGGGCCATGGAATTAAGTTATATTATACCTCGGACCAACCACCCACTGGATACCGCATTCTGTATAATTTACTAACAAACTAATTACGAAAAAGTTGCGGTGCGGGGGCGCGGGGAACACGGAAAGTAGCGCCCTGGCATGTGGTGTCCAGTGGGTGGTTGGTCCGAGTATCTATACTATTATTATAAAGAGAGAAGTCCGTACTGACTGACTGACTGACTCATCAACGCACAGCCGAAACTACTGAAGCTAGAAATACCAAATTTACACAGTAGGTTACATTTATGGCGTAGAGAAGCAATAAGAAGGGATTTTGGAAAATTCCCCCTCTAAGGGGGGAAAAAGGGGGATTCAAGTTTGTATGAAAGTCCGTTTATTTCAAAAGTTGGGATCATAAAAATTTGGATTTAGACTGCAATTAATAAATCATTTGATACATGTTTTAGCATTTTATCAAAATCCCTATTTTGAGGGGAAAAGTAGGGATTAAATGTTTGTATGGAAAGTCTGTCATTTCTAAAGGTAGGAACTTGAAAATTTGGATTTAGGCTGAGATTAATAAATCATTTGACACGTGTTTTAGCATTTTATCAAAATCCCTATTTTGGAGGGCAGAGTAGGGATTAAAGGTTTGTATGTAAAGTCTGTCATTTCTAAAGGTAGGAACTTGAAAATTTGGTTTTAGATAGAAATTATTAAATAATTTGACACGTGTTTTAGCATTTTTTCGAAATCCCTATTTTAAAGGGAAAGTAGGGATTAAATATTTGTGTGGAAAGTGTCATTTCTAAAAGATAAGAACTTAAAAATTTGGATGCAGACCGAGTAAAATAAATCATTTGACACATATTTAGGTACTTTTTCGAAATCCCTATATTAAGGAGGAAAGTAGGGATTAATTGTTGGCATAGAAAGTCTGTTATTTCTAAAGGTAGGAACATGAAAATTTGGATTTAGACTGCAATTAATAAATCATTTGATACGTGTTTTAGCATTTTATCAAAATCCTTATTTTGGGGGGCAGAGTAGGGATTAAAGGTTTGTATGTAAAGTCTGTCATTTCTAAAGGTAGGAACTTGAAAAATTTGGATTTAGACTAAAATTAACAAATATTCTTTTCGAAATCCCTATTTTAAAGTGGAAGCAGGGATTTAATGTTTGGATGGAAAGTCCGTCATTTGGGATCATGAAAAATTTTATTTAGACTGCGATTAATAGATCATTTGACGTGTTTTAGAATTTTATCAAAATCCCTATAAGGAACATGAAAATTTGGATTTAGGCTGAAATCAATAAAACATTTGACATGTGTTTTAGCATTTTATCAAAATCCTTATTTGAGGGGGAGAGCAGGGATTAAAAGTTTGTATGGAAAGTCTGTCATTTCTAAAGATAGGAATTTAAAAATTTGGATTTAGGCAGAGATTATTAAATAATTTAACACATATTTTAGCCCTTTTTAGAAATTCCTATTTTAAATGGAAAGTAAGGATAAATGTTGATATGGAGAGTCTGTCATTTCTAAAGGTAAGAACTTGAAAATTTGGATTAACAAATAATTTGATTCATGTTTAAGCATTTTTTCGAAATCCATATTCTTAAGTACAAATTACCGTATAATAAGTAAGTACAAAAATAATTATGATAACTTATTCCAGTATTCCAGGGTTTTAAATATATTCGATAAAGTGAAATTCACTATTGTATCCAATTATTGTTCAGAAGTCAAAAATTTAGAAATAAAATCCAGGGCTAAATACTTGCGGAAATTGTTTAATCTTCCTCTGTGTTGCGTACCTAAATTTAACAACGATTATGGTAGAAGGGTCGGGAGGTGCATCCTACCTCAGATACTGAATAGATTACCAAAAACTGTAGCACAAAAAGTAATTAATGAGACAAATCCCAAATATATCAAAAACATTGTCAAAACATATGAATTAAGGGATAGGTACAAATCTTTAGTGCTGTCTGAGGGGGATGCACCCCCGTCCTCCTAAATTCATGGAAATCCTTCATGGAAAGTGTCATTTCTAAGGCAAGAACTTAAAAATTGTCATTTAGACTAAGGAAAAATAATCGTTTGACATGTTTCTCATTTTCTTGAAATCCCTATTTTGAAGGGAAAGTAGGGATAAAGTTTTGTTATGGAAAGTTTGTCATTTCTAAAGGTAGAACATTGAAAATTTTGATTAAGACTGAGATTAATAAATAATTTGATACGTGTTTAAGCTTTTTACGCAATTCCTATTTTGAGGAGGAAGCAGGGATTAAATGTTTGTATAGAAAGTATGTAATTTCTAAAAGGTGTTTTAAGTTTTTACTTAAAACATTGGTGTTAGACTGAGATTAATAATTCATTTGATACATGTTTTAGCATTTTATCAAATTCCCTATTTTGAGGGGTAAAGTAGGGTTAAATGTTTCTGTTTGTTGTAGCCTAATAAAACGAGCCTCCTCCATTTTGAAGTTGGTTAAAAATGTGTTAAAGTATGAATTAATCTACCCGTGCGAAGCCGAGGCGGGCCGCTAGTTATACAATAATTAAGCGCTTTCTACAGGTACACTTTAAAAAATCCAACAACAGAGAAAGGTTGTTTTGAGCTAAACTGCGTGTACGTACATACACATAAAAAATAACGACCAAAAACACAAGTATAACAACAAATTACAAAAATGAAGCAACAAAAACCAGTTCCAACGAAAACAGGTCAACGCAACACCACAAATATTGCAACAATGTGTTTTTTACCTTTACGTAGAGGTGTAAAAACCCATTGTTGTTTTTTTTTACCTTTGCACTGTTTGAAAGCTCAAACCTCGACAATAAAATACAGCGCAAAAGAGTAGGCAAAAAATGAGTGTTGCTGAACGGAGTTCATATGGCGAGATCTCTTATTTCGTTGTTAGCTTTTAGATGGTTGCATCAAATAATTAGTCTAAAGCGCAACAAGAAGTAGATAACCTTTTATTATTTTCAAAGTTTGCAATGGCCCCGATTCACACAGTCATGCTCTAATCCTAATTTTAATCCAGCTATCCTTTTAGTTTTTTATGACAAATGAAAAAGAGGAAATTAATTCAGATGAAGGAATAATATTATTTTGAATGAATGAAAACCTAAATATAGATGTAGCTCTCGAGATTTTTAAGTTGCATCTTTTAAGTGTTTTCTAAAATTGTGCAATCGACGCGGCGATAAGGATTAAATATGATGTTTGACAGCTGTAATATTAGGTTGGTCATCTCGTGACCCTTTTTAATCTTTAAAAAGTGAAAAGGACGGACGAACTAAATTAAGAATTAGAGCGTGACAGTGAGAATTAGCCTCAAAGTAGCTGTCGAAGGATATATGAAATAACAGGATATTCACTAAATCCTAGGATGTTAGCAAAGATCCGGATGATTGGAAACAACTCGATTTAGAGGTTTATTTTTTTGCTGTAAACAAAAAAGTGTATTGATCAGCTGTATTGCCAAGACACCGTACAGCATTGCCTTTTTGTCCATTCTTTTGTGTGGATCTGAATATTTATTTAATAACGAAATGCTAATACGCCATTGATATACTAGGTAAAAAGGCGTAGATAAGTCATACGCGCTCTAAAAGCGGTACACCAAAAGTTGGCTAATTAGCCAACCTGAACTTACTCACGCGTCGCTTTGTCTCTTTCTCGCACTTATGCTTAGACTTGCCTTGTGTAAGTTTTGTGCCATGTTAAAACACCGTTGGCCTTGTAAGTGACCTATATACGCCTTTTTACTTATAATATCATTGTAATACGCCATTTAAAAACACTTCACTAGGTATAGCGTATAAAAAACTGAACATACGATACAGTGACAAACGCACAAAGCAACATTAAACTTACATCTTGAACCTGGCTCCTTGGTTTGGCTTCGCTTGCTCCAAACTAAAATTTATATTAGTTCTCTAAGTTTGTTAGTAATAAATAAATACTGTTACAAAGAAAAGTTGGTAAATTAGACATGATCAATCACTGATATAATGCGACCTAAATTAGGATATCAAATTATACAATCTAAGAAATAAACTTTACTTTCGTATCATCGTATGCCATTGTCCTAAGACCAGGGTTCGAGGATATATATCAATGGATATATATCGGATAATATATATCCGATATATATCAAATGACGTTTTGTGATATATATATCAATACAAAAATTGTTCAAAAAATTGTTATTGTAAAGTAATTTTTTGCAGTTTGCTACTGTGTATTTCTACTTCCCACATACATACTCCCTAATAGTAAGTTTTAATCCTTCAATGGGCATCTCACCGGCGATTGATTGATTGATTAATGGCGTCAATCACGTCAGTGCAAAAGTGCAATACACGAAAAATTCCGTCACGAAAAAGTTTTTTTTTTGTGTTTATTCTATTTTATTTTACCATTTATTGAACACAATAGATGACAAAAATACAATTAGATTTGAAAAAACGACACAACAGGCCTGCTTATTGCTAAAGAAACATCTTCCAGCAGACCTACACCATTCTATTATTTTTTTTACAATTGACAAAGTGCAGAAACTATTTTAGTTCATTATTGTGTATTGTATTAAATAAATTTTGTATTTATAGAATATAACTGTTTATTAAATTATGATTTTTATCATAAATAAATCAATAAATCATTAAAGTGTCTTTTTTCTAATTTATTTGGTTTATAAAACACATGCAAACAGTAAACATAAATAATACAACAAAGGCTGCCATACAAAATGGATATATATCATAAATATTCGATATTTTGATATTTATAATAAATATTGGATATTTTCGAACCCTGCCTAAGACACTGTTCACATTTCCAACACATCTTCTCCACTTCGTCCAATGTACATTTTACGCGGCATGGACTATAGTTTTCTTCTTCTTCTTCTTCGTGTTATAAAGCCGCTATGATTTGGCCAGTGAACGAAAACTTTCGTAAGTAGCAGCCGGGACCCACGCGCCTTCCGAAGCACGGAATCATTTTTCTTTTTTCCGACAATCAGATGAGACAATCGAAGGCCAATAGAGTATACAGACGGATTTAGAGTTAAAATTTTCTTAACCTGTTCAAGCGTCCATCTCAAAATTCACCAAATTTTTAAAGTTTTTCCTTATAAAAATACCATCTATATCAAGAGCGCGTGTAGAGCACATGAACCCTTTTTCGTCTCTTTTTGAGATAGCCATTATTGATTCTTAGCGATCGGTATAACTCGACAAAGTAACGTAATTGAATACTCACAGCCTTGCAGGGCGTGGCCTGGCGCGCGAACTTGAACAGCGACTCGACGATGTTGGCGCAGGTGGGCGCGTCGCACGACTCCAGCGCGTGGACCACGCACGTCTGCAGCTCGCTCAGCTGGCCGCATTCCTTCTCCTGGAACAAACGATCACATTCCAGTGGCAGACGAGCAAAGCAATTAGAGAATAAGCATAAAATCTTATTTTTTCAATGTTCGCCTGAATGTGTACAATAATAGAATACTGACAATCAAAACAGAATCGAAATTGATCGAAAAATAAACTAGATACAACATTATTATGTATCCCTCTTACGAAAACAAAATTTTCTATGGCGGATATATGATCCGCATGTAATATGACGTCACATTACACATCGGACCTCTCTGTCAAACCATCAACTTTGAAGCCTTATAACTTTGTTTCAGAGCACGATATTTGAAAAAGAAAATGTTTATCTGGAACTAGAAATTTTTCTTTGAATTAATAAAATAACTGGCCAAGCACGTGTCGGACCACGCAAAGTGTAGGGTTCCGTAGTTGCCTATGCTAAATAAAATAATATCTAACAAAAGAATAGCTAAAGATAAACTTAAAAAGAAACGTACCTATAACCTATTATATAGGTAGTACCTATATTTAATTTTATCTACAATATTATGTAAGTACTACGAATGAATATTGCTCCGCTGAGAACTAAGTTTTTGGAAATAAAAGTACGCTAGACTAAATTGCTAAGTAAAATTATAATAGTTTATGGAATATCTAACTGGAATTGAAAGAAAAATAGTCAGTATTGTAATTTCAAGTCTTTCATATGGTAGTATACTTAATTCTAACAAAAATAATCAAAAAATTTGAATATTCAAAGTGCTAATAATTGCAATCTGGTAGGATTTCGAGGCACATCCGAACAGCATCTAGTCGCTCGCGCTAATGAGCGCGGCTGCCGCTCTATTTGTTACATCGACTCCCCGCGCGCAAGCCCCGCAGGGCCATAAGCTCCGCGGCGCGGCGCGCTTTGTTCGAAATTCAAAATAGTTTTATTCGAATGTTCCATTGGCAACTCGCGATTGTTACACATTTAAAACTGACTGGTAAATAAGGTAAATAGGTTATGAAATTATTTTATTTTTTCGCAATCTTTTTACTGTTCTAATACCTACTTAAATTTACTGCCTACATAGACGGACTCCATCAAGTCATTTTCTATGATACTTGTACTGAATTTCTTACTTAGCACAAGTACATTTTAAAGTTGGTATTTTATTCGTTAACCTGTCAAGCCTACTTATTTCACATTTTTTTTACTTTTCTCAAATTTATTACATAGACAGTTTAAACTTTATCAAAGTATTTTTTTATGATATTTGTACCGAATTTCTTACTAGTACAAGTACATTTCATAAGTTGATATATTATTCGTTAAACTGTAAAGCCTACATGATGTTGATAGTTTTCTTTTTAAATTCATCATATACATTACTACCGTGAATTTTTTCACATTTCCAAATACAACGGTTTCGCTGGTAGGGGGGGGGGGGGGAGAACTTGACTCTAACAAAAATAAGCACTTAAAATATTTCTGAAACGCAAACTAGCATCGAAAAATGATTTCAGCAAACCCCCATTATTTTTTTAAACCCTATCCAACGATACCTCACACTATAAGGTAATCGTGAAAAAAATTAATAACGTATATTTATTGACGTGTACCAGAGGAACGCTAAAAAAAACTTTTTTTAAGGTTTTATTCTTCAGCTTTGTCGGCATGATTCATATGTATATCCATGCCAAATTACAGCCTTCTGGTACTAAGAGTCTCTGAGCTAAGCCGCGGACAGACAGACAGACAGACGGACAGACCGAAACTATAAGGGTTCCTTTTTTACTACGGAACCCTACAAATGAGCATATTCCCTATCCCTATTATGGTGTCTTTT
This sequence comes from Carpatolechia fugitivella, assembly GCA_951230895.1. Lineage (NCBI taxonomy): Eukaryota > Metazoa > Arthropoda > Insecta > Lepidoptera > Gelechiidae > Carpatolechia > Carpatolechia fugitivella. The sequence goes on from OX579651.1 coordinate 13,176,564, forward strand.
ACTGCGGTGAACCTTGCAACAAAATAAAAACGACCATACACTCATTGTTTATAAGGTTCACCGTATTAGTAAGACCAACGCACGTCTCTTTCTATATAGGTACGCCGTGAAATTTAATTGGTTGATTTTCGTTAAAGGAAGTATTCAGTTCATTAAACTAAACAACGGCACATGGGCTAACAAATTAAAAAAAAAGCATACCCCATTCTAAATCAATCAGCACCGTAGTGTAGTGAACTCACCCAAAAAAATTAATGACGAAACTAAGAGATGTAACATCCAAAGTAAATAAATTATTCATTTCATTCGTGATGAGCTCTTGTGTTTGCCTTGTGTCTACCGTTGTATTTATCTATTTAAGTATTGTATATCAACTACTGTCTGATACCCATAGTACAAGCTCTGCTTAGTTTGGGATCAGATGGCCGTGTGCGAGATAGCCCCAGATTTTTTTTTTATTTAATGAATAAAAAAATGAGCATATTCCCTATCCCTATTATAGTGTCTTTTAAATTTTACGGTGTATAAATTGTGCCTAATGTAGGGATGATACGTCGGGTTATCTCACACACGGGACATCTGTTCCAAAACTAGGCAGAGCTTATACTACGTGTAAGTAAAGCTAATATTACTTATAGAATCAAAGCAAACACAAGTGCTCGACACACAAATTATTGCCTTCGCAGGCAGACGAACGTGGTACTCCCAAAAAGGCTGCTATTATATCAATATTTATTATTTATCTTTATTTATTCCTCATCATATCCTGGCCGATTCCGGCTACAGCGACTGCATTAGTTGCGCGGATTAAGTTAATTCCCGCGCTCGTGCGCACACTTTGGCTGCTGAAATGAAAAAACGCAATAATACAGCCACGCGAATGTAGGTGGCCACATACGCGTTTGGTAACAGCGCACCTACAAGGCGGGTTTACGCGCACGGCAGTCTAAACACGCTCCACCTACGTCGTAGGTGCATAGCAGGCGTCGTGTTAAGTGACTACAGTAGGCAACTTTGGTCTCTGACATTAGTAAGATTACTAACCCCAAACTTGATCTCCGGGATGGCCGTGGCGGTGATGTTATCGGTGTTGATGTTGAACTGTTCGCCGTACACGTCGCGCGCGCACTTCTCGATCTCCTCTTTCTTAGAGGAGATGCATTCAGGCCCGCCCTCCGCGATGAACACTGCGAAATTCAATTAATATCATAAATAATCATCTAAAAATTAAAAACACAACAGCCCTGCCAAAAGAAATGGCCAGTGTCACTCGGGCTGATGTGAGGATTCTACCGACACGCCATAGTTCAGGCACTAGGGAACATGCACAAAAAAATATTATATTTTTTCATAGTTCATCTGAAAGTATACAAAAATAGAATACTGACAGTCAAAACAGAATCGAAATTGATCGAAAAACAAACTAGTTACAACATTATTAAACAAATATATCCTCTTTACGAAAACAAAATTTTCTATGGCGGATGTATGGCCCGCGACACATATAACGTCACATGTCTCGTCGGACCTCTCTGTCTAACCCTCAACTTTGAAGCCTTATAACTTTGTTTCTGAGCAAGATATTTGGAAAATTATTTTTTATGTGTTTATCTGGAACTTGAAACATTTCGATGAATTAATTTAAAAAAATCGTGCATGTTCCCTTTTAGAAGTTATGGTGGAATATAGAAACTCACAATATATAGGTAGTACCTGGTTGACCGAGCTATATAAACTCTACTTACTTCATATGTTCAGAAGTACACGCGGCTAGACGTAGCACTTTATACGAGTAGCATTGACTTATGAGCTACTCAATGAGCTATAGATCCAGCTATCCTTTTCGTTTTTATGGTCCTTTTTTATTGGCTGGTGCGGTTTGCATATCATCGCCACAATCATCTTATATCTTATACTTTAAACGAGCAAGATAAGAATAATAAGGATCTCAGAAACGGCTTTCGCAATTTAAGGAGCAATAAATCGATCTAGCTAGGTTTAATTTTTAGAAATTTTTTGAAAGTTTTCCATCAGATGGCCCGAGTAAAACGAGGAAACATAGAAAACTTATTAGCAGTAGTTCCAATTTTGGCCACTTCAGATACAGTAGTAATGGCAGCGCTAGTAGTAATATAAAATTGCATTTATTGAGGTTGCGTGGATAAAATAGAATTTCCCATTTCTTTATATCTAAATATCTAAAAAATACTTTTTTAAAAGAACATTTCGTCATCGCTCTAAGAAAAAACATAGAAATATAGAAGAATATTTTTATTTGTCATATTTCTTATCTAAAAAGTAAATGAAAAAATAAAAAGAACAAATAAAAAGTAACAACGACAACGGTAAATATAATAAAAAAGAAAACTTCAGGATTCGACCTCGAGACCTAGTCTTCTTAGTCACGCGGTCTCCCGACTGAGCTAATGTTACGATTTCGGAGACGGTGAAATTTCTTATCTCTTCTAACGATATTGCGTTGCTATTTTTTAATCACGGGGAAAACAATTTTCACTAAGAATGAAATCTAGCTAGATTGATTTATCGCCCCCGAGACCCCCTATATACCAAATTTTATCGAAATTGTTGCAGCCGTTTCAGAGATTCTTATTATAACAAGAATTGCTCGTTTAAAGTATAAGAGAACTAAGTAAATGAAAAAATAAGTAATATTGGTCATTGGTCATGACGGGCTGGTTTCCGCAACTCGACGTCAAATGCGCCTATTTTGCGTGTGGGAGAAAAAAATAAGTAATAACAACGACGACGACGGTAAGTAATAAATAAAAAAACATACCTATCTGTTGGAAAAAATTTTACCACTAAAAAATAAGGTACTAAATAAGATTTTTTTATTTCTGTCATTTTTGTATTTAAATAACTAAATGAAAGAATTAAAAAGTTAAAAACAAACAAAAAAAGAAACATGAACAAAAAAATAAAAAAGTACATTCATTTGGATTCGATCGTCTAACCTTCGGTTTCATTGCCTCCCGGTTCCCCAACGGAGCCACCGCGTCGTTATGGATAGCGGCGAAATTAACCTTCTCTTTTTTTATGATATGGCGTACAAATTCTTTTAAGCCCGAAAACATGGGGAAATCCTGTTTTACCAAAAACAAAAGCTAGCTAGATCGATTTATCGCCCTCGCGACCCCCTATATACCAACTTTCATCGAAATCGTAGCAGCCGTTTCCGAGATATACAAGAATTGCTCGTTTAAAGTATTAGATATACATAAACCCTTAACACATTACACTCATCTTTTTGGGCACTCGTGTATAACACAAAGGTTTAGAAAACATGCATTTGGAATAATAGTACATTGTTATACGAGGGGTGAAAGTAACTTATTTAGTGCCGAGACGGGGTTTGGGGCCTGAGCGTAGCGAGGGCCCTAATAGTTCGAGGCACTAAATAAGTATTTAACCAGAGGTAAACACTGTGCTTTTTATTATGAATACAAGGAAAGTAAAAATAAAAACACGAATTAGCTAAAGAAAAAATGAGTGACTTCCATATCTGAATCAGATGAACTCATTGTAAACAAAACAAATGATAATCGGATTGTTGCTTTCCCGCCTATTTTTATTTTTTGCTGTGGCCGTGCCGGCCAGCTTTTGAGCCATTGTTTTTAATTTCAAAGTCATTTAAAAAAATATATATTCTTTAAAATTAATACTTAACTTTATGTTATTTCAATTTAACATTGCGCTGTAATTGGGTGGCTGTATACTCGTAGAAAGATGGAACATAGTTCAATAGAAATGTGAAATTAGAACCAGTTTTTTTTTATAATTTGCCAGAATGAATGACAGCTGTCAGTTGAAAGTGATTTTCCCTCCGGGCTGAAAAGTATTACCTTCAATCCGCTCCTCAGGCAACTTCCGAACTACTTTATGAGTAATGAAAAATATAAAATTTCGTTGGGTTTTGGTTTGGGTTTGGTACTTTTAGGAAATATATATGAACTAAAAATAAGGATAAAAAAATACATTGCTGATTTCGATGACATTTATTTGAAAAAGCAATGTATTTTTTTATCATTATTTTTCGTTCATGAATATTTTCTATAAGTATTCAGGGTGGTTCTAATCGCTGAATTTATAAGCTATTTATTTATATTTTTAAACAAATAAAAGTAAGTTAGAAAAACGTAACATTATATGAAAGCATAATGCTAAAATATAATGTTACTGAAATCTGCAAGTTCAAGAGGCTCTCGGTTCAACAGGTCCTGGATAAGGAACTTACTATGTTAAGTCCTTTTTGGCCAACATCGTAACCGCAGTTTCGTAACCGGTTTCCAATGAGAAATAATAATGATCTTTGTAAGAAACTGGTTTTGATCTGTGTAACTCTCACGAAGAAATTCATAGGTTATGAGTAAGTAAAATTGCTCGTTACGGACTCGCTTTATTATAAGAAGAATAGGCTTGAGCCTTTCGTTAGACAAATTTATTAATATGAGCTAATAAGACGCTTCAACCGCTTCGGGGTCAATGTGCGATCGTATGTCGTAATATTTCTAATTTAAATGTTTAATCGATGTGATAATTTAGACGAAACCTGTTCCGAAACGACGACATAGTGTATCCGTTAACCGAAGACGGTTAAATGTATTTGTTCTAATTTCAATCCTTCGCGCTCTATGACAATAGAACAACGGTATTTTTTTGCGGTTGTGACGAATTGGGGCAATGTACGGTCACGAGGTTAATATAGTTTAGACGCCACTAAAAAAGATAACAAATAGCTTATAAGCAAACTAATTACCAGTACAAAGGTCGAACTGTCGTGTTGATAAGTGTAATTAAATTACATAATTACGCATTCGTGTAGAAAATTTTGTGTGAGTATGTATGTATGTATGTATGTATGTATAGCCTTTTTTTTTCAACTGATCTACTGCTATGAATACCAAATACATACATACTCTAAAAAAACATAACCCTCCTTCTCAAGCAGTCGGGTAAAAATAGCAAGCAATAAATGTTTTAGGTTATTTTAGGTTGCAAAATAAAAACATACATGCGATCCTGTCCCCATCCTTGTAGCAGACGAACCCGGCCAGCTGTTCCGTGATATTGTACACAGTCTTCAAGTTGGCCTGCTCGTCCACGGTGAAGCAGGGCTCCGCAGCATCTTGCAGGTCCACGAAACACTTCTTGGCTTCGGGCACTCGCTTGCAGTACCTGGAAGTTGAATATGGCAATAAGTAAGATGGGTGTTACAGTGTGTTCTTTTGGGTTGTCCCACTATTCCTACTATGAAATTCTACCAGTAGATATAGTGTGGAGTTTCTTTTCATTATTTCCATTTTCTTCACAGTTTAATTCAGTTTAGTTTTCTTTACTAATAGTAGGAATAGTGAGAATATAGGAATAGTGAATAGGAATAAAGTATATTCTATTCTATTCTAATAGTGGAAACAACGCGAGTATTTCTATTTGGCGATTGACTGAGGTTGGTACTGTAACGTCATATGATATAAAGGTAAACAGGTTGCATTCGGCTTGAGTGCCTCAATGTTCATCTAAGGCTAAGAGTCCCACAAGCGTAGCAATGAAACTTCAAGCCACTTCTTGAAAATTTTCTCGACCAATGTTCATTAATCCATTCATTCAGCTTGACAGCTCCATGTTCATTTTGGGTAAGATTCCTTGGACCGTACAAATAAATCTTCAAGCCACTTACTTCTTGAACACCTCGTCGACAGTCCCGGTCGGCTTGGCAGCCTCAATCTCCGCCTGCAGTTTCTCAGGGTCGTCTAGTTGCAGTTTGGTCTTGACGCATGTCGGAAGCTCCGTGAGGGCTTTCTGTAAACGACAAAGATATTCGTTTAGGGTAGAGTATCACTAATGTTTTTACCCTTTCCGATGATTGGCACTTTAGTCATTTGGTCAAGTCATTATTAAGGCGTTTTACAGTTTTCTAGGGTTCCGTAGTCAACAAGGAACCCTTATAGTTTCGCCATGTCCATCTGTCTGTCTGTCCGCGGCTTAGCTCAGAGACTCTTAGTACTAGAAGGCTGTAATTTGGCATGGATACCGTGACATTTACATCGTTTTGTTCCCGCCGTGTAGTGATAGTACTCGTCAAACTGAACAACTTTTCGCGAAAAAATAAAAATTTCTGTGACAAAAATTTTTGGTCTCTCCATACAAAGTGAGACTCCCGACCGACCCATTTTGTATGGAGAGCACAAAAATATTTTTGTCGCAGGAATTTTTTTTTTCGTGAAAAGTTGTTCAGTTTGACGGGTACTATCACTACACGGCGGGAGCAAAACGATGTAAATTTCATGCTGTATACATATTAATCGAGCGCCCATGTTCCTAAAGGTATGTTAAAGTATATAAGGCACTTTCCTATTTCAATCAATCAATCAACCTATTTACCGGATCACTTTGGGCGATACATTTATACTATCATATAACTATGATAGTATAAATTTATCGCCCAAAGTGCGACCTAAACAGAACAATAATGTGATTTAAAAATATATTTTCATAAAGGCAGTTTTATCAAATCTATATGATATTATCCCGGCGCATTTTTGCACCCTTATCCTATCTTTGTTGTTAACACAGTTAGTACTGCTAGACGGACATGGCTACATCCATCCGTCCAGTAATCCTATATCAATGTTAATGGTCATGCAATATTATTATCTGATAAATAGTCGATTTAAGTAAGCTTAAAGATAAGAGTATCCGTTCACAAGGACTGCCTGTCTTACTGTGTACGGTTTATATGGAAATATGTAAATGGTAGGTGTGGGAAAATAATAATATACCTAAGTAGGTACCTGGGCGACCGAGCTTTGCTCGTGCCATCTGTTGGACAACTTTCAGACCACGAAAAAATATATAAGAAATGTTTATTTCTGTAATTTTTGTATTTAACTAAATGAAAGAATAAAAAATTTAAGCCTGAAAACACGGGGAAATCCCGTTTTACTAAAACTAAAACCTAGCTAGATCGATTTATCGCCCCCGAAACCCTCCATATGTTAGATTTCATCGAAATCGTTGCAGCCGTTTCCGAGATTCTTATTATATAATTATAATATTATATATAAATATACAAGAATTGCTCGTTTAAAGTATAAGATCATATCACCTATACTCTGATTTTTAATTAGATGGACTAAAGTGACAGCTGCAAAGGTAGTTTTTTTTTTAATGTTGCAAGCTTTAGATCAGAGGGATGTGACATGACTCATTGAACTGACTCATTGAGCTAATTCGTAGTATTGTTGCAACAAGACACTGGATTTAAATATACTTATGGTTGTAGTACAAATATGGGTAGATATATTAAAAACGTAATGTGTTATAACTTTTCACATGTTAAATAAATAGTTAACAATAAAAATAAATTGAACTGATAAAGAAAACTTCTGTAACAAATATTTATGAGTTATATAAAGTAAAAAAAGTTATACAAAAAAAATATTATTGCAACATGGTATGGTATATAACCAGTGTTTGTAGATTTTTATTTATAATTATATCATAATTGTATCATCAATCAATCAGCCTATTGCAGTCCACTGCTGGACGTAGGCCTTCCCAACGGCACACCAAAGCGCACGATCACCCGCTTTCCTCATCCAGCCACCACCAGCGACCTTCCTCAGGTCATCAGTCCACCTGGCAGGGGTTGTAGAATTATAGTATACTGGGGGGGGGGGGAGAATTATAGTATCATCAACGGCCCACTGCTGGACTATGAGCCTCCTCCACTTAGGTGGAGGGTATTGCCATAATCTCCACGCTTGGCAGGCAGATTAAACGGTTACTGTATCAGAGAGCGCTGCTGCCCGTTCCCTGTTCAATGTGTAGTCCCTAAGTCGCCTCTTACGACACCCACTGGAAGAGTAGGGGTTGGTGACAAATATATTCTACTCACACGGCAGAATTATAGTATACTGAAATCTAAATATAAGTAGTAGATCCTCATAAGGAAAAAACCCACAACCAGCAAATTTTAAGTGTTTGTATTTGAATTTACGTAAGCAAGACTGTAGGTAGAGAACTATTTTTATATGCTAAGCAATCTAAATTATTGCTGTAGTTGTCGCATCTACAGTGAAGGTCAACAAAAACAGACAGAAAAAACTCATACTTATGTGTATTTCAATAGGGGCATTTAAAAAAATAATGCGTATAAATTATAAAACAACGTACAGATATGAGATTTTACAATTTAACACGCCTGCTATGCACCTACGACGTAGGTGGAGCGTGTGCCGTGCGCGGCCCCTACGTCCTCGTAGGTGCGCTGTGTCGGTGGGGGTACTCAAGTAACGCAGAGACGCCAGGTGTGAATGTGGAGAACCCTTGCAAACCATAGTACACCTCAGTAACTGTCCCGCGTGCCCGACCACCTGCTCACGTGAGGACTTACTTGTCAGTAACCAAAGGGCTACCACGGTAGCCGCTTTCTGGGCAAGTAAGATTTAGCCCGTGTTCTTGCCGACACGAAAAAAGAAGACCAAACGCGTATGCGGCCACCTATCACCTACGGGTGGGGGGGGGATCACATGGCTGTATTATTACGTTTTTATTTTCAGCAGCCAAAGTGAGCATCTGCACGTAAGCAGGTCTAGAAACCAAACCGGTAATGTCCATGGAATCAAAATTTCCAGCAATTTTTTATTTTTATTTTAGCCGTCCTCCATGACCATTGAGATAAGGATTTTTTAACACGCTTTTAAGCTAATAAAAGCGTGTTAAAATATATATATATATATTTGTTTGTATGTTTGTTTGTAACAGACTCCTTTGAACTCGATTTTGACCCACTTTAATTAAACACAGATTTAATTTAAACGTTGTACACTTATTAAGAAACGGTGACAAAACAATAATTTGAAAAAAAAAAAACTAAAAAACACGCTTTCACAGTGTACATCAAACTAAAAAGTGAAAAATAAAATACAGTTTAAAACAATTAAAAAACACGCTTTTAAAGCACATCAAACTAAAAAGTGAAAAATAATTCTTAATATACGAAAAATAAATGGACAATTAAAATAAAAATGTTTACTGGAATACTTCGATCAATACAGTAGATTTGCGTTAATGTTTGTTTCAAGGGCAGAATTAACCAGTTCTATTTGTAACAAAATCGAATTCATAGAAAAACGTAAATCATTATGATTGGTCATTACAATTGCCATGTAAATGGTAGCCTTTCTATGGAAGATCGTGCATTTGCCGCGATTTAAAACTCCACTTTTAATGGACATCTCCAACGTTGTTTCGAAGCAAGTGGTGGTAAGCGATCAGCCTACGTAACTAACAAGAACTCATCCATCATGTTTGTATAATCTATCTAACTAAACTATTAAAATTAATTAATAACTATCATGATCACAAATCGAACTAACGATCGACCTCATTTTATTTTGGACAAAATGACACAGTTCGTTCCACAATCTACAAATATGTAGTAAGTACCAATTTTATCACAATAAAATTATTTATATCTACGTTAATTATTTCTATGATAAGAAAGCGTATAATCCACCTTTCATATATTTAGAGACTTTGTGATATAGGATTTAGAATTATTAATAGGGGATCGGACTGTTCACCATATTTTATGAATTATTTTTAAAATATAGATTAGTAGCAGACGATTCGCGAAGAAAAAAACAGAATCGGTTGAAAAACGAATTTACAGTGATTTTTTAAAGTTTCAATATGTCTGTCTCTTTCAAAAACGATTTTTTGTATGGAGATTATTTGGCGTTACTAACAAATGACGTCACAAGTGGGTATGTGCCTCTCTGTCTAATCTTGAACCTTTATATCTATTCAAACCTTTATAACTCGGTCAATTTTAAAGATAGAGCAAAAATTATTTTAGTGTTCGATAGCAGAAACTAAGAAGTTTTAAAAAAATAAAAAAGTAGTCCGATCCCCTATCATTACACTCCGGGCATTTCACAAATATTATTTAACCAACGGTCCGCCCGCGGCTAAGCTCGTGGATAAGTCCGTCCTCGCAGATTCACCAATTTTTTTATTTTGTAGTGTTGTACTTTATGTATGAATTCAAATTTTTAAGCCTCTTGTAAATAGCACTCGAATTAAGTGCATATTTTGCGAATGCTCATTGGATCTGCGTTTTTATTTTATTGTCTGTTTGTGTATTGTGCAAAAAAATAATACTTCTATGTATCTGCTGTATTTTATTTACTGTTTTTTTTTTGTGTGTGTTCCGTGTTGCGATGTCCAAATAAATATTTCTGCTTCTGATTCTTTGTACAATGTTCTGTATGCTGTAAATAGATGTATCCTATTCTATTCTCATTCTGCGTCAAACCCCAGGTCAGTTCGATTCTTCGTAAAATTAAATTTAGCCCAAAAGTAAAATAACTTTCCAAAATTACATAGCTTATATTCTCATAATGATAGTATGGATAGATTTTAAACACATCTTATCAGGGAGCAATGTCCAATGTGGCGGTAAAACGTACTTGTAAACAATATTAGAACTAACCATTTACACTACAATACAAGCAATATGATAAACAAACTGGTAAATTGATGTTCCGTTTGTTGTGATGAAGATTAGATATCTGGGGAGGCACAAAAGATCCCATAGGGTCAAAGTGCTCCGAGACTCGTCTCGGCCCCTTCAAAGATAAGATGTTCCGTTTGGCTATATAATACCTACTTAAATATCAGGTTGTGTACTTATGTTGGTTTACTTTTTATGAATGGTACATTTAATTACGGCCACATTAGTTTTTTAGAAGGGCGCGTTTAAAAAGTTAAGTAATTGATCGCGAAAATGGCCAAAGCTAAAATTATAGAAATACGAGAAAGAAAGAGAGCAAAGTCAGACTTGAAGAATATTGAAACTTGACATAATGGCACATTTTTGGGTGGTTTATATGCCCGACTGGTCACTATCCCGACTTATCATCTATAAAAAAAAAACTATGCCCGGTCACCAATTTGAAATATATTTGGTCTAATTTCTAAGAAAATATCTTGAAACCACGCGGAAACCAGATCTTACAGAGCTTAGTAGGCAATATCATTAATGTCAAAGTTTTTGTATGTTTGCGATTCAATTACGCATTATTTATTTATTAGCTATAGAGAGAATATTATGTTTTGTATGGCCAGATTTGAAAAATTAAAAAGTACGCGGTCTTAGTCGAGGGCGGACAACTACCTCTAACATTGTGTATGAGTAGAGATCAAAGGTTAGGTTGGCATATTTCCGCGATCTGAGTAGAGGAAAAACATCGCTTATAATGTTATAACATCTTATAAGTGAGTTAGGTCAAAGATGCGAAGCAATTAAGAGTGTTTTTCCATGTACTTATTTATAAGACAAACATATTTTTTAAAAGTCCTTATATCAAGACGGTCGCTACCTACATAGAGGCTGGTAAATAAATAAATAATATTGTTTCAGAGTGCATGACTCCGGTTATGCGCCTTTTGATCACCTTACCACTATTTAATTTTACCTTTTTTTCTACTAATGTAAGAAAGACTTGTTGAAAAGTCAAAGTCAGCGAGCGTAGGTTACCTTTCCCAATATAAGCTGATAAACGAATTCATCATTTTACTAGCACAGCAAGGGCAATTTTAAAATAAGTTAGGTGGTCGTCTTGATTTTGACTGTACAGCTAACATAGTATAATCAACTTGCTTTATGTCACTTTTGCTTATAGCTGCGCATACCTTGGCACTAAATCAATCAATCAATCAATTAGCCTATTGCAGTCCAAGTAATGTGCTAAGAACACTTAATTTTAATCATCGGAACGTTCGTCGACCTTGACGTCGTCACCCTCACCAGCAGTGCCACTGACAATTATTTCCATAAAATATTCATCAGACGCGAGTTTTTTTATTATTATTTATGTCTCAGACTGTTATTCTCTTGGATATGAATGAATTCCAACTATGACTATCAATTTAACAGCCTCTGTAGCGGTAGAACATTCGGGAGGATCCATTGTGGGGGCACACCAGGGATATAGAATAATAGATTCCATGCTTCGAAAGGCACGTTATTATCTACGGAAAATAGGATTCAGTGTTGTGAACCCAGTTTCGTCAGTTAGGTCGGTTGTCGACCTTATAAAGCACGCGATAAGAGAAAAAAGAGCAAAAAGAGTTATGATGACTGCTGGGGTCAATAGTACATATATTAAAAATTTAAAAATATATGCTATGTCTTACATTTTGTAATTTTTTTTTTTAATATAGTCTAAGATCCCGTCGTACGTAGATAGGTGCAATCTGTGTTGTGGTCTTATAGGTATTTTAAAACGATGCTGGAATTATTTTTCCTCTTGCAGTGAAGGATAAAAGCGGTTACGCACTACGTCCGATCCGAATCCGTGAAAATAAGGTTCCGGCGTGGCCGTAGAAGTATTTGTATGGTAGCTTACGCACTCGACGACGGATGGTTTGTTCTACGCCACGCGCCGGACCTTATTTTCACGGACTCCGATCGGTTTCGGATTGAACGTAGTGCGTAAGCGCTCTAACATAAAACTTGATCTTTGCACAATTATACGACGGGTAATTCCACATAATTTTCCTTTGGACACCAGGCTCCAACTTATAAAATTAAAAATAGCAACTTTTGATTCTGGCTATTCATATTTTATCCCTATCGAAGGCCGTATAGTCTGTGATCATCTCATTCGCAAAGAAAAAAAATCAATCCGAGACCCTAATACCAATGTTAAGCAGGTAGTCTGGGGAAACCCAAGGCGATGGTATGATTCACTCTCAAACGATTATCTGAAGGATATAAGCGACTTTAGGTGGAATGACTCTTTTTAATTAAAGTATCAAAAATGGTGATTGTAGCTGATATTTACAAATAAATAAAATTGTGTTATTTTAGTCAAAATCAGCGACGGTGGTCTAGTGGCTAGGGTCGCTGCCTCCCGTCTGGGAGACGCGGGTTCGATCCCCACCACGTAATGTGTTTTCGAATTTTGTATTCATGTGTACCTTCACACACAACCTTTGAATTTCTTCGCAGGAGTGTGCAGGTTTTCATCACGATGTTTTCCTTCAACGTAAGAGCGTCGAATAAACGAAATATGAATTCGAAAACACATAGGTTGGTACGAGTACTAAGGCCTAATCGCCCTAATTCAGGGTAGGCTCGAGCCTCTCGGTGGGGACGTATATATGAGCTGTTGTTGAGGAAGTGCTATAAAACCCTGTCGCAATAAAACGGAGGTATAATCTACCTTACTCATTAATTTATATCACTGGACAGTGGATAGAAAAATTGCTTCACATAGCAAGAACAAAGGAAGTGAGTTGCACTTTGTTTCCGATGCAACGCGATTGCTATTAATTATTAGCAATTACAATGAAAAAGACAATGCGCCATAAGTCCGTCTTTGCACTGTTTAGGTTTTGTGTACTTTGTATCTAAATGATTGTAATTTATATGCAATAAAGTGTATAATACATAGTTCGCGCGCTGTCTGAATGCAGCTCTGATGTAGGTATGCAACTATTATGAACACGAATGCATTCAAGTTTAACAGATCGCGCGCAGACAGTACTTGCATGCAAAGCATTCAGATTTGAGATTGAGATGAAGCTCTACAAATATTGCATCTTTTTTTTAATCAATTAATTGCAATTAGGGTAAAGTATAATGATGTGTGGCACTACCTTGAACGGGATTGGGCCCCCCCGGTCACGTTTCCTGAATGCCGTCCAATCTTTGGGCAAAGGTTATTACCGACTGGGCCCCCGTGATCACCAGAAGACGTCGAGGTCAGTCAACAAATTATCTATAGTCAAGAAACGTAACTACGCTTCAAACTTGACCCCACCAAATGAATACCAAAGAAGCAAAATGTTTTGTAAGAACTCTACTGACTCGGTTTGTAAGAACGTCGAAAGTAAGCTTCAATGTACAGCAGCCTATCTATAGTCAAATCGTTGACAGCAGCGACATCATCTGCCTGTCTGTCGTCGTCGTCGTTTGTCAAAATTAATTAGGTGCTATGTTTTAGCGGGCTTTGCTAGGCGGTAAGTAAACGACACGACGACTTAGAACCGACCCCAAATGAACTCGGATAAGGCTAGGCGAAGAGAGAGGCCAAGGTGCCGAGTGCCAATCTTTGTGATATGAGCTTTATGAATGAAAATGTACGATCGAAGAAGATAGAAGTATTATTCCGGCCCACTACGGGGCGGCGCGGCGTCTCGGGGCGGCGGCGCGCTCGCTTAGTGTACCGGTTTATATTTATGTCTTCGATTGGCAAAGGAATAACACTAAGCAAATATTCTGTGCCAAAAGTCCTTTCACGCATAATAAATTATGCTTTCACGCAACTTTTGAATTACTGCATGGGCATCAATCATTCTAAAGAGCGCCAAAAAATGTCATTTTTTTTTTGAAGTTTTTTGGTCCGGTTACTAAGACCTTTAGACCAAATCTTTTTTTTGTTACACAACACTTATGAATTCGACATTTGAATACACAAAGGCATTCGAATGTCGAAGCATGTATACCTACATAAAGGGGTTACCTACATTCCGCAATCTTTAAGCTTTGGTTGGTACTCAACCAATAATATTATACTTATTCATTATGTTATTCTTGACGTTATTAGAATAACCAGTTATTTTTATTGCTTAACAAAACTTTTTATGACCGATCATAGACTAACTAACAGAACATTATCATGGTACTCATAAGTAAGTACTTACTTATTATATTAGACATATATTGGTTTAATGAACCTGTGTATCACTATAAATTACTTTGATTTGAATATAAATGAATAATCATGTCAAAATCTACTACCATTTTCGACGTTAGATCTTAGATTAATAAGAACTAACGTAGTACCACCACACGATTCGTTTCGAAACTCTTATAAGAAAGCATAAACAGAAAACATAATTATCTCATTGAGCTATTATTACTACATTATACTTCAATGAATTATCTCTATATTATAAACTTTTGCGAGGTTGAGTAAAAAGGAAAAACAGAATGCAGTTGTATGGCATTGTACACTGTCCAGTTAGAGACTCCCACACTAGCGTCGTTCGAGCGTCGTCGTCTTGCCAACGCTCGAGCAGCGTCGACGCGACTGCTAAACGTTCGCATGGTGCCTGTTGAAAAAATGTCGCGCTGCGTAAACCGGCGTTCGGCAGTGGTTGAGCGCTGGCGTCGCGGCGACGTCGCACCAGCGTCACGTCGAAGCTACGCGAGCGTCTCGTCTCGCGTGTGGGGTCTCTTATGAATAAAGGTATGCATCCACTACGTCGTCGTCATCAGAACGAAACGAACTGAATGAGCAACTGAAGACTGAAGTTACGACTAGGCCTGTCGCACTCCCAACCAGAGCAGAGCGGCAAAATGTCCAACGCCAAGCGGCCCCAAGCTTCGGGGTCGCTTCATAAAAAAAATTAACAAAAGTTAAGGGGAAGAAGGCCCTATCACGCGCGCGCGACGTTTTAAGAAATACCACGGACCAAGTTCCTACTTGGTCTGTGAGAAATACACTCTTGGGATACTTAAGGTAGATTTTGATTTACAAGCGCCGCCGCCACAACGTTTGGTAGGCTATTAAAATTAAAATCGCATTCGAATCATGCAAACTATTATGAACATTAGCGTAATAACTGGGTTTAAACTGGCACGTTTTGTATCAAGGAGTGCGCCTTCTGTAGCTTGTGCAGCATTACTGCAGGTTTTTTTAATAACCTTTTTGGTATGATTCTTTTTTCTTTTGGCCAGTTTTTATGTCACTTTTTCAAATTTCAAATTTTCTTGGTTTGAGCTTTTTTTAAATGGTCTATTGTTTCTGAGTGTGTCAGCTGGTGATTAGAGAGACGAAATTTCTTGCGTAAATACGTGAATTATTGAATTATTAATATTATAGTAAATATTTATAGAAGAGTTTCGTGATCATAGAAGAATTTCGTGGTCAATACCGTACTGTATTGTGCGTTAAGCGTTGGCTGTGTTTATATTATATCCCCGAAATTCCACAAATATTAGGAGCCCTTTTGGACTAGCCGGGTAAGTCTTGTGTTGTCTTCCTACTGGTTTTTTATCGACGCACTTTTCTCTTTCCTTGTTTTGGTTGGATGGCGATTATTTCTTTGTTGTTCAATCTTTACAGTGTATTTCCGGCTTCTGCGAGGACGCCACACACACAAGGATCCCTCCGTGCTTGCGGGAACCTTCCACGATTTCTTTCTGTGGTTCCGGACACGTGAGGCCACCAGGCATTGGACGAGCCCGGATTCCTGTGTTGTGTGCGTCCGCACACCTAACAGCTAAGTGCCGCATACCCGCACACCGGCGTTGGAGTCCCCCCTGGCATACTGCCCATCTGGCAGATTTTTTAGCTTGTTTTTTGTATCTGTTGGTTGTAAATTTTTGTATGCGGATGTATTACGGATTTTGCCAAATTTTATTTACTGTTAAAATTCTTTTCTAAATTCTAAAAAGGCCGTTTAGGTTGCTCTGGCCCTCCCCTTTTTGGTTCCCGTTTGGCTATTACTCTCCCGGGGAACTCCGCGGTTTTTACACCTTCCAGCATCGATACACTCTCAACACAACACTAGTTCACCAACACTATATCGACGGAGTCCCCTCAGGACCCGACTCTCGGCTTATCTTTTTTGATTCTTTGGCAATATCTCAACCCTTCAATTTCAATTATACTGTTCGGACAAATTCAACTCACTCTTTCTTTGTTCTCCTAAATTTCATGTTTCACCTGTGGTTGTCAACCACAGGTTAGCTAGCCCTTTTTTAAACGCTACACTTGCTACTATTATTTATTCTGTGCTAAGGGTCAGTTCTCACCGAGACGAGACGCGATGCGACAATGCACTGCACTTTTCAGATAGCAATGCAACATAGAACTTATCTACTATGCAAAAAGGTGCATGAAAGTGTATGGTTTAAAGTTCAGCTATAGATTCTATGCTCAGTGGTTCGCTAGGCATGTGTAGCAGTGTTCTGTCTGTCCGGCCCTTTGGTTTGAATAAACAATAGTTCCTTTTTTTATACTACAACATGGTAGAGCTTGTCTAGTTTGAAATGACGCACCCCACTACTTATTTATAGTTGTTTTAGATGTGCAAGTGCAATATTAACAACGACACAAGCTCTACTAAATAATCTTTTATTTAACCAATCACAGACGGTGCTATATTTTTTTAATATAGCCAAGAACAACTAGTTTTCTCTATTTGTGTGCAAATATGTGCCAGGCAGAATCACCAGCTACTGAAATAAATTAGCCAAAGATAAGGATCAAATTTCTTTATAAGTAATATTTAAGAAAAATATTTTTTCTATCTAAGATTGAGAAGTTCATCTCTAGTTAGCATGTTTACTACAAGTGAATGCCCACTGTGAAGCCTTAATTTGCAGACAGAGTCTAGTTGCTCTTTACTATAAATTATAGTTCTTATACAAAAAGCAATAGGTGGGAAAATGTGAAAACATGCTTACTTGTGCATTAGTGTAAGCTTCAGGACCGCCATTAGTCTCACACTTCTCTTTGAATAGCTCCTGAGTCTTGTTCTTGATGCCCTCTACATCACTGGAGTTCAGCTTGCCTTCTAACTCTGGAAACTTGTTGAGGATTTCAGATGTCTCCGACTCCAACTGAGCCATTGCCACCGCTGCTAAACCTACAATTTGGGATAATTGTTTATTTTGTCATTGTTTCTATTACAATAGAATAGAAAATACTTTATTGCACACAAGGATACAGAGCAAGACAGTGAAAGATAGTAGAAGGGGCGCGCACAGATAAGCGACCTTATTGTTAAGGTAGTAATTTCTTATAGGCAACCTTAGGGCACTAGGAAGTTGCATTGGAACTGTGGGACGGTGCACACGAGAAAAACAGAATAGAATAATTATTGTGTTATTACTACTTTAATTTTATTAATTATTATATTATTTTTCTTTAACAAAACATTTGTTGACCTTGGATAAGACTCGAATCTCTTTGACAAGTTTATTTTTTCAAAAAATAAAATATCTTAATATTATATATTTGGATGAATTTTGGGCATTTTGTACTTATAGACTTAACTATTATATTATTAGAAAGTTGATATGTGCCATGAAAGGCCTCTGACAGCGCCAGGTTTTTAGAAGTCGGTCGTTGACCTTACAAGTCAAGCCACACACTATATTATAATGATGGTCATCAGGATCTTTCTACATTTTCTTTTCTGTATTGATTATAAGCACCAAAGCTTAGCTTTAGAGGCCTTGAGCACATGAGTAGGCCTTAAGGATATAACAAATGGCTAGTCAAGCCAAGCCGATAAAACTGAGCCTGACAAAAGAAAAAAAAACGAACTTCTTTCTTTCTCAGATCACGCGGCATGAGGCATGACGGGCTCCTTTCATGTCTTGTTGTATTGTAACCAATCCTACATTTTCATTACAAATACATACATAAATAAATAGATGATGCATTTGTTTTAGAAACCCTCGAACGGAAATGTAAAAATGAGGCATTTTTTTCTGATCAACCGGCAAAAAATAATGATTACTTACCGCATATCAACGCCGCTACAAGAAAATGTTTAGTATGCATTTTAGTTGGAGTGTACGTTTAAAATAACTCTTGTAGAGAACACAAATAACAGACTTACTGCACGATCACAAAATTATATTTTATATAATTTTCACAAAAATAGTACAACTATCCACACGCACACTAAAAAACTGACTGATGGATGGATGACGGACGAATGAAATGATTGATTGATTGAACGAACGAATGAATAAATAAATGAATGAATGACTAAACTCCCTGCGTTCCGAGATGCGCTGAAATCGATTAAAGCACCCGTAATCACGTTCCGTTCCGTCTGATTCGGAATGTGCTCGAGTTTGGGCGCAGTAATTCGGAACGCGATTACGGGTGCTTTAATCGATTTCAGCGCGTCTCGGAACGCAGGGCGAATCAGACTTTTTTTTTGTTATGGCACTAGTTTGTCTTTGTGCCAGTGTCAAGTAATGTTATTTAAGCGTCCACTAACACTACTCGCGAAGTTGATCGAAGCCGAGGACGAGAGTATAGAGGCACTTCGTGCAACTTCGCTTCGTTTCGGGCTTCACTTTGACACCAATTCAAACTTCGGACGAGAGCGTAGTGGGTGCTTACAAGGTAGGGAAACTAAACGCGCTCAATTAAGTAGACACAAACGAAATAATTTTGGAAGGACTGTAAGGTAAATAAAAAACGGATAAACTAAATCATTATATTATTACATATAATAAAGGAGGGGATTCATAAGAAAACAAGAGATACGGGTAAGGAAAGGAACATGGAGAGGGGAGATGTCGGCACGTGGTTTTATGGGGACAATTATATACATATATGTATGTATTTTTAAACGAAAAATATATTGAAGGTACATTGACATTTAAGTTATAACCACGTGGAGGTTCACCGCACGCCGAATAATTCCTCCATGACAGTAAATAGGTTTAAATCCTACCTTAACCGCTGTACTTCCTTTCCTCAGCTATGACCTGCTTTCCTTCTCCATTCTCTCTCTCCTGGACCAGAACTTCTGCCAAAGATTTATTATGCTCCTCCTGTAATAATGATAGAGGTTGATACCGATGTATACACAACGAAATGAGATAAGTAGAACACGTCAGTATTTGTACCAGTTAAATATGTCCAAAGTCATAAGTGTAATTGTGTGTATCGTGGATAAGAGCTCTCTATTTAATGGTCTTCAAACATATTAATTTTATACAAGAGTTCACTATGCGAGTAACTCATCCATCACACCCCGAGCTCACAGGCTCACTTTAAGCTAGCTACAGTTACTGAAAGATAATCAAAAGGTTCCCTAGAACGCTCAACAGCGTTTATGTCCAGACAGTGTCGGCGCCCCTCGACCGTCCGTCCAATCCTAACACTATAACTCCTCTCAAGGTTTACCATCTCCATCAGTAACCGTCCTCGGTCCTACGCACAGCCTGGAATTACAATATAATATTATGCACAACAAACATAATTATAAACCCAAGCTCACGATAGCTTAACTGTACAATTCCCCCCAGGCCTGCTCAGGCCTTATAACGCCACTAGCCTATTGGCGTTGCCGAGGATCGGCACCGAAGTAGGTCCTAAGCACATACCAGGCTATTCCGCAAAGGACCACGCCACAGTGCGACGTACACGCATACGTTTTACCAACTCGGACCCCACACGAGTGGTCTCCATATACCCAACGGCTCAGCAGCCGACTTGGCTTACAGCCATTCTACATACAACATTTGGAGACCACATAATGACGGTGTTTGATAGATATGTCCGAGTTGTACTATATTCGTTTGATAGTCGATATTCAGTCAATTTACACATGCACAAGTTTAGTCAAAGTAACAATGTATACACCGTGATCTCCAAGCATCTCGAAGCCAACAATCAAGAATACTTAGCTTTAATCATATCACGAGCTCTGCCACCTGCCACGTGTTCCCGGAGTAACTCCTCAGCACTTTACTGTCCACTACTCGTCTTGCTGACGGTAAAACAACGACCGAATAACTTTCCTTATCTTCAAAATGGCGCCGTACCGCATAACTGCCCTTTTAGCGGAAAATAATAGACAGTATACAAAAGATGAAGACAGATGGCGCCACCAACTCATCGGTGTTGCCAAGACACGCGTAAAGAGCAAACTACTTGTCAATTAAATAGTCACTGGTTATAGTAGATTTTCGCGTTCGTCGCGACAGGAGAGAAACCCCATAACTTTAATAGTCAATCAGTTAAGTGATCTTATCAAATTCACCAATAAAAATGTGTGTGCATATAGGAGCCTGTGAGACTCCACGTCCACAGTAGTGTTAAGAAAAAAATTATTAAAAAAATAAAAAACCCGACTGCGTGAAAATGTTAAACTTTCAAACTTAATTCATAAATGAACTGAAAAGATGCAAACAAGTATTTTTGTTTTGTTTTGAATGATCGTGGTCGATAGAGTTCACAATAGCAGTCGGATCAAAATATTCATAATTCACAAAACCGCTATGATGGAACATTTTGTGAATATTTGATGCCTCCGACTGCTATTGTGAACACTATCAACGAAGATCATAAAAAAAAAAAAAACAAAAAAAAACTTGTTTGCATCTTTTAAGTTCATTTAGCAATTAAGTTTGAAAGTTTACAAATTTTCACGCAGTATCGGGTTTTTGTTTTTTTAATAAAAAAAATTATACCATTCGATAGCTTTTGCCTTACCGATTGAGGCCTTCCCCATTAAAATCTGTGAATTCGAAGTAATAACTACTACGCCGTCGCACAAGCTGTAAAGATAACTATGGTCGTAGCGCGACGTAACGTGGAGGTGTAATCCAGTATTGTAGTTTATTTGCTCTACCATTTGGTACCAAGCAATGTTCATACAATTTGCAGTACAAGCCATCCGCCTATGGAAAGAACTTGCCGAGTCAGTCAGACGCGCTCCTACATCGGAGTCTTCAGGAAGCGCTGCCTCCTGTTCTGGATCAAATCAAAAAATCAACGGCCCGTTGCAGTCCACTGGCCCGTTGCTGGTCTCCAGTCGAGAACCCGTCTGCTCCAACACTCGTCGGTTCTGCGACAGACGTGGCCAGCCCATTGCCACTTCAGCTTGCTACACTTCTGGACGATATCAACTTTATAATATACGATAATATCAACCTTGGTCCTCTGCCGGATGATTTCGTTTCGGATTTTATCCCATATCGAAATACTTAGCATAGATCTTTCCATGGCTCTCTGAGTGACATATAGCCGATGGGCCAGCTTCACACCGTCATGTTCCACGTCTCGGCTCCGTATTTCAATACGGGTAGAACACACTGATTATACACCCTGCTCCTCAGGCATTGAGTTTTTACACACAATTGGAAATTGTGTGTAAAAACTCGGAAGGCAAAATCGGCACATCAGTTCCAGAAATCCTCGCCGAGTTCGAAGACTTTTATGGTCGTTTATATGCCTCGCATGCCGCAAAGCCTCCGCCTGACGCGAACGACCCAAGAGCCACACTGACACGCCACTTCACTGAAGATCTCCCAGACGTAGATGAAGACGGAATCACTTCCGAGCTTCTCAAAACAGGAGGTACTCCAGTACTGAGAAAGCTAAAGGAGCTATTTAATTCCGTCATAGCCAATGGAACTACCCCGAAGGCGTGGATTGAGAGCAGGGTTGGCTGTTTTTTTTTTCAAGAAAGGAGACAATTCTCTCCTGAAAACTTTAGACCAATTACGCTCTTAAGCCACGTCTATAAGCTGTTTTCGAGAGTCCTCACAAACCATCTCGCCGCAAGATTTGACGCCTTCCAGCCTCCGGAACAGGCTGGGTTTCGAAAAGGTTTCAGTACCATAGACCACTTCCATACAGTGAGACTGGTTATACAGAAGTCGCAAGAGTATAATCAGCCGCTGTGTCTAGCATTTGTGGACTACGAGAAAGCTTTCGACTCCATTGAAACCTGGACTGTTCTGGAATCCTTGTAGGTAGCGATTCCAAGTCGATTGGCGGTACGTGGAGGTAATGAGAAGCCTGTACAGTATGGCGTCGATGTCCGTCCAAGTACAGAGTCATAAGACAAAACCCATCCAGTTGGTCAGGGGAGTGAGACAGGGGGATGACATCTCTCCGAAACTATTCTCCAACGCACTGGAGGACGTCTTTAAAACCATAGACTGGAACTGATTGGGCATCAACATAATGGCGAATATCTCAGTCACCTCCGCTTTGCCGACAACATAGTGATAATGGCTGAATCGTTGCAGGACCTGCAAAAAATGCTGCACAGTCTTAACGCTGCCTCATTGTCAGTCGGTCTCCGGATGAACTTGGACAAGACTAAGGTCATGTTCAATGAACTAATCATTCCGGAACTGATCCCAATCAATAGCGAAATGCTCAAAGCTGTCCAAGAATATGTGTACCTCGGGTAGACATTGCAGTTGGGCAGAGACGTGAAATCGCAAGAAGAGTACAGTTTGGCTGCGCAGCATTTGGGAAACTGCGTCATGTCTTCTCGTCGCCACTACCGCAATGCCTGAGGAGCAGGGTGTATAATCAGTGTGTTCTACCCGTATTGACATACGGAGCCGAGACGTAGAACATGACGGTGTGAAGCTGGCCCATTGGCTATATGTCACTCAGAGAGCCATGGAAAGTTCTATGCTAAGTATTTCGCTATGGGATAAAATCCGAAACGAAATCATCCGGCAGAGGACCAGGGTTGATATTATCGTATATTATAAAGTTGATATCGTCCAGAAGTGAAGTGGCAATGGGCTGGCCACGTCTGTCGCTTGTGTTGGAGCAGACGGGTTCTCGACTGGAGACCACATCTCGGGAAACGTAGTGCGGGACGCCCCCCTGTGGACTGATGACCTGAGGAAGGTCGCTGGTGGTGGCTGGATGAGGAAAGCGGGTGATCATGCGCTTTGACGTGCCCTTGAGTAGGCCTACGTCCAGCAGTGGACTGCAATGGGCTGATTGATTAAAATCATTACACTTCTTGCGAATATTAAAGGATTCCATCGATCTAATCCGCATAGCCACTCACTATGCTTAAATCCGTTTTGCTTTTTTTAATACAAATGAAACACATTTTCCAATTAAATTGTAAGATGGTCTTTGAGGCACATTTACACTACACACAGGTTCTATATCCATTTTGAACACAAAATAAACGGTAATAGTTTTTATTCGTGTCAACTTGTAACCTCTTGTAACTAATGATTTCAAATGAATGAAGCGACAAACGCCAAAGTTCACGGTGCAGGAATTCCCCGGAATGAATCGGTCCAGTGTTGGCGATGTAAAAAATATGATGGCGGCTGTACACTCTCGCACGTGAGAGACCTGCCTCTACCTCGAGTGCGTCCATTTACTCTCTCATGTCAATCAGTACAGACCAGTACCATTGAGTCTTTTGTTTTTAAATATAACGCAAGTACGTGCAGAGTTTTATTTCGATACGATACGAAGCGTTATTTGTTACGAGAATTTTTGAAGTTAGTTCGCAGTAAAATTAAGAAAAAAATTTAAAACTAAGAGTTAAAACTAGTGCCATGATATGAATAAAAGATATGTTGCCTGTTCTACTTTTTTATTTTGCTGTGATTCTACCCGTTTTGTTACGTTATTTTCAAGATTATTCGTACCAAAATCTAAGAACCGTAGTCAGTTCGGCGCTACCCACGCTCACTTAGTCGACTGCAGTTCCGTTGTTTATGGCTCGATTTCAATGTTTTAAGGTTCATTAGAAAGCTGATAAATGTAACTATATTTTTTATAATAAGTTAAATTTCCATAATCCTAACGGTTGCCGAGTTTCTCACATGATAAAAAATGATTGATTTTACAAAATGTAGTTTTTTGAAAAGATTTCAATTGGTTTTAGGTTTAAATTATTGAGTCTTTAGAATAAAATAAAGTTCATTTAATTATCTTTTATTTGAGACCCTTTTGAGTAAATCGGCCCAGTAGTTACCTAAACATAGCGTAAATAGAATAGGCCCGGCCGCCATCTTTGTGACGTCATAACTACTTGTTCCACCATTTTAGAAAGCGACAACATGCATTTTGGTAATCAGTAAATCACGCTGATTCCAACGAAAATCGAAAATAAGCTAGTTTCTACGAATTGGCCTCTCTACTAACATTCAATGTAAAACAATTAAAAGAAAATTTTTATAAGCATAATTACGGTTTCTTTTTTATAAGCATAATTACGGAGAGAAGGCTCTGGCGGACATTCAGCCTCTATGAATATTTTTTTGTTAAATCGAGTAATTTTATTTTTATAATCTGGGGGCACGGCAGTGCCCCCGCCAAGTCGAGCAAAAAAGCGGCACGGCCGTACCATACTTTTCTCGAAGCAGTTCAGGCCATTTTCGACCCCCCTATAACTTCGTTGTGGATAAAACTAGAAGCCTGAGTTTTCAGTAACCAAGCAGGCATTGTATAAATACGGTATATTTCAAATTTCAATCAATTTGAACCAGTAGTTTATGAATTATAACTAGTCAAAGTTTCTTTATTTTGTCACTCACTGACCGATCATCAAAACTCTAAGGCACTTCTAGCAGACATAGAAGCTTCAAATTTAGAATGGAATTAGTGTTTAGTATATAAACCAAGGAAAAACTAAAACATTTTGCAATTTCGGCCCAGTTTTCTAGATACATCATCTGCTAGATAACTTTGTAATCCCATATAAATCTTGGGGCATTATATAGGATTACAAAGTTACATTTGCAGTAAATGAATCAGTGTACCTGTATAATGGAATATAATTGAATAAGAGGTGCTGGGTAGGTGTAGGGTAGGTGTAGGGTAGGTGTAGGGTAGGTGTAGGGTAGGTGTAGGGTAGGTGTAGGGTAGGTGTAGGGTAGGTGTTGGATAGGTGTTGGATAGGTGTTGGATAGGTGTTGGATAGGTGTTGGATAGGTGTTGGATAGGTGTTGGATAGGTGTAGGGTAGGTGTAGGGTAGGTGTAGAGTAGGTGTAGGTTAGGTGTAGGGTAGGTGTAGGTAGGTATAGGGTAGGTGTAGGTAGGTATAGGGTAGGTGTAGGGTAGGTGTAGGGTAGGTGTAGGGTAGGTGTAGGGTAGGTGTAGGGTAGGTGTAGGGTAGGTGTAGGGTAGGTGTAGGGTAGGTGTAGGGTAGGTGTAGGGTAGGTGTAGGGTAGGTGTAGGGTAGGTGTAGGGTAGGTGTAGGGTAGGTGTAGGGTAGGTGTAGGGTAGGTGTAGGGTAGGTGTAGGGTAGGTGTAGGGTAGGTGTAGGGTAGGTGTAGGTTAGGTGTAGGGTAGGTGTATGTAGGTGTAGGGTAGGTGTAGGGTAGGTATAGGGTAGGTGTAGGGTAAGTGTAGAGTAGGTGTAGGGTAGGTGTAGGGTAGGTGTAGGGTAGGTGTAGGGTAGGTGTAGGGTAGGTGTAGGGTAGGTGTAGGGTAGGTGTAGGGTAGGTGTAGGGTAGGTGTAGGGTAGGTGTAGGGTAGGTGTAGGGTAGGTGTAGGGTAGGTGTAGGGTAGGTGTAGGGTAGTGTAGGGTAGGCGTAGGGTAGGCGTAGGGTAGGCGTAGGGTAGGTGTAGGGTAGGTGGAGCGTAGGTGTGCATTTTTACATTGTGTTTTCATGCGATCTACAAAAAGAAATGAGATGCCATCAAAAACATAACTTGTAAAAAAACCAAGTCTCGCACGCAACTTAGTCTACCGTAAAAAGTTGTGAGATCCATGTAATACCAAGTCGGTTAATTTATTCAGTCCCTACTTAAGAGTCCTTCTGTCTTAAGTTATTACGTAATTAGGTCACCTAACAACATCTTATAGTGACCAGATCAATATTAAAAATCTCTTATGTTTTAAATAAATACATAGATTGACTTGGCAATCGCACTAAACAATCAAATTTAATATAATAATGTATTAATTGTGAGATACATTGTGTTTTCATGCGATAAATACATAGATTGACTTGGCAATCGCACTAAACAATCAAATTTAATATAATAATGTATTACTTGTGAGATACATTGTGTTTTCATGCGATTGCCAGGTCAATCTATGTATTTATTTAAAACATAAGATATTTTTAATATTGATCTGGTCACTATAAGATGTTGTTAGGTGACCTAATTACGTAATAACTTAAGACAGAAGGACTCTTAAGTAGGGACTGAATAAATTAACCGACTTGGTATTACATGGATCTCACAACTTTTTACGGTAGACTAAGTTGCGTGCGAGACTTGGTTTTTTTACAAGTTATGTTTTTGATGGCATTAAAATATTACTGGTTGATAATATTTTTGATACAATTTATTGAAATAAAAATATATAAAATACTTTTCTCTTTTTATGAATCAATTTAAATATTTTTATTGTCAAAATGATCCTGGCTGAATAATAAATTCTGAAGACCGTAGGAAGTATACTGCCTTCGTAAGTTCAATTTTCGAGCAAGGTGTGTTGAAAAATTATTAAAAATATAAAAAAAACTGCGCGCGTTGATGTCTTTTGTATGAACAGTAACAATTAAATGAAAATTTTACTTACAAAAGTCACCTTGTTTGTAATATGCCACCTACGATCCTTGTATTGTAATGTACTATTAAGATTAGTCTAACGTGGATGCCGCCGTGTTTTAGCCATGTGATTTGGGCTATAAGCCTATTATTCTCTTCGTAGAAAATAGCAACTGAGGACTTAGATCAGACTCAGATTCTTCCGAGTCTGATCTAAGTCCGTATATAAGAGGGGTGAGGGGGGGGAGGTAGGGTGTTCGGGGGGGGGGGGGGGGGGTTATTATCTATTGAACAGAATGTATTCGCTGAGAGTACGTTAGAATTTTTTTTACAAAGTCTTATTTACAATGTGCTAAAATGATTTACTAAATTGGCCGGATTTTACTCGTTGGATTAGTCTTCGTCGTTGCATTTGTTTTGACAAGATCTTTAATTAGGTATACATGATGTCCAGGGTCTCATGATGGAGCCGGAAGGTGGCCATAGGAACTCCTCAAATACACGACATAACCTCGTCGTATTTGGGCTCGTTGGATTTGTCAAGACAAGATCTTTAGTCATACGTGATGTTCAGGGTCTCATGATGAAGCCGGAAGGTGGCTGCAGGAAATCCTCAAATACCCAACATAACCTAGTCGTGTTTGGGCCCGTTGGATTTGTTTTAACTAGATCTTTAGTTACAAATCCAGGGTCTCATGATGGAGCCGAAAAGTGGCCGTATATAGAAACTCCTAAAATACACAACACAACCTCGACATGTTTGGGTTCGTTGAATTTGTCTCGACAAGATCTTTAGTCATAAGTAATGTCCAGGGTCTCATGATGGAGGTGGCCACAAGAATTCCTCAAATACTCAACATAACCATATGTCCATACATAACCTAGTCGTGTTTGGGCCCGTTAGATTTGTTTTGACTAGATATTTAGTCACACGTTATGTCCGTGTCGTGATGGAGCCGGAAGGTGGCCATAGAAACTCCTAAAAATACATAACATAATCTCGTCGTGTTTAGGCTCGTTAGATTTGTCTTGACAACATTTTTAGTCATACGTGACGTGATGTCCAGGATCTCATGATGGAGCTGGAAGGTGGCCGCTGTATTTCCTCAAATACTCAACATAACCTAGTCGTGTTGGGCCCGTTGGATTTGTTTTGACTAGTTCTTGAGTCATATGTGATGTCCATAACAACATAATCTCGGCATGCTTGAGAAAAGGGCTAAATTCTAATCGATAGTTTTTAGAGAAACACGGTTATGCTTCAAAATCTACTCCATGCACCCCACGTTTTTCGTTTTAAGTCCTACAAGAGTACTACACCAATAAAAATCTCAATAAAAATTATTTTATACTTTTTAGTGCGTAAAAACGTGTTGTTAAAAAAATATTTTTTACTTTATAATTATTCTATAATAAACTAAACAAAGACAAAAGAACCACATAGCAGTCACACTTACGTAACGTACTCTAAAAATGTTTCTTGCAACCCCCATTATTTAAAAAAAAAACTATCCATCTACATCTCACGAACGATATAGGGTAGTCAAGAAAAAATAATCTCCCATTTAAAATGTACCAGAAGAACCCTAAAAAAAAGATTTTTTGAAGATTTTATTCTACGACTTTGCCGGTATGATTAGTATGTATGTCCGATAATGTCCATGCCAAATTACAGCTTTCCGAGTCATAGACAGACATACAGACGGGCAATACGGGCATGGCGAAATTATGATAGTTCCTTGTTGACTACAGAACCCCAAAAAGCAAGAATGCTATTATGTAGAGTAGATATAGTATAATACGTTAAGAAATAATATTTAATTTAACGTTTTAATTTATTAATTTGTTATTTGGCGAGAAGCCGCTGCAGGATGCGCGCAGCGCAGGACCGGTCGTTGTGGAGATCCTTGGGGGAGGCCTTTGTCCACTGCGAATAAGTTCTTATTCATAGTTTGTCCAGCAGTGAACGTCTTCAAAAGTCAAAAAATTTTATTCGAATTAAGATTTTTACAAATCATTTTTCGACGCCAAAGCTATCATGGATGGCACGTTCACTACCAGTGTACGCCCTCTGTGGAGAAGAACGGCCAGAAGAAACTCCACAGGAATTGTATCTTCTGTACTTTTCTTTTAAATATATAAAGAATCATACATGAGTCATAATTACAATGTACTCCGCTGATTTGGAACAACAGTTGACCAGACGTTTTTATCATCTAAGTAATCATTTATTGTATAATAGGCCTTAGAACATAAAATAGTTTTAATTTCAGTTTTAAACTGGCTATCGGACAGATTTACAATATCATCTGGTATTTTATTATAGAAGCAAATACAGTTCCCCATGAATGAATTGTTTACCTTACAAAGTCTAAACTTAGGGTGCGCTATTCTATTTTGATTTTTATTTCTAGTATTTATAATATTATGTAAGTATATCAGGCTGAGATGACGATTATGATAGTTTTATTAAAAAATTCTTTAGTGGGTGACTGTGTTTATGCGAAATTACTATACCGCTATACATTTGCTTACAAAATACCTTAGACTAGAGTAAAAAAAAAACACATTAAGCAAGTAAGTAATAGACAATTTACTATAGAAAAATAAACTTTATTGACATAAGAAAGAAAGTGTGGACTGTAATTAGATGAGCGTAGTCACTTCACTAGTGAAAAGTGGAAGTACACCTAGCGGCACGTATCTTTAGCTCTGAGCGAACGGTACCTCTCTCTCAGTCACCCCACCCTTACCCTATGCGAGAAAGAGAGTCACCGCTCGCTCAGTCAGAGCTGGATTTCTTTTTTTTATGTGGGTTTAGATCAACGATAGACTCCATGAACCCTTTTGCCGAATAATGTGGTTGGTAGATTTAATACTATTAACTTTTATCTTGTGGCATTTTTGTAAAAAAGTAACATTTATATTCGTTTCAATAATTTGGTTGTAAAAATATCTCTAAAAATATAAAGCAAATAAGGATGCTGCTATCATTACTACGAGACTTGAGATTGGCATCGATGCACCGCCCACCACGCCCTGAAATCAATACAAAATACAGTTATGTAACAGGTAATAATAAATTCAGGAATACTTGTAAATGAGAAATGAAAATTATCGGACGCGGCGAATGATGCGAAAGGATTTCCATACTTCGCGCGCGTTTTGTATAGGCAAACCGTCGATCGCCGTCGATAATTGTGGCCCGACCCTTAATCAGCCACACTAGCCTAATGTGGGTAGCCGACCTCACACGCATCTTTTGAATTTCTTCGTGGAAGTGTGCAGGTTTCCTCACTTTTCCTTCACTATAAGAACGTCGGAGAGACGTATATGAATTCAAAATTCGAAAACACATTGTTTCATGCTGGGAAATTGAATCCACACCTCCCGGGTGAGAGACAATGGCTTTAGCCACTACACGACACGTTCATACTTAGTATACATGAACTTATAATACTTGCTCGGAGCTATGCTTTGAGCTATGCTCGGAGTCTCACTACGTGATCGAATCAGAAATGGCAAGATACGTAGAAAGACCAAAGTCAAACCTATGGGGGGCCTACGTCCAGCAGTAGACGAACGTCTTCCATCTGAAATAATCTCGACCAACAGCCTCCGTGGCCAAGTGGTCGAGATTTCGACGCTCATAACGAAGGTTCCGGGTTCGATTCCCGGTGGGGACACTGTCAAGCAAAAATCTCTTTGTGAGACTT
Organism: Carpatolechia fugitivella; assembly: GCA_951230895.1. Taxonomy (NCBI): domain Eukaryota; kingdom Metazoa; phylum Arthropoda; class Insecta; order Lepidoptera; family Gelechiidae; genus Carpatolechia; species Carpatolechia fugitivella. The sequence continues at coordinate 13,207,367 of OX579651.1, forward strand.
CCCCAGTTTGGTTAGGACATTGCAGGCTGAATCACCTGATTGTCCGAAAAGAAAGATGATTCTGTGCTTCGGAAGGCACGTTAAGCCGTTGTCCCGGCTACTATCCAGTCGTTACATGAGCCAAGTCAGTGGCCTTTGGCGGCTCTATAACACTGACACCAGGGTTTGTGAGGTTGGTTGTCGACCTTACAACCCACACGGTGATGATGATAATGAGCTGAAATAATGATGTGATGATAATGACGTAATACTTACAGCAGTCTTCTCTGCAATATCAAACAAGGTCTCTGTGAAATCGAGAACCTGTTTGCAATCCTTATTTTTATTCCAAACATCTTTAACACAATTGTTTATAATTTTCAACTCCTCTAGGCCACCTTTCTGTAGAAAAACACTTTCATGTTAATTTTTATTTTGTTTGCCTGGTTAGGAAGGAAATTTTAAAATATTTCATTCTTTCTTTCTTAAAACGATAAAGCGCGTCATATTGCGAATTATTAAATATATATCACGTAGCTAAATATAATATATAATAATGGTTCGTAGCAGAAGGAAGTACTTACATTCTTAAAGTCTAACCCTAGAATATTTTTACTAACAGTAAAATTGCCCAATTGATCTGCTGTGCCATTAGTTGGCTTAACCTTCGTTACACATTTTTTTAGTTCATCCTTATTGTTCTTGACGCACGTGGAAAAATTGTTATTGGTGACAAGAACTGAAATAAAAACAAAATTGAAAATTTTAAAAAACCCACGCCGGATGTTAAAACATATTTAAATACCGAAATCGATTCAGTAATTTTTGAGAACTCCTGTAGTGCCAACTTATCTGGCTGCTGCAGCGCTCGTGGTCTACCTCCATAAAACGTATCTAAGAACCCGCTCCAAGATGAAGCCTTTTGAATGCAAAAAACCGCATCGAAATCGATTCAGTACTCTTTGGGAACTCCTGTAGTACCAACTTATCTGGCTGCTGCAGGGCTCCCTGGTGGTCTACCTCCATAAAACGTATCTAAGAACCTGCTCCAAAATGAAGCCTTTTGAATGCAAAAAACCGCATCGAAATCGATTCAGTACTTTTTGAGAACTCCTGTAGTACCTACTTATCTGGCTGCTGCAGGGCGCCCTGGTGGTCTACCTCCATAAAATGTATCTAAAAACCTGCTCCAAGATAAAGCCTTTTGAATGCAAAAAACCGCATCGAAATCGATTTAGTACTTTTTGAGAACTCCTGTAGTACCAACTTATGTGGCTGCTGCAGGGCTCCCTGGTGGTCTACCGCCCTAAAGCATGTCTAACAACCAGCTCCAATATGAAGCCTTTTGAATGCAAAAAACTGCATCGAAATCGATTCGGTAGTTTTTGATAACTCCTGTGTTGCCAACTTATCTGGCTGCTGCAGCGCTCCCTGATGGTCTACCTACATAAAACATATCTAAGATCCTAAGTTGAAGTGATACCTTTTCAATGCAAAAAACCGGAACTAAACCGGTCCAGTGGTTTTCGAGATAGAAGGTAACAAACAAACAAACAAACAAACAAACAACCTCTTACCCCAAACGCATATACCGCCTCCGTTCCGTTCCGTCCGTCGTGGGTAAAAATAAAGAACATTATATAGAGTCAGGTAGGTAAGCCAGGGCCGCCTAAATCTTTAAAGGGATTTTTCTCCGACACGCTCGAAAATGTGATCATTACTGCCAAAAAACAATACGCGAAGTGACTCATTTTTGGACGAAACATTGCCCCATACAAAACAGCGGCCAGGAATGTGCCCTCAAACGGCCTAGACCGGCAAAGCAATTTTCATCTAGAAATTTCAATGTTTTCGAGTCTATGGTTCCTCTACACAAATTGTCTATGCAATGTTTTGCATTTGCCATGGAAAACATTCAGAAATCTTGATTGCAAAGATTTCCTTTTCCTCTTCGGAGTCTATGTGCGCATTCCGAATCATACTTTCAGCACTGTCGCGATCAGAAAAGCAAAAAAAGTATGAGTCTCGCCTGTGGCTCGGACTTTAAACGTGCCCTCGTCCAACAATAACAAATTTTGCGGCCGCGGCAGTAATGTACTAATCGTCATGATTCAAACTGATTAAAGCCCAAGCCACACAGAGCGGGAGCGGCGCAAAATTTTTATGACTAGTTTAAAAGAGACGCACAGTACCGGCTACCTTGGTGTCATGGCCAAAAAAATAAATAAGTAAATACAAATATTACGGAGCACGATTTTTTTTCAATGAGACTGACCATTGACCAACCAACAACAAATATATAAAAGAATGAGAATTGTTTTTACAGTATTAATGCATATTTTGACCATGGTAAAGACAAAGTAAATAATCTTTATGCATGAATTGTATTCTGACATGTTCACTAATTAATATAATAAGCCTGATTTGTTTGCCAGATTCTGGTAAAATGTGTGAAATTTATTAAATTTAAGATAACTGTAACACCACATTTTATGCAAATAAATTATTATTAAACAAAAAAACATCAGTTTTTTTTATTTTAACTGAATGCTCGGCCGAAGTTCGTCTTCGGTTCAAACCACTTTCGGCCCATTATCTCTACCTAAAATACAACAATACTATCTGTCTGCCCGCAACATCGCTTGTGTGATAAAATAGAGGATATAACTCCATCAAGCCAAAACCAGCACCTTTTTTAAAGTAAGACCCGGTTTTTACGGTACGGTTTTTAGAATAGAATAGAATAGAAAAACGTTTATTCAGCATAGTACAAAATACAAATGATAACATTTAAAACAGCACAATACAGATTAAACACAAATGAACAAGGAACAACAACAATAAGAGTAACTATGCTAAAAAGGTGCCGACTCAGCATACTGTCACTAGCCTGGCCAGTAACGCTGATTTTCAGAATAATACTGTGAAAACCGCATTCAATTTCATTCAGAAGTTATTGCGTGATGCGCGATCAAGCATAAGTACAATAAAAATAAATTAAAAATTTAAAAACCCCCGAAGCAAAAAAAGCAAAAATTTAAAAAGTAAAAAATAATACTTATTGTTGAGCCATCAAATTCGATAAAGTAACACCTATATATTTTAATTTTATTATAGAAATTGATGGATGGCACGATTTGGTTTGCTCGTTGAAATGACGCTATAATGTCGCGTCGGGGTACCGCTTAAGCTTAAGTAAGTCAGACGCTTCATTTGATTGACTATCTATTAATTTGCTGGCATATCCGACCAATCTGTTTTGGTACGATATTTTTTTTTAAACTTAGCGGTACCCCGACGTGACATTATAGCGTCATTTCAAAGAGCAAACCAAATCGTGCCATCTTTCAATTTCTATAATAAAATTAAAATATATAGGTGTTACTTTATCGAATTTGATGGCTCAACAATAAGTATTATTTTTGACTTTTTAAATTTTTGCTTTTTTTGCTTCGGGGGTTTTTAAATTTTTAATTTATTTTATTTCATAATTTTTAAACTTTATTACAAATAAATTATGATATATGAGTACAGTTATATCTAAAAATTGAGTGGAACGCACTTCGCAGAGATCAGTTGGAAGAAGGAGAACTCCCGAAAAAGATATTTATAGAATTCGATGACCAATCAATCGCATATGGAAGGTAGTCAAATCCTCTCATCAACTATTAAAGAGCTGATGATCTTCAAACGGCTGATCAGGTCATGGTTACCTTTCCATATACTTTCAATATCATTGAAGTAACATGGTACCAAATTTCGAATCGATAGAACATAATAATATGAAAGGTAGTCAGATATCCCCTCATCAAATATTAAAGAGCTGATGATCTTCAAACGGCTGATCAGGTCATGGTTACCTTTTCATATAGGTACTTTCAATATCATTGAAGTAACACGGTACCAAATTTTGAATCGAAATGACATATGGAAAGTAGTCAGATCCCCTCATCAACTATTAAAGAGCTGATGATCTTCAAACGGCTGATCAGGTCATGGTTACCTTTCCATATACTTTCAATATTATTGAAGGAATACGGTACCAAATTTCGAATCGATAGGACATATGGAAGTAAGTCAGATCCCCTCATCAACTATTATAGAGCTGATGAACTTCAAACGGCTGATCAGGTCATGGTTACCTTACCATATACTTTCAATATGATTGAAGTAACAAGGTACCAAATTTCGAATCGATCGGAGATAAGGAAGTTCGTCAGATCCCCTCATCAACTAGAAAAGAGCTGATGATCTTCAAACGGCTGAAGATATTTTCATGAAACATGGCTAACAACACTCGGGGTAAAATTATCTATGTTACACATTGATATACTAGGTAAAAAGGTGTAGATAAGTCATACGCGCTCAAAAAGCGGCACACCAAAAGTTGGCTAATTAGCCAACCTGAACTTAGTCACGCGTCGCTTTGTCTCTTTTTCGCACTTATGCTTAGACTTGCCGTCCTTGTCTAAGTTTTGTGCCATGTTAAAACACCGTTTACCTTGTAAGTGACCTATCTACGCCATTTTACTTATAATATCATTGATGTTACAAAAAAAAATAAACGAAAATCGGTTCATCCGCTTAGGAGCTACGATACCACAGACAGATACACAGATACACAGATACACAGACACGTTAAACTTATAACACCCCTCTTTTGCGTCGGGGGTTAAAAAGGCAAAAAAAGCGTTGGCTTGTGTTGGCCTTATAAAGAGTGTGTCCCTTAATTTCCGAAAAAGACCCCTCATATATTTTCCTCTTAAATATGATCTATTCTAGTCAGTTATATATGTGTTATGTATACAGATACCTACTTTTATAGTCAGCCACTGTGGTGTTCATCATACTCAGCACAGTGCCAATGTTAGTCTTAATCTTGCCCTGTGCAGTGGGATTAAAAGCGCACATTAAGGCCTCCAACAAGGGTGTGTCAAATTTCAAGATGTGGTCGTTAGTTTTGCATCTGAAAGAAACAATGTTCTGAGTTAGTATTTATAGGCTAGTCCATTGCACATCAAGAATAATCGGTTCGGTCGGCTTATTACTGTAAAACTCAATACTTTATTCGTCGAAATAGGAAAGGTTCCAGTACAGTATACCCTATGCTTCTATTTCAAAGCAGCTTCGCAATATCTCCAGGGATTTCAAGAAAACTCCCTTTCAATTTCAGTTTTTACTTATGCGACATTAACGAAAACCTGAATTAATGTTAGAAACTTACTTATCATCACCATCTTCTCCCTTGACAAGATGGCTAAAACATGTCAGAATGCTTGTCCATGTTTTCTGTAAAGACATAAAAATAAGATTTCGTAGATGTAGTTTATTAAAATGAAATGAAATGAAAATTGCGGTAAATGTGGTTTTCATAAGGTATTATCTTATAAGTTAGTTTCGCACACTTAACCTGTAGAGAGAGCACTTGGTATGCAAATCTTTACAATAATTTAAACATTACATTAAATATTTAATTAAAATGTCAGTTTAATGGTTTCTTAATAGTACATGCAAGTCATATCAATATAAATTTGTAAAAAATGTCAGTCAGTTTGGTGTCAGTTTAGCATGACAGTTTCCTTTGTTTTGGGTTTTGGTATAATAAAATAACATTAATCACACCACATCACACAAATATTGTAAATGTCAAAGTACGAGTATATTTGGACGTTGGGATGTCTAGATGTTTGGATGTTTGTTCCGCCCTCATGCCTAAAGTACTAAACGGATTTGGATGAAATTTGGAATGGTGGTTGTTTGTACCCTGGATTAATACATAGGATACTTTTTACGGGAAAAAATCTTAGTCCTACGGGAAAATCTTACACATTGCGAGCGTAGCCGCAGGCGGACAGCTAGTGTATGAATACCTATTTACCTATAGAATAGGAGCAGATAAAAAAGTCAATTTGAAATACAGAAAAATAATATATCGTACAGTGTTATCACATGTAGTTTTTTCAAAGAAAACATTATTTTCAAATTTATTTGCAAAATAAGTTTCTTGTTCTAAAATAAATAATATAAGAAAAGACAGCAAATAAATTAACAATTAATATGTCTTACAATTATGAGTATTTCTTAGGCCCCCAGTGTCGGAGATTCAGCAGGTCCAGGATTCTGAATATAATAATAATATAATTTATAAAACGGTGCTTTCTTGGCGCAAAGAATTTCTACAGCAGCGTGTCAATGCCACCTGTATCTTGAGCTCTTTTGCACCAGGGATGTTGCGGAGAGGGTTATTTATTAGATTAGATTAAGTTTATTTGACCAAATTTTAATTTTAAATTTCACAAAATAATAACTTTGGTTTTATTAAATGAATGAGTAGGTTTTGTAATAATATAATTTTTATGCCTATAATATAATATTATAGCTCACGTGCGCCGGGAGTCTGATGTTAATAAGCTGTGTGACCTTGGGTGTCCCGTAAAAGTAAAAGTAAGATTTCTCCCGTAAAAGTATCCTATGTGTCCAACCAGGGTAAATATCCCATGTGTTCATCCAAATCCGTTCCGTAGTTTAGGCATGAAGGCGGAATGAACATCCAAACATACTTTCACATTTTATAATATTGGTGTGTTAGTACTATTAATTCTGTGCCGGATAAATAATTTACTTAATAAACTTCTACTGACAGCAATTGTTTCTCTTTGTGTTTTATTGCATGATCCTTTAGGAGCGCTGGGTGTCGTCATCTGCGGAGCTTCTGAACTTGGCGTTACTGGTGAACTCGCTGGTTTCTTATCATCTTCAGTACAGTTTATAACAGCTACAGCTGAAATATTTAATTGCACATTTATTATTACTAAGCTGCCCTTCCGCGACTTCGCTTGCGTGATCATAGTTTTATTTTCGAAATGAAAGCACGGAGACATCGTCTCCGTGGATGAAAGTAAAACGAGTTTTTCGTTCCCCCAGCTGAACCGTAATTAAAGGGGTCATTATTTCCTTTTTTTAGGTAGGATTTTTTTTTACTAAACCGTATTCATAGACTACTAACAAACCCGACGAACTTTGTAAATTCCGATGTCTTATTTTATTCAGGTGATCTCGGAATCCAACAAATCAAAGATCATAATAAAAATCAGTCCAGACGTCTTTGAGTTATAAATAGTGTAATAACTTCGTTTTATATATTTGATGTATTGGCATAACAAAAAGGCTATTATTATTTAACAGTACTCCTAATTAGTCCCGGATTCTTATTCAAAAGCCCGTTTTGTACCAAAAATACTCATCGTATACCAAACTACGCCTATACCAAATAATTTAAAACTGTGACTTTTTAAAACATAATGTAAACATGGAAAAAAAAAACAGGCGGGAAAACGCTAGGACGAAGAAAAAGAATGTAAACATATAACAGCTAAAGTTAGTCCTAACTTTTAAAAGGCACATTGATATTTTGATTTTACATTAAACAATAAACCACAAAATTTATTGAAATCAAAGCTCAATTAGGTACTCCTTTTTTTACCCACTACAGACGTAACGGAACGGAGGCGGTATAATATGCGTTTGGGGTTAGAGGTTGTTTGTTTGTTTGTCTGTTACCATTTTTTTAAATATACGAATGAATAGTTTTCCTTTTAAATTGTTTTGGTACTTACTGAACATAAAACAAATATTCAATGAAGTATGGGCACACTACGTAAGTACGTACGAGTAAGATAAAGCAGCACTACACAATGTTTACAGTGCAAGTTCACTTAGTATCTCTAGATTTATATCCATTCTAATATTATAATTATTTTGAAAATATTCTTGTTAAAAGTTACGCTATGTTAATTTTTATACTGCTCATACAACGCGTGTGGTGACGTGCCGTGTGGTGACGGCAAAGTAGAGTTCTTTTGTCACCAACCCCTACTCTTCCCGTGGGTGTCGTAAGAGGCGACTTAGGGACTATACATTGAACAGGGAACGGGCAGCAGCGCTCTCTGATACAGTAACCTTTTAATCTGCGATCTCCAACCCGCCTGCCAAGCGTGGAGATTATGGCAAGCTCATAGTCCAGCAGTGGATTGTAACGGGCCGTTGATTTTGATTGATTATACGCGTTAGCTACTCGTATCGTAAGTAATGCAAAACCTTTAGGATAATAGTTCTGTCCATGAAACTGAACAACTTGGGTCCTAAATCCTCCAATAGGAGGTATAAAAAAGGCAAAATAAAAATTCTACTTTGACACGTCACACGTAAAACTGGTTGTTTCCATCTTTTTTTTGTGGTTCGTCTAGAATAAAAGTTATTCAGTTTCATGGGCTGAAACACCTGAAAAGTTTTGCGTTAATTAGATAACACAGTTTTACGTAAGTAACATTCATTGAAGTCCGCGCCCACCAATTACCACTTTGGTTGAAGTAGCAATTAGGCCCACATGAGTGATTACGTTGGCGTGTGGGGTGTGGGGTGGCTGTCTCGATTTGATGGTTGTATGAAGATAAAACAATATTTTTCATTCAATAGTTATTTTTAGTAATACTTTGATTTTCATAAAGCTAATTTAAACGTGTAACTAAAGGTTCCGGGATGTATATTTTAGAAATTGTGAACTGAATGTAGAACAACCATTTGGTGCTTAGTATTTTTGGTCTAACAACGATATACGATATAGTCGTATTTTATGGCGTCGCGTCGCCGTCGTCATGAGGATATTCATTTTATATGGATTAAAAAAGTAATTAAGTTTAATGTTATATTGCATTTGATGGTGTTACCAATTTTGAGGATTAGTTATTTGGTGTAAAATAATTCCTTCCCACGCATAATTTTAAATGGTTTCACGGCGATTTTTTAGGGAAGCTTATTGGGAGTGCCTTAAGATTTTTTTAGAACCTATCTTACAGTAAAGTACCCTAACAAAAACATGAAATACGATCATGTACGATATAAGCTACGGTGACGGACTCAGAAATAAATACAGACAGACAAACAAACAAACAAACAAACAAACAAACAAACAAACAAACAAACAAACAAACAAACATAAATTCTAATAATAGGTAATTGTTTTGGTTTCTATTACTTTATTACCCGTCTGCTTTATTTACTAATGTTAAAACCCTCATATTATTTTTTCTTAAATATTTTTTTTTTATTAGTCGACGTATCATCAAGCTTAACCGGACTTCTGGCGGAACGGAAGTCTCTTAACACTACTAGATAAATAATATATAAATGTATAAGGTATATATAGGTTTATATATACAGACATTGGCCAGTTACAATTTAATATAAAAGTATAGAATAAATATCAACCTTTGATCTTGATGAACCTCATTCACACTATAAATTAACGTGAAACAAGGATAAGGTATTGGCGTCGATTCGGGATGTCATGCTCTAATTCTAATTTTAAAATCCAGCTATCCTTTTCTTTTTTATGACCAACGAAATAAAGGTGATGAACGAATTGTATTAATTTGAACGAATGATAACCTAAAATAAGGGCATAGCTGTCAGTTTAAGAGATTTTCAAGTCGCATGTTTTAAGCTCTAAAATTGTGCAATCAACACGGCAATAAAGGTTCAAATTTGATGTTTGACAGCTCTAATATTAGAATGGCCATCTCCTGTCCCTTTTCAATCTTTAAAATGTAAAAAGGACAATCTAACTTAAATTAAGGATTAGAGCATGACAGTGTGAATCGGGGCCATTATATATTATTAATGTACGAGAATTTTGGGCAACATGAGTTTAAAAGCTGAAAGAAGATATAAGAAAAAAAAAATATCTGTCCTTCCGTTTGTTCCTCATGGCCTAACCACTAAAACGATCTTATTGATATTTTGTATTGCCATAATATTGAAAAGAACATAGCCTGTGTTAGATATGTTTAATATTTTTATTTACTTATTTATTTTTATCTATAGAGGAAAACAGCCTCAGCGGTAGACCTTGTAAGCTGACAACCCCCATAACTCCGACATTTTTTTTTCAAACCAAATACTGACTCGACAAAAAAATCATTAATTTATCGAACCTGCTCACAAAATTTCACGAGAATCGGTTGAGAAACGCTACCTGTAGAGTGGAACAAACAGACAAATTGACAGACAGATGGACTGACAGATGGATAGATATACAAAAGCAATTTTGGCCAAGCTGAAACGGAGACGCCTCGCTCGCTCGGTCAAAAGTTTACTAGAGTTTGCAAATCGCCTACAATACGATCAGAATTAGAAGTTAAATGAGTAATGTTTTTTTATTAAAGTTTTTTATAATCATTTTGGTCTTTTGGACAGCTAGTAAATTCTTATTGAATTTACAACGAAAATGTATGGTGCATGCAACCATATTGAACACTCCTACCACTTCGATAGAAAATCATAACTTAGTTAAAACACAAAATATAAAAAAAAAAACGTGACTCTTGTTGGATTTTGTACTGCGTAACGGACGTTTTAGACACATTTACTATCTCTTACTACACCTAAGGTATTATAAAATTTGAAATTTAAAAAAATACTAAAATACCAGTTGATGCAAAATTTTATATTTATTATTTGTGATTAATATTGCACTAAATTGTAAATTAAAATTAAATTAAGATATAGGTAGGTATCCTAGGCTTAGGTACTCTTCTGCACTACACTCCTTATCATATTATAACATACAAGATTTTGAATTCGCGATATGTTTTTTAATTATACTCCGTTGAAGTCGCGTCGTTTAAGAATAATCTTTTTATCCCTTCTTTCTGTAGTTCCATTGCCCTTCAGATAGCGTGCCCTTGGCAGTTGGGCGATGGGCGTCTATCTCGATCATCTTGATTTGTTTTTTAGCTCTCCTGTGTGTGCAAAATTTTGCTATCATACTGTTGAGCTTGTGCTCCTTAACAGTCAACACGAGAATAGTATTTTTTGAAAATCCCTCTTCCGAAAAGGGGAAAAAGGGGAGTAAAATTTAAAAATAGAGTTCTAGGGTTGGACCGATTACATAAATTTCACTATTTGAAAAGTTGGATAATTTAGCCTCTCATTAAACATGAAAAATAACATTTTATTCACTTACCAGTAAGAGCTAACGCCAGGAGAAGGGTATGTTGAAGAGCCATGCTTGCCACACGAAATCCTGGCCCGATTGACTGGTGCCGCTAGGATTTGGTTTATTTTATTACCATGCACTGTTTCCTTAAACGACTAATACCCGAACGGAAAACACTGTTAGGTACCAACGTTGTTATAATAATACTATATTAACAGAACTATTTTACCTTATACGGTCACAATTTTAATATTTTAGAATTCTGCCTACATAATATTTGCAAACGTTATTGCTGGCCAGTATAATTATAAGCACTGCTCGCTCAGCCCTCTGGAGATGCCTGACTATACGTTATATTTATTATAAACTCTGCTCACCCCTCTGGAGATGCCTGACTATACGTTATATTTATTCTTAACACAATAGGGATAGTCTCGTAGCTATAGTCAGCTTAAGCTCAGCTCAGCTCTTTAGTGATAAAACGTGGTTTTATGTACGAATGTATGTACGTAAATAAAAAGGTTTCAGAACCCTTAGTTAGGTCACCTTAAGTATACATGAAATAGATAGCGCGAGTTGGATTAATACAGCTCCAACGAACGGTAAGTGTCGAGAACGAGCCGTGAAAATGTAAGGAAAAAATAAATAAAAAACTAGTGTCACTAGGATGTATGGGATTTGATCCCTTTGCCAAGGCAGAATGGAAGAATTTAAACAAAATATATAAATCTTTTCATTGTGACATATGTGACTTGACATAAAAATATTAACTTAAATTTACAAGTGCATAAAAATAAGAAAAATATGTATTAATTTGAATTGCTTACAACAATTTAGATAATCAAGTCACTTAATAACAATACTAATTCAAAAACAAAATACTTCTCTTGCTAAAATAGATGCGAAGCTATTTTATCGAATGAGTATAGAGCATAATCAATACAAATAGTTCACCAGTTAGATTAAAAGTACTTAATGGCCCATGTTCAAGTGTCGTCATGTTGGATGTGATGGCGGCTGCTTGCCTCATGGCACTCAAACATACATTGTAACAGAAGATGCCGGCTCCTACTTACCTCCACCCTCAACACGAAGGAAAAAAATATTGGTAGATTTATGCGAGGGGACAGATGATGTTACTTGTAAATTAAAAGAGAAAAACCAGAGATCAGAGAAAAAAAATTCTATCAATACTATTTTACCAGGGTCCAAAAAAGTTGTTACTATGAAAAACCCTGAAGACTCTGAGTTAGTACGTAACGACCACAAGAAATGTTCGTGCTTAAAAATGTTGCTTTCACAATCATACTCTAAAAAAAAGAAAATAAAAGAAGAACAAAGAGATATTAAAAATGAAAATAATAAATACGCAGATGAATTTGTACCTCCTGGTGGTCCACGTAGAGAAAATATAGAAAAATTTAACAACGATAAAGGAAAACTTGAAAACATTAAAGAATACGATACCCAGGAACGATTTGAGTGTCCTGAACATTGTCCTGGAATAAAACAGAAATTGGGGTGTTTATGCAGAAAATTATCTAATAGAACTCTAAATTCTGTTAATCGCTTGTTTAATAATCGTACCAATAATTATAATCCTCCTGTAGAAAAGACAGTTCGAGATGCAGTTGATCAAGCAGATGAGCCATGTTTTCAAATGTCAATAGGTGCCACGAATATGACTGTCATTAATGCAGATGAACTTAAATCAAAATTAAACACCCTTGGTCGAAGAAAAACTTCTTGTCGCTGTCCTTCTTCCAAAATAAGAAAAAGTTTAGAATTTGCTCCACGAAAAATATGCGCGTCAGGTACATGTAGAAGAACATATAATAAGTCAACATATTTTGATTGTAAATGTCGTAAGGCAGAAAAATTTTGCGTTGATAAAACATGTGATGACCTGAAAAAAAAACCATTACTCAAACCTACAGATCGCATTAAGCCCATCTTTAGTGTTAATTTGGACGCCGACTCTATGCGTATCATGAACGCTGAACAAGTACATGACAGAATAGTACGATACGAAAAGATTATATGTAAAGAAGGAAAGTGCAAAGAAAACAAAAACAAATTTGGGTACAGGTGTCGGTGCTTTATTAAAAAAAGGCCAACTATTGTTGAATGTGGTGATCAAACGTGCAAAACGTGTGAATGCAATCCTTGTCAATGTATGAACAACTCTTCAACAAAAAAGCGTTCTAAATATTTTCATAAAAGAGGTGATATTGAGATAACTGTTTCTCAACCAAAATCTGAAAAATGTACTATTTGTCAAAGTAAAGGAGCAGGAGAGTGTGTCTGCAAAACAAGCACAACTACTAAACCACCTAAGAAGCTTTCAAGAAAGAAGTCTTTGCAGAAAAATGTTCATAGGAGACAGTCTCTATCTTTAAAATTTAGTAATACTAAACCGATGCAAAAACTGCCGGAGTGCACGCCACCCCCGTCCGTGTGCGAACCAGGTGCACTACCGTACGCGCCAGTGCCAACGGCAAGACGTCAGAATCAAGAACAACAAAAAATAACAAACAAAAAACAAGGAACAAGGTTGTTCCTAGGTCAGAATCAAAAACAACAAAAAGTAACAAACAACAAACAAAACAAACAACAAGAAACAAGGTTGTTCCTAGGTCAGAATCAAGAACAACAAAAAACAACAAACAACATACAAAACCAACAACAAGGAACAAGGTTGTTCCTAGGTCAGAATCCACTTAACACAAATGACAATACAGATACAAAGATAGATTGTTTATGTCATCATACATGTGAATGTAAAAAGGACATGACAAAACGAAAGATGAAACAGAAAAGTACAAAAAATAAAAAGAAAATACAAAAAAAAAAAAAATTATCAAAAGATCCAGTAAAAGCTGCAGCTCAGCGAGAAAGGGAAAAAAAAATAAAAGAAAAAAAAAAGCTAAAGGAACAATCTATGGAGAAAAGATTAAAAGAAAAAAATAAAATAAAAAGGAAGTTGGATAAAGAATATGAAACATGGAGGCGAAAAGAAATTAAAAAAATTAATGAAGATATGGGCAGAGGACAGTCAAATATTTGCGTAGACTGTATTCTTGGAACGCTTAAATTATTGTTTGGATTAGTATTTGGTATATTTGGAGTAATATTTAAGTGTTTAATAGATCCTAAAATGAGTATATACAGCGCAGTGCAAACTGCTAAGAGACCTATTCAAACATTAAAAAACATCAAGATCTGGTTTGCGCGAAGATGGGAATTAAGAAAGTTAAGAATACATAGTACAATGGTTAATTCAAATGCCATGACTATTTTAATGGACGAAATTAAATCGCGGCCATTTTGTGAAGCGATTTCTCCCAAAGGCGATACTAAAGAAGAAAGAAAAAAAATAGAAAAGAAAACTAAAGAACGAGTATTAAGAATGGAGAGACGGAAAAACGAGGCTCTTTACAGCTGCCGACACATGATATTGGTTACTTTGAGAAAAACCCCGTGTCTTTGGTGTTACTACTTCTTTCCTAATTGTTACCCCCAAGTCTTAAGTTGCATGAAATGTATACACGATTTCATCAACGTAAGCATGTTCTGTTTAGCTGTAGTGTTTTGGACGCCCTGTATTTGTTTGTACGAAATGTGCCGTGGTGCGTTATGTTGTATGTTGTGTACGGGGTGATATGTTTTTTTCATTAAAGTTCACTGTTGTATCGTATTAAATATTATGTCATAATATAATAATGATCCTTGAGTCCTAAAGTTAATACTCTTCTTGATCTGGCAATAAAACTGTCATAACTCCACGAGTTCACTAGTTACGTCACTACGAAACATGGTCGGGTTGGGAATAGTATATTTGCAATAAAAACAAAATTGAAAATTTTAAAAAACCCACGCCGGATGTTAAAACATATTTAAATACCGAAATCGATTCAGTAATTTTTGAGAACTCCTGTAGTGCCAACTTATCTGGCTGCTGCAGCGCTCGTGGTCTACCTCCATAAAACGTATCTAAGAACCCGCTCCAAGGTGAAGCCTTTTGAATGCAAAAAACCGCATCGAAATCGATTCAGTACTCTTTGGGAACTCCTGTAGTACCAACTTATCTGGCTGCTGCAGGGCTCCCTGGTGGTCTACCTCCATAAAACGTATCTAAGAACCTGCTCCAAAATGAAGCCTTTTGAATGCAAAAAACCGCATCGAAATCGATTCAGTACTTTTTGAGAACTCCTGTAGTACCTACTTATCTGGCTGCTGCAGGGCGCCCTGGTGGTCTACCTCCATAAAATGTATCTAAAAACCTGCTCCAAGATAAAGCCTTTTGAATGCAAAAAACCGCATCGAAATCGATTTAGTACTTTTTGAGAACTCCTGTAGTACCAACTTATGTGGCTGCTGCAGGGCTCCCTGGTGGTCTACCGCCCCAAAGCATGTCTAACAACCAGCTCCAATATGAAGCCTTTTGAATGCAAAAAACTGCATCGAAATCGATTCGGTAGTTTTTGATAACTCCTGTGTTGCCAACTTATCTGGCTGCTGCAGCGCTCCCTGATGGTCTACCTACATAAAACATATCTAAGATCCTAAGTTGAAGTGATACCTTTTCAATGCAAAAAACCGGAACTAAACCGGTCCAGTGGTTTTCGAGATAGAAGGTAACAAACAAACAAACAAACAAACAAACAAACAAACAACCTCTTACCCCAAACGCATATACCGCCTCCGTTCCGTTCCGTCCGTCGTGGGTAAAAATAAGTCGGAAGGTAATAAAGTAAAGTTTAATATATAACCTTAATCCATTTTTAAATGGCTGTATCTCCTAAACCCACCAAT
Source organism: Carpatolechia fugitivella (assembly GCA_951230895.1). NCBI lineage: Eukaryota > Metazoa > Arthropoda > Insecta > Lepidoptera > Gelechiidae > Carpatolechia > Carpatolechia fugitivella. The sequence continues at coordinate 13,223,157 of OX579651.1, forward strand.
ACGTCAGTTTTTGTACTGTTTAAATAGGTAGAGTGTATATAACAACAATAACTGACCATTCTGCCTATCATTCGTTTTTTGCAACCATAACCCCCCTTTGAACGGTTGTAACTACTAAATCCACCGAGGAAATGCAGGCAGACCGGCACCAATGTCATCATAGAAGTAGTCTTCCACCTTATGGTTTCAAATAGTAAGTCTATCTCTTGGAACAGTAGATTTGACGTAATTATCAACATAATTTCTTTCACGACGCCAGATAGGGCTTTTTGTGCTTGAAAACAAGGCCAGATAAGGGTTGTACGTTGAGAGTGCTGGAAATTGCACAGCTTTCCAGCATCACTGCTCTTCTCTTCTCTTCTCAAACAGAGACGACTACGGTGGCTGGGGCATGTGCAGTATGAACAGTACTCGCTTGCCCAGGCAGGTGTTGTTGAGTCAAGTAGCTTTCGCAAAGCACAGTGTACTGCCTGTGCCTGCAGTTTTGACCTAACCCCTAATGTTTTTTGTACTTTCCCCAAAATTAAGAACAAATTGCGTGGTCAACGATTTTTGTCACCAGAAGAAGCTGTAGACACCGACAAAACGGCTATTTTGAGTACCCAACTTCAAAATGGAATGAATGCTTCAATAGTTGGTTCCGTCGAATGGAAAAATGTCAAGTTTCGAGGAGAATACTTCGAAAAACAAAACATATAATCTACTAATAATGTTGTATTACTTCCTTGATTCCCGCTACTTTCAGTGCCGCCCTCGTAGGTACATGACTATAGGCACAACTATAGGTACTCGCGGAGTTCTGACTGCTCGCATCGCTCCGGACAAAACATAACCCTCAGAGAAACAAAAGAAGGACGCGCGTCCAATATTTTTGAAACAACCAAAAATAAAGCTACCAACTACTAGACCAATTTCCTCCGAGTAGACCAACGAACGACTAGACCAAAGATTTCCGTAACTTGTCGCCAGCAAAGCGAGCGTATCCAACCTAGACTAGACCGATTATTCCAAAATAAATTGACCTCCTTGCTGCGCTCTGTGATTTATTCACGTCACAAGGGAGCGAAAGCGATATAATCTCGACCCTTCAGACAACAAATGTCGTAAAAGCCAAAATGGCATTTTACAGTACGAGTGAAAAACAAAAATAGTAAAGATTATTATGCCATTACCTATCTTTTGAAGCCCGTAAAGTTTATAATGCTTAGATTTTCAAGTTCTGTATCAATTACAAACTCGAAATAATGTGGCTTGCGTAGTTCCAGAGATAGCATGGCTTTTACTACTAAATGTTTGGTTCTAACTGGCTTTGACGACATTCCTTTCGAACGTGAGGCGTCGTGTCCCCACTATGCTGGTCTTGTGTGAAACCTTCACACTGAGCTGTCACAGACAGTCGTCTTGGAGGGGCAGTATTTAATAATAATAATCTTTTATTGTTTTACTAAGTAATAAAAAAAAATATCATACATCACCATATATTTTTTTAACACAAACCTTGTTTCTAAAATTGATACAAACTGAACAATTTTTGCTACACATCAAAAGTGACTCCTAAAATTTGTTGTTATTTACTATGATTTTTTACACAAAGGTCAAAGATCTTATTTTTACAGTAACTTTAGGGTATCAGCTATAAGTGAAAAAAAAACACAAGTGTAATTTTAATAAAAGTGTTTTAAAAATGGTACTAAAACTAAGCCTAAAAAAGGGCTCACAAAAATCTTGTTTTTCCTAGGCCTATTTAGTTTCTGCAACAAGTATTATTATTTTTTCTAATATTTTCATAAACCAAGGTATTATTTATGGACAGTGATACGCAGAAAGGTTTCAACCATCCAAACTTCGAGTTTTGAGTTAGGTATGCCATGTTATTGTAAAATATACGTTATTTCGATCTATTAAGGTTTCAAAACGCACAAAAATTTTACTTTTATGTTATTTTCAAAAATAACCTTTTGCTTAATACACAATCTTATAAACTATAAATTTGCAAAATGGTTTTATGTATTATAAAACTATTCTACATTATTTAACGAGAAATTTTATTATTTGCATAAAGGTGTCAAGCCGTGGCTTCGGGGTAGTTCCATGCTATGACGGAATTAAATAGCTCCTTTAACTTTCTCAGTACTGGAGTACTTCTTGTTTTGAGAAGCTCTGAAGTGATTCCGTCTTCGCCACGAGCCTTCCCATTTTTAAGCTGTTTGAGAGCCCTCTCAATTTCGTCATCATCTACGTCTGGGAGATCTTCAGTGAAGTGGCATGTCAGTGTGGCTCTTGGGTCGTTCGCGTCAGGCGGAAGCCCCAAGGCATGCGAGGCATATAGACGGCCAAGTGGCATGTCAGTGTGGCTCTTGGGTCGTTCGCGTCAGGCGGAAGCCCCAAAGCATGCGAGGCACATAGACGGCCATAAAAGTCTTCGACCTCGGTGAGGATTTTGCCTTCCGAGTTTTTGAGCTTCGTGAGGTGGTTCCTACCCAGTCTTTTAGCACAGACTTTTGACCCCCGATTTCGCTCAATCACCTCTCTTATGAGTTGCGGATATCTTTATTCAGATAGTGGATGTCCGACGACGGAGCTCCTCCGGCATCTCGCGTCGGATCTTCATCAGTTCCAGACACTAAAATTGTTGCACTGTTCCTTGTCCACATTGCCATGGATTCCAGTGCGGCAAAACGATTGCGCAACTGGAACGCTTCAGAACCGTGCATGGATTGGGTTAGCGTTGGACGAAGAGTGGATTTCACCATACGACTCCTCTCAACTCTGAAGTTACCTCTTACCAGTCGGTACTCGGTGGTCGCTACCGATTTGGAACCAATTGGGAAAGTCGGAGACATCCTACATATGCGCTTCTTGTCCGTCAAGATGAAGTCAATCTCGCTTTTCGTCCTACCATCGAGGCTTTGCCAAGTCCACTTCCTTACGGGCTTCTTCTCAAAGAAGGTGTTCATGCAGAACAACCTTTGTATGTCCAGAAAGTTTACCAATATTTGCCCTCTATGGTTTTTGAGCCCAATACCGTGCGGCCCGATGCGTGAGTCATCGCCTTCTCGTACTCTTACCCTGGCATTGAAGTCCCCTATGACAACGGTGAAGTGGGTCTTGGTAGTGCCATTTATGGCTTTTGTGATACTTGTATCTTCAAACATGGCCTCGACCTCGGTATCCAAGTATGTAGATGTCGGCGCATATACTTGTACAACCTTGAGGGAATACCTATTGGTCAGTTTCAATACCCAGCACGACCCGGGTTGACATACTGGACACCTCCAGCACGTTGTCACGGAGAAAACTTTGTTGACAAGGAAGCCTACGCTGCCTTGCGACTGTTGGTCGCCCTCTCGAAAGTAGAACAGGTGGTTGGATTCTAAGGTAGTCGTGTTCTCTCCCTGTCGAGTTGCATCGATTTCTTTCGGACTTCAGACAGCCCCAAAACGTGCCACCTTATATTTTTTAGTTCTACCTCCAATTGCTCCAGGCTATCGTCCAGCCCCGTAGACTGCGTCGTCGTTATACGTCGCCAAGGTCAGTTTGTGGCAGCCATCCGTAACCCGGGGATTCTTAAGTTTCCCCCGCCCTACCGTGACCGAGGCTGCTATTTTCTGGGCCACAGTGGCGCCCAGAATAGTAGGGCTGCCGGGAACTGAGGGCCATATATTTGCCGCGCTATCCATTAAAGGGGCTTATGCGCCAAGCTTTGCCCCAATGGCGCTGCTGCCCGCCACTGGCCTAGGTGTTTACACTCGGCCTAATATAAGTTAGACACTTCAATGTGAAGGTTTTTTTACTGTGAAGCCCTGTTTGTTTTCTTTTCTTCTAACAATTTGTTTTTTGTTTATAAATATTAGTTATTTGGAATTTTATGTGCCTAAAATTACGACTTTATTGTATTGTTTTTTATACTATTGCATGTACATTCCTCTGTGTTGTGACTCACTGCAACGGCTGGTTTTTTTAACAAGTATATTATTTTTTATGTATTATTTCTTTTATATTTATAACAATATTTACAATGTTCATTTAACAGGTGTATTATTATTTACGTACTATTTCTTATATATTTTAAACGATATTTACAACATTTACTTCTATAGACGCTATTTTTTTACTTTGTTTAAATCAGTCTCTTATCTACACACACACACACAAAATCTCACCTTCATCCAAAAGATAAAAATCGAACACAAACATGTTGCTACGTTAACTATGTACACAACCCAATATAATTCCCTAAACATACTTCGTATGGAAAACTATATTGTAATATTCAATGGGTAACAAACGAAAGTTGCGTGTTGGTCTATTCAATGCGGGGTCACTAGGTACTCGTCAAGACGAATTCCTAAAAATATCAATTAATGGTCGTAAACTCTTGATTGGTACAGGCTACAGACCCCCCTGGATGGATATTGACATTTTCGTTGAGGCACTATCATCAACCTTAGAGGCTTTCGCATGGTCAGACTATCTAATTTTATTGGGTGATTTTAATATTAATATGTTAGACACGAGCTGCAGTTCAAAAAAAATTGCAGATTTTCTCCACTGTTTCCGACTTACACAATTAGTAAACGAGCCTACTCATTTAACATCCCATAGCGAGACCTTAATTGATCTGGTCTGTACCGACATAAAGGGTAGCACTGTAACAGTCCATCATAGTAAAGATTTAGGTAACCACGGATTTATAACGTGTCAATTGAACTTGCCAAGATTCAAACCTACACCAATTACAGTGACGAGTCGAGCTATGAAGGATATCGACGGGGAACTGTTTAAGAAGGACCTCGTTTCCATGGATTGGGGCTATATTTCTACTCTAGTAGATGTTAACGAAATGGTTTTTTATTTTAATTCTATAATGACTCATCTTTTTAATTTACATGCTCCCTATAAGGTTATCTACATTAAATATCAACAGTATCCTTGGATTACATATAATATTAGGGAGCTAATGAAGCGTAGAGATGAAGCGTACTCTCTCTCAAGAGTCAGTAATAATCAAGCACCAAAAATTTTTTATAAAGATATGAAATATGCTGTTGAGGGAGCGATTGCTAGGGAAAAACGGGCATATTTTGATCGGTACGTAAACTTTAAAAAAAAAAAAAAAAATTAAAATTTGTTTATTTTCTCCACAAACAGTACTTTATAAACTAGGGGCAGGTGCCTCCCATTAAGCTTATCGCCTGTGTTAGGAGACACCGCTCTTCTAAACATATTTATGAAAATAAACAGTTTTTACGTAAAACTAGAACAAAAACAAAATAATTATGTCAGCATGCTTGTTCCACTAGCTACTAGCTACTCAGCAATCCCTTCAACCAATCACACTAATGTAATAATATAAATACTCAAGTTTGTTTATATTATATATATATGTATGTGTGTGTGTGTGTGTGTGTGTGTGTGTGTGTGTGTGTGTCTATGTGTGTGTGTGAGCAAGTGTGTGAGCCCAAGCGTAAGAGAAACTGCCGAGTGGATAGCCCTACGACGAGTACGTCTTGGGATCGGGTTGATTTCATACAGTGCAATGCTAGGCATTGCATTGTCCACTAACCAGTCGGCAGGTTCTCCATGCGCGTGGGTGTGTGTGTGCAAGTATATGTGTGCGTGTATGTGCGTGTGTATGTATGTATGTGTATATGTTACTACCTCCCCGTGCCTAGACGGCTGGATGGATTTGGATGAGATTTAGTACCTACATGTATCCATAGACAATATTACCAATAATTTCAATAGGTAATAATTATGTGGCAACGGGTCTCATTCTCATACCACTTGTGTTCTCAATGAGTAGAAACAGATAAGAAGCCAAGTAGCTAGCCCTACGACTACGTCTTGGGATCGGTATCATGCTCCACTAGCTACTCAGCAATCTCTCCAAACAATCGTAAGTTTTAGGTTCCAACCACTTAGATATCATCTTTTTACATTCATGTGTTGATTTCGGATAGATTTGTATTTCCTTATTGATTATATTATAAAGTTTAGCAGACAGTTTATCGAACTGTCTGCTTGCAAATGCAGTATTTACTAAAGGGACCTCTGCTACTATGTCCTTTCTCCTTTTTCGTAGCTTTTTAGGGTCATACGGTAGGATTTTATGCTTTCTTATGACAATGTGTTCAATGTAAAGTTTCCTAACTGAAGATATTTTGGTGAGTCTATATAAACTATCCGTTGGGTGCTTTCGGTTTTTGAAATACATTGTTTTAATAAGATTTCGTTGTGTACGTTCAAGTTCAAGGAATTTGGTTTTTGTAGCCCCACCCCAGATCGGGATACAATAGGTTAGTATCGACTGCACCAACGCTGTGTAGATTTCCTTCAAGAGGTCTCTATGCTCAGACTCCCTTGGCACCACGTATCTTAGGGTTTTAAATATCCAGGTAAGCTTTCTGACCCTTTGCATTAGGTACTCGATATGTGGATGCCACGAGAGCCGCTGGTCCAGTATGACACCAAGATATTTAGTATAAGCGACTTTCTGAATATGAGGGCAACTACATTGCAATAAATTATCTTTACTTGTGCAGTTATGAATTTGGATTTTAAAATTTTGATTAGGTTGGGAATCATTGTATATACTGAAGCAAATATAGTTCGTCTTTTCTGCATTTAGTGTAAGTACATTAGTATTTAGCCATGTGTAAATTTGCCTCAAGCCTTCTTCAGCAATTTCCCTAACACTGTCCCATGAATCTCCCGTGAAGACTATTGCTGTGTCATCGGCGTAAGTGAAGATATTAGCGTTCCTGAGCTTTATATTACATAAATCATTAATGTAGATTAATAATAAAGTTGGCCCAAGAACGCTACCCTGAGGCACGCCAAATGTCACCTCTTCATTTTCACTGGTGCAGTTATCGAGTTTAACTTTTTGATAACGCTGTGAAAGATAATCTGTAAATAGTCGCAGTTGAGTTCCTCTTATACCTACAGCTTCCAGTTTGTGAAGAAGGATGGGGAGAGAGACCGTGTCAAAGGCTTTTTTCAAATCAAGAAAAACGGAGATGCATTTTTTTCGTTTATCAATTTCTTTTGCAACTAAAGAACTGAGGGCAGACACTGCATCCTCAGTCGATCTGCGCTGCCGAAAGCCATATTGGCATTCTGAAAGTATATTAAATTTATCTAGGTACTGTAGAAGTCTTTTATTTATAAGCTTTTCTAGAATTTTGGAAAAGGCAGGTAACACTGATATAGGTCTGTAATTATTGATCACGTCTCTCTCCCCACCCTTAAACACAGGTGTAATTACTGACTGCTTTAGTGCTTTAGGGAATACTCCTTTCCGAAAACATAGGTTAATTGCGTGTGTCAAAACGGGTACGACATCACATTTGGCTATTTTCAGAAATGAGGTGGGAATATTGTCCCATCCAGGCGCACTATCTGTCTTTAGACTCATCAATGTGTTAGACACCTCTTCAGCGTCTGTCGGGAGAAGGACAAAAGTGCTAGGATGGTGGGCTATAGAATGCGAAGTATTAGTAGCGTGTTTTGGATCAGATGTAATTTTTAAGGCAAGTTCTTTTCCTACACTAACAAAATGTTGGTTTATATAATCCGCTGATTCCCTTGTAGTTTGTTTTAGATTATTTAACTCATTTTTTGGACTATTATCTTTATTGGTGTAAGTTATTTGTTTTATATTTTTCCATAGTAATTTAGAATTTTTAACAGAATTTGTCATTAGTTCTTTTTCATATTTTCTTTTAGCAGTTTTTATTAACTTATTACAGTAATTTCTATATCGATTAAATATAATTTTATTTACTTCATTACTAGGATCCTTGCGTAGGTTTATCTGTAGTCTATTTCTATTTCTTATACATCTTAAAACTCCTGGAGTTATCCACGGTTAACTTTAACATACATGACCCAAAGTCTATGTGGAAACACATTAAAAATAATGTTAGAATCAAAGATAAACCGGAAGTACCAATACATATATTTAACGACCCAAATCTAATCAACAACCACTTTATGGACGTTCCTGGTAATAACAGAGTTCCTCTCTCTCAGTTAACATTTTTTGAATTTCATAATAAAGTAAACAACATTTTCGAGTTAAAAAAGGTTGAAGAAAGCGATATATTAAAAATCATAAAGTCATTAAAATCCAAAGCTGTTGGAAGTGACGGTATTTCTTTGGAGATGTTGTTACATACGGTGCCGATCAATTTGCCTGCAATCACAGCAATAGTAAATCGATCTATTGAAACGAATACATTTCCTACGGTATGGCAAACTGCTTCGGTAAGGCCTATACCTAAAAACTCAAATCCTACAACACTAAAGGATCTGCGTCCTATTAGTATTTTACCGCCGGCATCACAAATATTAGAAAGAGTGGTGGCAGATCAAGTGAAACTATTTGTAGAGACTAATGATATACTCCCGCACAAACAATCTGGCTTTCGAAAAGGTCATAGTACAACGACAGCCATGCTCCAGGTAGTTGACGATATTCTGTCTGCAATGGACGCAGGGGAAGGCACAGTGCTGACATTACTGGACTTTTCGAGAGCTTTCGATTGTATTAGTGTGCCCTTACTATTAGCTAAATTACACTACTACGGTTTTAGCTCGTCTGCTATCAAATGGTTTGATAGCTATTTCAAGTATCGTAGTCAATACGTAGAGCTGTGCGATGAGGGGGGCAACAAGACACAATCGAGTCAGGAACGACTTTCAAGGGGCGTTCCACAAGGCTCAATATTAGGACCTCTTTTATTTATTATTTACAGTGCGGACGTGGTTGACCATATCCATAGCTGTAATTATCATATTTATGCTGATGACATCCAAGTGTACGTTTCATGTAAACCAGATGTTAGTCAGTCAGCAGTAGCAGCGTTAAATGAGGACTTAAGCCGAATTTCGGCTTGGGCAGAAAGAAACGCTCTTGTACTAAATGGATCGAAATCTAAATATATGGTATTAGGATCAAAAAAACAAATAAGTAAAATAGTGGCTCAGGGAATTCAGATATCAATAAATGGAGAAGCGATCGAACGAGTAAAAGAAGTACGAAATTTGGGATTGCTACTGGACGAAGAACTGAGATTTGAAAATCACGTAAAGAATGTAGCTAGAAATTGTTTCTATCGTCTGAAAGTGCTTCATCAAATCAGAGAGTCGCTGAGTACTAGTACTCGTATCAAACTTTGCGACTCATTGGTTTTAAGTAAGTTTAACTATATGGATGTAGTATATGGGCCGCGTCTACTCGCTCGGACAGCTAAACTGATTCAACGCGTACAGAACGCTTGTGCCCGCTATTGTTTTAAGATCCCTCCCCGCACGCATTGCACTCCCTTCCTCAATGAGGCCAATATATTGTTTATGAAACATCGTAGAAATATACACATCGCCGCCTTACTGTTCAATCTGGTAAAATATCAGCTGCCTTTTTATCTGTACAAAAAGTTAGTGTGGTCCCGCGATGTGCAGTCCTATGTGACTCGGTCGTCTGGTCACTCTCTCGCCCTACCGCGTTGCCGCACAGCTGCCTTCCGCGGTAGTTTCAAGTTTGTTGCGACTAAGTGTTGGAATGATCTGCCGCCGCCAATTCGTAAACTGAAATCATCAAACTCATTTAAAAAAATATTCAAAGCGCATACACTTAAAATGCAAAAACAACTCATGACTACGTAAACAGCTAGACGGAAGACGGATGACCGGTGGGGATGGGTACTTCGGCTGGTATTGTTAGAGTTAGGTGGTTTTTTACTTACCCCAAAGTTGTGGACTAGAAGCTCTGGACAACTAAATCATTCCAGGTCTGCTTGGACGTGACGTACATAAATCGCGCAGGGTACTTTCGCCCAAAAATAATTTCTGAAGTGGATAGGTGTACGGTGTATGTATGTTTATTTATTTATGTTATTATACAAATCAGTTACCATTACTATTTATTATGCTTTATTTATTTATTTTAAAATTATATACATAACAATATAAGTAGGTATATGATGTTCGTCCGTGCCGCGTTTCTACAGGGCTCACGGAAGATCAGCGCCGTAGTGTACCTTGGTAGGCTACGGCTTTTGCTGAGTGAGGTCCTTTTTGTCTGGGTGTCGCAACACAGGGGCAATTTTGTAAGTATGTTGTGTTTGTATTTTTCACTTAATTTCTGTTGCATTATTATGTACTATTATTTATGCATATGTTTTGTGTTGTGATGTCCTGCAAATAAATGTTTCTGATTTCTGATTTCTGATTACTGTTTTATTTAAAACCATCGATTTTACCATTTGGTAATTACCAAATTTTTCATGGAAATAAAAATAAGATAAATACCGTATCTGAATTTTTATTCATTTTTTTTTTTTTAAGTATAATTCGTTATTCCTAAATTAGCATAAAGTTATCAACTGAGGGTTGAAACCTTACTGCATTTCGATTCGCAGAATAGTAAAATAAAGCAAAAAGGTTTTAAAATTATTTGAATTTATTTAAGTATCTTATGCTTCATTTTCTTTTTATTTCGTGTGAAATTAATATTTATTAAATATTAATCTAATACTTTGCAAAGTTTAACGTTTCTACATCCCATAGATAAAGTGCAATGCCAACTTATATCTGGAAAGGGCTATGAAATCTTTAATCGCGTTTATTTCAAAATGGATGACGTGAGGGTTGAAACCTTTTTGTTTATCACTGTCCTTATAACAAAACAACAATGTGTTTCTAAGAAAAAAACAAAGCTAACAAAAACCAACACAGTCACTGACAGGTTACAGAAAGTCACAGACAGGTTAGAAAAGTATGGATACGACTTCGGATCCAGTAAATCCGGACCATGAAATACATATAACATAAAATGGAAACAGCCCGAAGAATTGCAAAACTTAAGCAGTGGGCGGGGCACATTGCATGGAGAACCGATGGGCGCTTTGGCAGAAAAGTTCTCGAGTAGTGGGTTTTCAACCCATGTTCCTTGGGAAAAGTTGTTGCTTATGATGGTCTGAATATCATATTTACAAAATCATGCTGTATGTCTAGTTTTTTTTTTTAATCAAAGCTAAGGCAACATTTCATTAAATTCACTTGACACCCCCAACCTAAGAGTAACGTCTATGTAAAAAAATATTTTTATATTCATTCATTTCATTACAATAATTAATAAACACTTTTAAACACTTCGCGGTTGTTAATATTAATAACACAAATATGAACTGAGTTCTGCCGTGATCGTGACTATTGCAACATAGTCGAAATATCGGTAAGCTCATTAAAAAGCTTATTTTAAACCAAAATCGTGGTAAATAACCCGGTAGATATGTGATATCAACTCGCTAAGAAGAAGAATACTAATTAAATCCAGGTACGCGCTCAAAATGTAAAGCAGGATTCAAACAAACTTAGTTGAAAATTTTATAGTAATTTTATAGTTGAAACCCTGTTGTTTGTAACCCAATACACGTTTGGACTATTTTTGCTCGATTAAAAAACACGCCAGTCACCCCTTTTCTTAGTTTAAACCTATTTTATGGCTCGAAAAAAATAAATAAAAAAAGTAAAAACCCCCGAAGCAAAACAAAAAGCAATCAAAAATAATACCAATCTTAGAGTCATCAAATTAGATTGAGTAACACCTATATATTTTAATTTTTATTACAAATTGATGGATGGCACGATATGGTTTGCTCGTGGAAATGGCGCTATAATGTTGCGTCAGGGTATGGCGGTTAAACATCAGCTACAGTAAATCATTTGCTTATTGTGACTTCGATCAAAATTATTATGTGTTTAACGACAATAGAATGGTTATAAATATATTTTAGTTACTGTTTTATAGTCCTAAATATAATCAGTAAGTTATGTAAGCCATAACTGCCAAAAGTGGCCACTTTTAACAGTTACGGCTTACATAACTTATTGATTATATTTAGGACTATAAAACATGTCTAAGAACCACCACTAGAAAACCTGCTTTCAAATAAAAAAACCGCATCCAAATCTGTTGACCTGTTTACTTTAAGAGCTACGGTGCCACAGATAGACACACATAGCGGTCCAACTTATAACACCCCTATTTTTTGCGTCGGGGGGTTAATAAAATAATCATTCATGAAAAAAGCTTGTCGGTAACCTTTCCCAAAATTTTTATTTTTCGTATGATTTCTGGCAGTGTCGGACGTAAACACCGTGATGCACGATAATATGAACGTTATTTCAGTAACACGTTGGTCGAAGTTTCAATTAAAGCGCGTTGAGTTGCTAATTACTAGCCCTAAGCTAAAAAATTTCAGCGTTAGTGAATGTTACTGATGATGTCATCCGCACATAAGAACGAATGAGCTCATCAGAGGGAATTAAACATTTCGTTTTGTATTATTTCATTTAATTGCACAAATTGCAGGTTATACATTTAACAATTACTAAACAAAACAGCAATGGCATCCAAAATAGGAATGAAAGTCCGTAAAAACAACAAGCACAAACACGCTTTCTCAATTGACAAACAGTAAGAAACGGATTTGGCTGTTCAAGCAACTCTTTATAATTACACGTATTTTCAAGTTGACTATGGAGACATGTACTCGTATTACATAGTTTATCTGGTCTGCACTGTTTCCACGAGTTGCTTGGCTTACAACACTTACGTGATTTAAGCTGCTGACTCCTACATCTTGAAAATATTTTAAGTAATCCATTTTGTTCTTGGCATGAACCACGCGGCCTCGAGTTTGGACACCTCGTTTTTGAATTTGAATCTCCTTTGCATGCTAACTCAACTTGCTCAATACAATCTGGTTCAGTCTCAGAACATCTGAAAAATAGCTTGTGAAATAATGATTTCAATTTATTTTTGCATGGTTGACGCTGTCCAGAGAGTACGCACTTTTCAAATGCCGGCTTACTGGATTTACTTGGCTTCAAATAAATACAAGTTTTTGGTGCAGCTTTGCACCTCAAAGTAATATCATTTGTCTTGTGTGAATTGTTACTGTTATGGCAGAGCAGTTCCATGTAATTTTTACATGGTTCACCGCCGTGACTGAAGACTCTGTTGACTAGCATACATTCAGAATCTCTTTTTTTCTTGCAAATTTTACATGGTTTGATATGTTGATCATTTTCGTAAGGACTTTTAAACACAAACTTGATTTTCTTACGTGTGTTACAGTGTTTCTTAGTACATGCATTATTTTCAGTAAACAATGGAAACCAATCTTCATTTAGAGTTAATAGAACTTTTTTGCTGGGTTGTTCCTGTTCACCTACTTTTGTATGTTTCATTCGCTTTTTTCTCTTATCTATTTTTACTTGTGTGCCAGCCATTTTTTGTTTTATATCGACATGAGAAGGAATTTCATGTTTAAAACCTTGTACACTATATGTAATTTTCGGCATTCTATCGGATTTTGCAATTTTCTGAGATTTTTTTTTGTTCATCGCTGATTGACTACATGAATCTAAACATGGTTTATTTACCAAAGCGTTATCGCAACTACGGCTGTATCTCAAATAACTTTTTTTTATGTAATTTGGAAACTTTATTTTTTGAAAAAAGTTTCTAGCTTTATTTCTAGGGGTCTGTGTGAGTTTTGTTTCGTTCATTACACAACTCTGAATATGTCTACGCTTTGTTACCAAGTCATCAGTTTGAGTTTTGTTATTATGTAAATTGTTATTCTGAGATTTGAATATGATATATGGTTTGTGGTATGAAAGCTTTTGTGTTGTTTTATTTTTCATTACTTTGGAATTAGGTTTTAATTCGTTATAATATAAACAACTTTGAACTTTTCTGCTTTTGGCATTACATAATTTATTTAATCGCGACTTATTGACTGAACATGAATTGCAACTGCCAAATGTATTTTGTTTAGTGTTTCGTAAATCAGGGGTAACCATATTACTTTTTATTCTATTTTCTTTACGAGTTTGTATTGTTATTTTCATATCTTGGTGATCATTAAGCGGAATTTTAATTGTGTTGTTAGCATTATTGATTTTATCACTCGTTATTATTCTTTTTATCAATTTCTTACTATTGCAAAACCAATTCATTTTTCCATTGGTATATAATATGCTCGCATTTTCTGTTGAAGTTAAACTTCTAGGATCATTTTTACGTATTCTATCATAAACAAGTTTTTTATCGCAAGGATTAACTTTATTTTTTGGTATTGTACTGCATTTTTTTCTTTCGCTTTGCCGTTTTAAATGGGAGTTGAATTGCAATCTATCCGATTTATCTTGATGGTACATATCGAATGATAACGACTTTTTTGGAACATAAACATAGCTATTCTTTTCTTCAAATTTTATTGTAGCTGATTTGTTGTCTTTTTTTGGATAGTCATATGGTATTTGAGAATAATAATTCTTTTTATAATTTTCTGTTACATTTTCACAATTACTACTAGTGGAACGTTTTATTGATAAGTCACTGGGACCGCTATTGAATTGCTCGAAATCTTGCTCTTTTTTTGAAAACAATACTGTAACAGATGATTTTTCTGTGCGGTTACCACTTAAAACTGGAACAGTTTTGTAAAGTTTCCCACGTCTTTCATAATCACCTTTGGAAGCATTATTTGTACCATGTTTGTAATAAGAAAATCCATTCCGATTTGTGTGGGTTTCCATTATGTTATTCGCGCGTTTCTTGTTATTCGTTGTATTCTTTTGGGAACATGATGTTTTTTTATAATGGTGCATTTGACAAGTTTTTTCATTTGTTTTGTTATTACGTTTTTTGTATGTAACACTCTTTAAAATTTTTTGTTTTGTTGATGTTTGTATAGACTTATTCAACCTATTACGTGGATTTCGGTATTGAACGTTCTGCCTTGCAAAAGGAAAATAAACCCAAGATGATTGTGCTTGTACAGAAATATTATTTCCTGGAACTTTCTGCCAATGCATGGACGTTGACTTGTTCAACTGATCAAATTCTTCGTGTTCTTCTGTTCTAGGAGATTTTTGCATTAGTTGACTTTGTAACATGGGTTTTATATCGGGATATAGTTCATTCTGATAATAGTCTGTACCGTTGTGTTTGCATTCGAATTCATTAAAAATAGGATTCATTGTTTTATTTTCATTATCTTCTGCTGTGAAAACGTCAAGATTCTTGATATTTTCGCATAAGCACCTTAGTTTATTTAAACCAAATACTTTAGGTGTTGGTGGACATATATTACGAACATCATTGTGAAACTGTATATTTGCACATACATCTTTGTTTTTTGATAAATTATTTTTGGCCTTGCTGCTTCCAGAAAACTTGATGCATTTACACACAGGTCTCTCGATGTTTTTTGATTTATTTGACACGCATTTATTTCTCGTGATTTTACTCATGGATTTACTTTTATAGTTTATATGCGAATTCTTCTTTTGGAGTTTTAAATTCGTGTTTGCGTTTGTTTTATCTTTTTTTCTACTGTACTGTTGACGCATTATATCATTGTTGCCTATTTTGATTCTGTTTTGCTGACAGAATTCATCATATTCCAGAAAATCTTGACGCAATTGATCTATCTGCGTTGAGTGTTCTTGGCTGAATGGCCTAATCGAATTATCCTGTCGTTGCACTTGAGTACATTTGTAAGAACTCTCTCGTGAATGCAAATTTTCGTTGTTTTTACAAGATATATTAAGATACTCTGATTTAGACGCTCTTTGGGTCTTTTTACAAGTTTTCTCATGGTTATTAAATTTTAAATACTTATCTTGATTTTGTTTCTTTTCAAAGCTTTTGCCTAGTTCACCGGATAAGGCATGTTTCTTATGGAATAAATAATGTTTTTGGCGCCTTTTTGATAACAACTTTGAATTATCTGGAAAATTCTTATCGTTTTTAGCATACTCTGATAGTTTCCAGCAAAACGATGATTTAGCTTTATACAGTTTTAAACATCTTTTGTGTTTTTGAGATTGAGATTCTATCACTTGGCACTTTTTAGTACTTTCTGCACTTTGCATGTTTCCTATGGATGATTTTATACTTCTATCAGTAAATAATTTGCATATCATATTATTTCCATTTGATGTTTTGGTACCCATATCTATAATTTTCTTTTTTATTCTGTAAAATATATTCTCCTTGTCTTGCGATTCTTTTTTTGTCATGAAATTTTCTTTAATGTGCTCTTCGGATGCACTTTCTTCAATAACGCAACATTTCTCGTTCATTTCTGTAGCTTTATTGCGGCAGCATATCTTTTTAAAATACTTTCCTGACGTTTTGATACCCTTATCCGTAAATAATTTCTTTTCAATCCTCTCTTCTGACGTTGTAATATTTTTATCTGCATAATATTTATTTTTAATACTTTCATCTGAAGTTTTTACGCCTCTATCCGTAAATGACTTCTTTACAAAGTTCTCTTTGGACGTTATTACACCTCTATCTGTATAATTGTTTTCATCGGATGTTTTCGTACTTTTGTCGGTATGGCATTTACGTTTAATATTGTCATCGGACATTTTGGTCCCTATATCAACGATTTTCTTATTAATTTTGTAATATATTTTATTTTTACGACGTGGTTTTGTTTTTACCCCAGTAGATTTTTCTGCTGTATTCGGACACATGCAAGACATATACAGTTCATTTGACTGACTAGAAAAATCACAAGTACTTTTAACATCGTTTTTACAGGGGCTACACTTTATGCCCCGATTACAAAAACAATTGCGTTCCATCCTTCTTATCTTACAACAATTTTCATATCTGTTAAAAACACCACAAGATATAAGCGGTACTGAGATAGAACCTTTTGAAGTTTTTATGTTACAGTTTGATTCAGTTTCACATTGACATGCCACTTCTTGTCGGGTTACAGCATCTAAGTATTCGTCAAAGGTTTTGTAAATACATCTATCAATTGCTGGTCTTTGCTGAAACATTGTTCCAGATAGATGATTAGAAAACGTTTCCAAGACTAAATGTTTTGTATCCGATTGTTTAGGCGTACATCTAGATTTCTGAAACGCTCCATTTCTTGATAGTTCATGAAAGGAAGTCGCTTGCGCCTTAAATTTACTGCTGTTTTGAACGCCTTCATAAGTAACCGAGGAGTCTTCTTCACGGCGATTGCAAGCAACTAAAAAAAATAGTTTTTACAATGTTTCTATTAATTTGCATTTTGACGTTGTAATAAATTGTGACATTCCACGAAAAAAGGTATTCTCATCAATAACCATCTCACAGTGTGATTTCTCTTAAAATTAGTACCACCGAACTGTACCACCAGTGGTACTATTTAATCTTTGTTTTCACTTAAGGGTAAGTATTTAATTTAAAACGATGTCTCAAAGAATGGTAAAAGAGCTGAATATAATGAAATACTTCAAAAGGTACCTTTGCATGTGGAGAGTCACATTTATTACAAGTTTCAAATAACGTAAATCTGACGTAACTTATTCATAAAAAATGTGTTTTTCATGTAAAAGTTGATATGGTTTATTATAATTATTCATATCAATACCCAACTGCTAGCGTTAATAGTTACAGGAAAATTAAGTTAAATTTAGCCCTACCTAAATATTTGAATTTCCTGTTTGCGACCAATGTTATATCTAAAACAGTACGGTGTTATTTTATCATATTGGTAAAAAAGGTATTTATGTTCAGAAAAGCATATTATTCATGCTAAAACCAATATTTATTACTTTGTTGCTTCGTGCATCCGACAAAAACCAAGTTCTTATATAAAAGAAAAGAAAACAACGAAAATGTCGATGTTCTATTCTAATTTTAGAATTTATTTAATCATTGACATCTGTTATTAATCAATATCAATCTTTTGTACCACAGAGACACGTAATTTAACTTATTTATTCTGTGTTGTCTGGAAGAGACCAGTTAATTCCAAATAAAAAATACACGAAATATGGAAAATACCTAGGAAAATACCCCTTTTATCTGACTCTAAGTGGGTTCTGCCCTGGAGCAGAAAATCATGCTTTTACCAGTTTATTTATTCACTCCTACAAAACGAGTTACCAGGCCTAGACAAAATAACCGGCCAAGCACGTGTCGGGCCACGCAAAGTGTAGGGTTCCGTAGTTGTCCAATACAACTTAGGTACCTATCTGTTTAAGACAGTTAACATTCATCAAAATATTTTTTTATGATATTTGTAGTACCAAATTTCTTACTTGTACAAGTGCATTTTATATACGCTCGGCCAGCCAACTGCCACTTCAGCTTGCTACACTTCTGGACGATATCGACTACCTTGGTCCTCTACCGGATGATTTCGTTTCGGATTTTATCCCGTAGCGAAATACCAAGCATAGATATTATTCAATAACCTGTTGTAAAGCCTACTTGATGATACTTTTCCCTTTATATTCAGCATAATATACTTTACTACCGATTATTTTTAAAAAACCTCACGCTATAAGGTAATCTTGAATAAGAAAATAGCTCCCACTTCAAGTGTACCTGAGGAGCCCCAAAAAATGTTTAATGATTTCATTCTTCAGTTTTGTCGGCATGATTAATATCTATGTATACCCATGCCAAATTACAGCCTTCATGAGCCTTCTAGTACTAAGAGTCTCTGAGCTAAGCCGCGGACGGACAGACAGACAAACAAACAGACGGACGGACACGGCGAAACTATAAAGATTCCTTTTTTACTACGGAACCCTCAAAAATGTTTTTTTAATAACATTATTACCAAACTCAAAAATTTACAAATTGGAGTTAATAGGTCTCTCCCAACACCACAGATATAACAACCATGTACGTACAGTCAACTGCTTTAAACAAATATAATTTGTAATGTCTAGTACCCACAATTTTATTATTTTCAAATATTTTTTTTTTCATCACCATACATTTTCTAATAGAAGTTAAGAAGGGTCAATAACGTTTAGGAATCCAGAAAAAACCTGAAAGAAATGTGCTTTTATTAGAACATCGACAATTTATAAGAACACCACGATAATCAGAAAGCAAAGACGAAGTTAAACAAATAGGAGAAATAGACTGCCATTATGCAATATCAGGTGTAGAATATGTTAGTAAATTGGCACAAAAGCAAAATTTCAATTCCATCAATCAGCCTATTGCAGTCCACTGCTGGACGTAGTAGGCCAAATAAATTAAATAAAAATAGGGGTGGGTAAATTTCAATTATTCGTCTATATCTTATTTATATAATAAAAACGAATCTTTATTTCCTTGGTCACGCCATAATTTAAAAACGACTTTAACGATTTTTTTTAAATGTTTTATAGTGTTTTGTAGATGGTTCTTATGGCAGAAAATTGAAAAGTTTCAGAAAACTTAAAAACCTTCAGAAAATCTCACACAACGCGAGCGTAGTCGCGGGCGAACAGCTAATAGATGTGCCTTTTGTTTGGTTTTTAGTTAGCTTCAGCTGATGTCTAGAGCAACAATGTCACACTTGCTCACTTATAATCGTACTTTGATGAGTAGATTTATAAAACAAAATTAAAGCGAAAGTTATTACAAAAAATAAATCATTCGGTGCGTCTAGCCTCTACGAGTATTAGAGGTTTTATACTATTTTGCTAACACGTTTTATTAGATTGAATGTCTAATCTGTACATTTCAAGGCACAATTGGCCATTAATTTATGAATTGGCCTTTTCCATTCTTAGTCATAATGCGTTGAAGACGTATCAAGACCATAAAAGCTAATATAATAAGTGTCATAATATATAATATCAAAAAAGGTACATACATATCATAACATATCGTAATTTTGCAACAAGCAACTTGAGTAAGTTAAACTGTAAACTTTTGACTATATTTAACTATCGACAAGGGAAATTATTTCAATTTGTGCAGGTAATTTACATAATATACCCACCAAAAATATTTCCTCCTTTCATTTCCTTTTTTCTTTGATTTTTTAATCTTTCCGGAACATTATTTACTGTGTTATCTAAACTTTGTTTTTCAAATTTTGTTTCATGTGTGTGTATAGATGTATCCAATATAATTTTCTTTTCACTATTTATTGGTGCCACTGCAGTTAGTTGTGCTGATTCCTCGGTCAACGTAGACGAAGGGGTGGATATCTTTTTATTAATTCCAAATAAATAATTGTCCGCCAGGGAATCTAATCCAGGTATATGAGTTTTATCATATTTCAAACATTTATCAGATTTTTTGAACATTTCACAATATATTTTAGACGGTACAAGATTATTTGAATATTTTTCTATAATCGACTTAATACATTCAACAAATTGGTCACAATTATCACATCTATTTGAAATATCACTCTCCGTCCTTTTACTGTCGGCAGTAGATGTCATAACATCTTTTTTTAAAGTATTATTGTTTTTTAATGTAACATATTGATTGTTTTTTGGCATTGATTCTTCTGATTTAACTTGAATCAAAGTCCCAACGTCGTTGCACTTTATCTTTGGAGAGTTCTCATTATTCACAAATGTTTCCTTTGAAATGGCTCTAACACCAGTGCCTACATGCAGTGTTTTAGTTGAATTATTACACATCATATCACATGCACAGACACGATTGAAGCATTTTGGAAATTTAGAAATTTTGTTACAATTTTCAATTGGTTCGCAGCAATGACTGCAGCAAATCAGGTTGCTTCTTCGTTTTCCATTTGTAAATTTACTGTTAGTATTATGTCCAATATTTTTACGCAAACACGTAATACAGTTTTGACAAATCTTTCCGTTTTTGTGACAATTTGAAAATGATGTCCCTAATTTAACATCTAATTTTACCGGTTTTTCAAAATAGTTCTCATCATAATTCAACTTGTGCGTTCCACAACATTTGTGAGAGCGGTTTTTCAAGTGTTTATGTTCATTTTCCTTGTTACAGCTCATATCGCAAGTTTCATGTAACAATGATGTGGTACAGCTATCGGTATTCTTATATTTTTTCTCTCTCTTAAAAGGGTGCATATCATTTACAAAACTTGTAATGGATTCATTTTCTAACGCTTTAAAATTTTTATGTATTGTAGATAATCCAATATCATTATGTATACCTGGTGTAGACACATAAACGTCACGATTAACATTAAATGCAGTTTGGTTTTCTGCATTTATATTTCTGATGTAATTGTTGATGCTTGATTCTGTAGTTACAGCTACGTCTACTTTATTGATTGTTGTAACTCCAATATCTTCATATATTACTGGTTGTATCCAATTCTGGCAGATATCCAAATACGCATAATAATCAGAAGAATGTGATTGATCAGTGCAACAACCAACACTCTTTAATTTGTTTTGAAACTTGAATAATCTAAGAGCACCATCAAATGACGTTCCGGTTTGCGTATTTTCATCAGTAAGTAATTCTATGTCTACATTAGTCATTAAGCCTTTGGTTGTTCTTTTTAAGTCTTTTTCATTACGATCAAGTGTATGTTCAGTCCCAATACCACATTCACGACATGTTTTAAATATTTTGTTGCGATACTCGCATGTATTATTTTTTTGGGGTTTAGATATATTTTTAAACGCTGAATATGAGTTTGCCTTGTAGTTCGTTAAAACGTCAACCTTGGAACAGTTAAAATCTTTGTTTTTCTGAATAATATCTGTAGACGAATCTTTTGTTGTGGTAATTAGCTTACCAATGTATTCTAATTCTGTTTCGTTGGTACTTTGGAACCGATTCAAGTTTGGGATAATAACTTCATTGGTTCCACATGAGCGGCTACTCTTCTGGTTAGCTTTTACCCCAAAGTTATTTTTATCTCTACTTGTTACGCATGGTTGATCGTTGGGAAGATTGAGTAACATGTTTTTGTCTCTCTTTTTTTTAATACGTTTTCGCAACCAATTCGTAACGAGATTAAGTAATGAACTTTGTGATCCTCTCAATATATGCTGCTCAACATGACATGGAGCTGGGTCGTTATACATATTATGATTTTGACCCAGCAGCATTCTTGAAGATACTGTCTGACATATATTTTCTATATTATACAAAATCTCTGATTTGGGTAACTTAGGTTCTTGTAAACTCCCTATATACTTTAGATCACATGAAGGTAAACCTTTGTTGCCAGTACAATTTACGGAATAACTTTTCTGAAAACCCGGGTTAATTGTCTGACAGAAATCTTTACCTTTAATATCAGCAAAATTATTCGGAATCATCGTAGTTTCCAAAATGTCAGATGTGGCCATTGCTTTACTTGAAGTTCTGTGGGAAGGCTTCCTTTCAACACTTATATTTTCACACCAAACATCTCGACTGTTTTTAGAAAGTTTACAATTTATTATGTCAGGATATTTTGAAAACTCAGTTTTACTTCGTTTAGTCGTCTTATTAAAATCCAGCAGGAACTCATTTTTTTGTCGGCCATGAGATGTTTTATTATAAAACTTAGATTCTTTTATATCATTTGGATTATCTACGTCTAGGTTATTATGATAATCTTTTGTGAGATATGCTGTATTAGGAAATTTGTATAGCATAGCTTGGGGCGATAATTTAACTTCTCTATGATCTTCATTTATACTATCGCTCCATTTGTATGCTGTGGAGTTTTCGTTAAAGTTTCGAAATTCGTTAGTATTACTAAACCCAAGCAGAGTTTTAAAAAACTTGTCACTCACTTTAGTTTTGTTCGACTTCTGAAGATATTTATACTGACTGTGAGTTGTGTTTGATAAATCATTATCATCACTATATTGAGAATTACCGTCTCTCCATCGTGAAAATAAACAGTTATTTTTTGTATCAGCAGATTTTATAATGTTATGCAGAGAGTGTCTGGAATCATGACTGTGATTATTGGAAATAATACATCCACTGTTTTTCAATTTCGAAAGTTGAAATCTCTCCAAAATTTCCTGTATGTAACACTTGGTATTATTGCTTGTCCCATTTTGTTTAGTCTTGTGTCCTTTTCTCTTTGTTTTGTTGTTTTCTTCAATATGTCTTTTGGCTAAACCATCAACTGGCCCTCGAACTGACATACAGTTTAAAAAATTCTTCTCATTCACAGGTTTTATTTGGTAAAACAGAGACTTAGATTTATTAGTTTTTCTGAAATTGCAAGGTTCTGAGATGTTGACTGTTTGTATGTCTCTATTAAAGGCTTTGTAGTTTTTATAAGTTATACCTGGAGTGATTTTATGTTGATATCTATCATAGCTAGAGAATGTATTGAAAGGTGAGCCTTTCTTGTTGTAGTAAATTTTATTTGCTTGTCCTCTAACATTTTTGTAAGTAGGCATTTCAATGATACTCCTATCTTTATGTTTAACCTTTTTAATGCTTTGAGCTATGTCATCTAAATAGCATTTATGATAACTACTTGTTGCATCAGTTGTGCTCTGATTTTTAACTCTTTTTTCTTTATTAGGACGCCTATATTGTTTATATGCCAATGTTATGCCGTAGCGGCAGCCATTCTGTTTAGCAGCCTTAAGAGATTTTATACATTTATTAATCTCTACAACTTGCGATATATATGATGAGACGTTACAAGATTTACATGCAGTATGTTTCCTATCATTTTCATTTTCAGGTATGCCATATTTTTTATTCATATTTTCATTGCAAATTTTATTGTGATGACCTGGAATTTGAAAAATACATGCTTTATAGCAAAAATCCTTACAATATCTATTTTCTGCCCTTCATTTTCGTGAGCGTGAACAATAGCTAACTCTTTTTCATGGTTTTGGTGATCTATAGGATCTATAAAATGGGAGCAACTGTTTTATTGATTGCTGCATTTACATTCTTACAAAATTGTAAGTAGGCACTGTGTACTTTTAGATTTTTTAGTGTAAATGTTTTAGTTATAACTTGTTGGCAACTTACAAGAAAGATTCTGTGAAACCATAAATTCTTGACTAGCAGAACTTATTGACCCCTGACGCATCATATCTTGTGAACTTTTATTTGCATGAAATGAAGATGGATCTCTATTTGGTATATTCCAAGAAAGAGAATCAGAACATCCTGTAAACTCAGTTCTTTCATTACTTGGAAATGAATCCATAGGTACATTAGATTGTGCATAGTGTTCGTGTTCAAGAATTTCGATTGCTTTTAATATTTTTGCTTTGATACATGCTATATCGGATGATGTATCATTTAAATACGTTTCTTGAGTTTCCGTTGCAACAGTAGATTCCATAATATTTGGAGGGCTACGGGTAAAGTTATTTGTATTCGACGGAAACGGCTGTTCTAAATTCATTGAAATTGGCAACTTGGAATTCTCTTTTTGAAATTGTGAATTACTACTAGGACAATTGTGTTGAGCTGCGTCAACTTCATAAGTAGGCATTGTCGATTTTTTGTGATTGCTCTAACTTATTTTTTGTTTAGTAGCAATTTTCTTAATCATTTGTCAGCCAATCATTTATCAAGGTATTGATCGTAAGACGGATTTTGTAAACAAATTTAATATGATTAAATCCAGCTTTTGAATGGATAGATAATAAAGCGAGATGTACTCAAATGTTGGTTCATTTAATTTCATAGATAATCTGTAACAATAAAAAAAATATTAAAAACAAAAGGAGCGGTTCTTACCAAGATAATACTTGGTAGGCTAGTACTATTATATATACTGTCCTATAGGTTTATATTTACATACATACATAAAGATCATGCTTTTATCCTCGAAGGGGTGAGCAGAGCCTAAAGCCGCGTTTCCATTATGCAAGTAGCCTGCATGCAAGTTGCATGCAACTTGAGTTAGGGAAATGTAAACTTGCATGCAGGCTGCAAATTGCATGCAGGTAGTTTTGAACTTGTAAACATAACGCGCAACTGACGCTTGTCTGCGCAAGTGATATGCAACTTGCATGCGAGGTTCAAATTAAAGTTTACAATTCAAGTAACTTGTACGCAAGTGTGACGTCATACTTACATGCAAGCACTTGCACAATGGAAACGCGCCTTAAGTGAGCTCCCAGAGAGCACACCACTAAACCACTTTGTAATTACTTTTAGTTTATATTTACTGCTAATAAAATTATTTTTAAAGATTACTACTTTATAAATTAGTTTACCCTGGTCTAGCTACTTACTAGAAAGATAATAACTATTCAAAACCTCTATCGATGATATCCATTCACGAACCTGTCTTTATCGCACTGAAGCTGGATAGAGCATGAATTTTTTTTACAGTTACATACATAGTATTTAGACTAATTAATACTAAAGCCTACTTCTAATATCTTTGCTCTGGTTTAAAAATCACGGCATCGCGATTATAACAATAATAAAATTAAGTTATTAAATTATAATAAACACAATCAAGCGTAACAATTATATAGTACAACAATAAAATCTATATCAAATTATGTCAAATTAAATCAACAAAAAACTTACGGTGACAGAAAGTAAGTAAAAAGGCACAAAACTAAAAAGATTGTAATTTCCTACCAAAGTTTCCATTTCTGTAATAAGAAACTCATCTATTCATTTCATACCTAATTCGTAGAATATTGATCACTAAACATTTAAGACAAATATAACAAAGACGCCCAACCAATTCCTATTGATTTAGCTAAAATAAAAACATATTTTGATTTTGATGACATGATGTGCTGTTAAGTACATAAGTCCGTGTCGTAGGTGTACTGTCGGGCCGATCCACGTGGCCCAAATGTCGTAGAGGGAACTCGCTTGCAATCACAACCAATGTTTAGCTTCTTGTGATTAATGTATTTAATCTTTTTCCTTAATCCTATTTCACATACACCATAGTCTGCTCCTCATTTTCATCCACAAAAGGCTAGGTACTCTAAAGTGCCAGTAATAACTAAAAAGTATCAATATAAAAGAAGAAGAGATCGCGGAGTTTGAACACAGAGTATACAAACTCCACATCCCTCCCTCAGGCTCCCTCTACTGGATAATGATCAGCAGCTCACAAGAGATAAACCTACTTCAACTGCCTAATCATGTGTAGACGAAATCTGATTAACAAATCCCATGGTTTGCACAATAGGCTGTTGCTAACAGCTACCTGGTACAACATAAGCAAAATCAATTAATCAATATATATTAGAAAATCAGTTCATAGTTGTACCAAATTCAAAAACCAAAAACTACACAAAAACAGGTTATTCACTAGTGCACCAACCATAGTTTAACTACATGAACCAAGAAGAACACTCAAGTATGAATTTGGAATAAAAATCTATACCTAACAGTGTCAGTCACAAAATGTACAACATAAAATCAATCATTGATAAAGCTGCTATAAATGACCAACACAAAAACAAACGGAATTACAGTTAAGAAAAATCAGTTGGATCAAATCATAACAACGTTGTTCAACCAATCATATGTATGAGCTTCAAGTGATCACACCTACACTGAACTGAAATATTTCAACCTAAACTATAGCAAACAACTTTAAAACAACGCGAATACAAACTCAAAGTAAAAAGCAACCCCATGAAATAGCTAGTTTTTAAAACCTTCTTCCCATCTTGAAGTTTTTTATTTAATTAGAAAATTTTTATTTTAAATACTACCAATCTGAAAAGACAAACTGGATTACTCCATTCAAAATTCAGAAAATGAGGAGCAGACAATAGTGTAAGTATGTGAAATAGGATATCGTGGAAAAAGATTAAATACATTATTCTCAAGAAGCTCAATATTTGTTGTGATTGCAAGCGAGTTCCCTCTACGACATCTAGGCCACGTGGATCAGCCCGACAGTACACATTAGGGAATGAAGAACCGGTGCTCTGCTTGCGTCCCGGGATTTTCGGGATTACTTGTTGAAGGAACCGGGAGAACCGGGACTTTCGGGACTTTAGGGTATTTTTTTACCTATTGCTGTTATTTTTATTTATAACTTTAGACTTTAATGGTTTATCTACATTATTATTATAAAGAGGAAATATTTTTTGTATGTATGTATATGATCGAAAAACTCAAAAACTACTGATTCTATTTCAAAAATTCTTTCTCCACTAAAAAGCTACAAGATCCCTGAGTTACAAAGGCTACTTTT
Organism: Carpatolechia fugitivella; assembly: GCA_951230895.1. NCBI lineage: Eukaryota > Metazoa > Arthropoda > Insecta > Lepidoptera > Gelechiidae > Carpatolechia > Carpatolechia fugitivella. The sequence goes on from OX579651.1 coordinate 13,250,117, forward strand.
GACCTATTCGCTCGAAAAAACGTGTAGCAAGTACACATCATCAACAGCTCATATATACGTCCCCACCGAGGGGCTCGAGCCTACCCTGAATTAGGGTGATTAGACCGTAGTCGACCACGCTGGCCCAGTGCGAGTTGGTCGACTTCACACACAACCTTTAAATTTCTTCGCAGGAGTGTGCAAGGTTTCATCGCGATGTTTTCCTTCACCGTAAGAGCGTCGTATAAACGTATAAAAGGAAAGGGTTATAATCGTAAAGAAAAGGCTTCATTATACCAACCAACACTATTTTACTTTAAATTATCGCACCACATCTTTAAAATAATCCTTTAAAATAACGCCATTCCGCACAGTACAATTAAATGTGGATTACATGCCATTATATTAAATTATGTATATTATTAAAAAATAGGTACAACCTGGTAAACTTTCACACTCTTATGCACCAACTGTCGACTCGGGGACGCACAATATTTGAATCCCCGGCCAAACCGTATCCCTTCTCAAGAAAACCTCAAATCCCGCGTAAAATAAATAACCCACGTGCCTCCTCGCCATTGGTCGGAATCCACCAATAAGATGTCACGACCAATGGCGATGCAGCCAGTGCTGCCACTCTTATTAACCTAATTGACCAAATAGTGTTGTCACAAATTCGCGTTGGGCCACATATTGGCCCAATAGTAAAATAACTCTAACACGTAGAATTCGAAATTCGAAAACACTTTGGTATGTGGTGGGGATCGAACCCGCGTCTCCCGGACGGGAGGCAGCGGCACTAGCCTCTAAACCACCGACGCTCTCACGTGTACATACAGAAACTAAATAATCCTTACCTCTCTAAACCTGAACATTCCTTACCAACGCAAAATCTTCATACTTGAAAAATACAACCGTATGTTTGTTTATAGATGTCCGACCGATAAAACAATGATTTTATCTACTCTCATATCGTAAAATTCGAATTACAAAATCCAAATCGGTTTTATATTGGCACACTTTATAAACGCATGTACATAAAATTAAAAATAAAACTCATTATACATAGTACCGCCAACTGTATCTTATAACCTCGCTTATAACTCATTATAGTACCGCTATCTTTTTTTATTCATTTAACTAGTCTATGGTTTTAGGCTGAATACGAAAAAAAAGGCGCACGCACGCGTTCTGAGACGCGATGAAATCTATTATCGGAATGCGCCCAAAATGTTGTCTCTGGAGCGCCCGCTTTAGCGCATGCGTAGTGATATGCTGGCTGGGTTTTGGTTGGTTCTGTGGTTTGGCGCCATTCTTGTTTTCTTGTACTGAATTTGGTAGAAATATTGTTATTTTTGCGTAAAAATGTCCGATAGCAGTGTTTGTGAAGAGAATTTGACTCCGCCCGATATTTTAAATGCGGCAACGGAAATGCCTCATAATCTTTTACCAGCAAAGTCGAGAAAAATATATGATTTATGCTATGAAGATTTTATGGAATGGGAAATGCAAAAAAGGTACTTCGTTTTTGTTCAACACCAATGTATGAGAGTAGATAAAGTAGTGTATGAAACTGCACATAACTAGGTATTAAAACACTCGTGTGCATCTATTAAAAACCTCGCCTACGGCTCGGATTTTAAACAGACACTCATGTTTTAATACCCCTCATTATGCAACAGTTTCATAAACTACTATTATAGTGCAAAATATTGTTATAGATGACGCCACTTGCCTGGTAAAATTATAAAATGACCGCACTGCCACTTCATTAAAAAAGCGGCCAAGTGCGAGTCGGACTCGCCCATGAAGGGTTCCGTAGCAGCAAGCAACATAAAAGTTCTTGTAGTTCGTTGTAACTTTGATCGATGTTTTAATAATAGTGTATTTTTTTAAATTGAGTTTATGTAATTTATGACGTATTAAAAAAAACTACTTACTGGATCTCGTTCAAACCAATTTTCGTTGGAAGTTTCCATGGTAATGTACATCATATATTTTTTTTAGTTTTATCATTCTCTTATTTTAGAAGTTACAGGGGGGGGGACACATATTTTACCACTTTGGAAGTGTCTCTCGCGCAAACTATTCAGTTTAGAAAAAAATGGTATTAGAAACCTCAATATCATTTTTGAAGACCTATCCATAGACACCCCACACGTATGGGCTTGATGAAAAAAAAAAAGTTTCAGTTCTATGTATGGGGAACCCCCAAAATTTATTGTTTTTTTTTTCTATTTTTGTATGAAAATCTTAATGCGGTTCACAGAATACATCTACTTGCCAAGTTTCAACAGTATAGTTCTTAAGTTTCCGAAAAAAGTGGCTGTGACATACGGACGGACAGACAGACAGACATGACGAATCCATAAGGGTTCCGTTTTTTGCCATTGGGCTACGGAACCCTAAAAAATCACAACTCTGAGAAAACCATACTTATCAAAATTGTGGCCGGTAAAATTATTATGTGGATATCCTCATTTTTATAGAATCTTATACAAAACTTTTACTTTTTTTTATTTATTTTTTATTAGGTGTGGTTTCTTTTTCCGTTTTTGACTTTTTTTTCGACGTTTTTAATTAACCATAGCTTACTGAATTTATACTGTAGACTGATAAAAGTCGGCAGGTTTTAGGGGTCTGTGCCTTCTGCTATCCAGCAAGTCCTCGTCCACTATATTACCACTTTGGTGATTAGGTCAGTTAGGGAAAAATATTGCGTCAGGTAGAGCCAAGCCTATACGTGTGAAAAGAGCCTGGTTAGCGAAAGCTGTCACAGAATAACAGCGGCAATAGCTCGTAAACCTGATTTTTTTTCCCGTTAATAATGCTAAACTGCACTCCCATTTTAATGTCATAGAATAGAGACATAAATAAATTGTTTTCTTTGGTAAAAGGTTTTAAGCGCAATTTTAAAATGTCGCAGTTTTTTGAGAGAGTTTTCTTTGGCCAACCTCTACAACCAATGCCTGTTTAACCTGGACTATCATCATTCGCTTGCCTTTGTACCATCATTTGGGGTCGGCGCAGTATCTAGACACACGGCAGTGTGTCCGCCAAGTTCGCAAAAGAAAAAGGCGACGACGCACCAGTGTGTTATATTACACAAACCATTACGAGCCACTTTTAACCCCCCAAAACTTAAAATATGTTTGACCTACACACTTGAAACTTTACATGTCTATTAAACCTTGTCTAATTACCTAGAATTCTAAATTTCATGAATGTAGCTCATGCCATTCCCGAGATATTGACGTCCGAAATTCACTATTTTTATCACTCACTTATCACTCACTCACTCATCAAAAGTTTAGACTACTTCCAGGTGACCTAGGAATTTGAGATTTGCATCAAGGTAGGTCATTGGACGTATGTAAAGGGAAAATAATATTAACAAAAAAATAGAAACCTCCTTCAAATTACCTTATATGGTTATCTCCACTAAAAAGTAACAAATAAAATAACATTCCAGATGGAACATGAAAAAAAATATTGCCAATATCCTCAATTAAGTAGATAGGTAGTGTATTAAGTAAATATTTAGAACTTTGTACTTCCTTTTGGAGTCGCCTAACCTAACCTATGTAATAAACAAATCTTTAAATTCGATTTTAACGTGCTTTTGACAGTCGTATCATTTTGAAATTTCGTAGGTTTGTGTAATTTGGATGACAATACAATAACTTGGTACCATCGAACTGATCTGATGATGGAGCCAGAAGCTGAATAGTGGAACTCTTTAATGTTTACTAGTAAACCCCTCGAGCTTCGTTTCTTTTGATTTGTTATGATAAGTTGAATACAGTGCAGGTGGTGCCGAGGTTCTGATGATGGAGCCAAGAGTTGGATAGTGGACGTCTTTAGTGGTTACTAGTAAACTCCTCAAGTTTGGGTTTTTTTTATTTGTTATGATACGTCGAATACAGTGCAGGTGGTGACGAGGATCTGATGATGGAGCCAGGAGCTGGATAGTGAAACTTTTTAATGGCTACTAGTAAATCTCTCGAGTTTCGGTTCTTTTTATTTGTTATGATAAGCCGTAAATAGTGCAGTTGTTGACAAGGGAGCAGGGGAGTTGGTGTCATGTAATATAACACAAATAATTTTAAAGCAATTTAAGAAAGTTGTGCTTTCCCATAGCAATGATTTATGGAACTTATATAGAACTTGGTACCCATGGAAGATCTCAAACCTTTTATTGGCGAAGCCCTTACTTGAACTTGGCAAACATTCACATGTATGTTTTTGATGGGATGTTTTCTTTCTCCATACATCTCTATCAGCCGTCATTTCAATACTCCACCCTTCCTGAACATAATTATCATCTTTCACATAATCCATTTATCTTTTCTTTGGTCGTCCTCTCCCAACATATCCATCCACATTCAAATTCAACACCTTTTTCCCACGTAACATTTATTTCTCCGCATTACATGCCCATAGCAGGCAAGGCGATTTCCTTTCATTTTATCTATTCACTGGCGCAATTTTCTAACTTCCTCCTACTATGTATTCATTCCTAATCTTATCCATTCTTGTTACTCCACACATCCATCTCATCATTCTCATTTCACTAGCATGGAGTCGTCTTTCATCCATCCCTTGTAATGTCCCAACACCCGATCCATACACGACGACAGGTCGTATAATGGTCTTATAAATTTTCCCTTTTAACGTAAGAGGCGTTCGGGGATCGCATGTTGTTCCCGTGACCTGCCGCCATGTCATCCATCCTGAGAAATTATCCCTGTATCCATCCTTAGTTAAATCCTGGACTATAACTAACAATAATTTATATAAAAAGAGGTATATCATACTACTATTCCATTTATTTATTTTTTAAGACATTATCACCATGATTGAAATTATAACTATCAAACACTGAACAGAAATACATAATACTATTTTATATTATTTAAGTATTCTTAATATTGATTTAATGAGCGAAAAATGTAATAAATATTAACATTACGATGTATAATATCTTTCTTTTATATACGTTTTTCATTATAACATTTAAGGCTTTCGTGTTTGGGTTTTTAAGCATACACAACCTTTCCAGAACTTTTTTAATATATTTTTCTTACAGTGACATTTATAAGCTAAGCATATTTCAGATGCACATTGCTTTACATTTATATCACTTAAAATCCTCATGATTTTACTGTCGTTTCGACTTACATATTTTGGCTTATGTGATTTTTTACATCTTTTAATAAATTTATTCCTCATCGAATTTGCGAAGATAGTATGTTTGTGAAATGTATAAGATGAATAAGGCATTATTATCTGTGTTAATACGCTATTTTTACTCGACGCAGCCGTGTGCATTTTAGATTTGCATGGGCAGAACTTGAAATGTTTTCTTCTACACTGGCATTTATACGATAAACATGTAAAAGATTCACAGTGTTTCACTTTGACGTCTTCGTTTGCGGTCAAACTTCCTTTTTGTAGCCAGTAATTGATTTTTGGAGTAATGTTACGAAAATAACTTTTGTTCAACATATTTACACGACTAGGTCGTTTTTTGAACTTATATCGTGAATAAGGAAGTATTACTTCTGCATTTTCGTTATCCAAGTTTTGTTTGTGTTTGCTTTTAAACGTATCTACAATTTGATGTTTTGCACAGGAACATAATTTAACAAATTTTGCCAGATAGTTTTGTTTACAGTAGCATTTATAAGCTAAACATATTTCAGAAACACATTCTTTTAATTCGATGTCATTAAGGTTAAATAATTCAAACTGATTGATATGCAGCGTTTTATTCCGACGAATTATTGGGTCTTTGATATTCATCCGACTAGTCTTTCTTTTTTTATATTGTTTTTTTGAATATGGCACTAAGACTTCAAAGCCATCGCGTGATTTATTTTTTTTATTGTTAGGGAGCTGTCTACTTAAGGTATTATCTAATTTGATTTTTGTAAATGCACAGATGGTTGAAATGTTCCATTTTCGATCACCATGATGTTTATAGTATGCATCTAAGCCTTTGCTTACTCCAGTTCTATCCATAAATGTTTCCAAAGGCAATATAGGATTAAAGTCATGATATTCATTAGTAGATTTGTACATGTCGTCAGTTGTGCTTGTTTTTCTAAAATTAACATTACCATGCTCCATAGATGCGTAACAAGTCACCTTTGTATTCTGCTCTCTTCGTTTGTCATTTTTTATTTTTTTAATAATGTTAGAATCAGCTTCATAATGATGTATATTTCGATTTAATTGTTTTTCATTTTTATTTATGTCAATTGAATTTATTTGTTTTAGTTGTAATTCATTTTTAGTCTTCGTTTTTGTACATTCTCGCTCGCATCCTTTCCTATGAATAAGTTTTGGACTAATTTCAGCACATGAGCTTTTAATCATACTGGAAACATCTGAAATTAATATTTACCTGTTGTAACAAATTATATTTCTACAACGTGTTAGCTAAATAACTCGAAACCTCTCAAGGTCTCAGGTCCCATGGACTGAGCCTCCACCTGAAACGTGCATTATTTAGCTAACTAACACGTTGTTTACATTTTTAAGCATCGACATCATTATGCGTTTTTGAAATTCTGAGTCATAACATCTAACATCATCATCATAACAATATAAATACTGGGTGTCCAAAAAGGGTGTTGGCGGTTTATAAACGAAAATCATAAATGAAAAATATATCATTTCATAATTTTATTACTATTTACAAAAAGTACATACAATGGAAAGTTTACGACGAAAAAATTATGTTGTCCAAATGACGTCCATTACGATTTTGACACTCTTCAAGTCGTGGCCGTAAACTGCACGTTCACATAAAACGTTAGTGATTTTTGTTATTTCACTTGCAATATTGTTTTTCAATTGGCTAAGAGTTAACGGCTTATTTATGTAAACCTTACTCTTTGGGTAACCCCATAAAAAATAATCAAGTGGACTCAAGTCCGGGCTCCTAGGGGGCCATTTAAGGTTTCCGTTTATTGAGATAACTCTTTCTGGGAATAACTCATTCAATGCTTCAATAGACCTTCTACTCGTGTGACATTTGGCACCATCCTGAAAAAATGTTGCCGAATTGTAACCTCTAAATTCCTGTAAAGATGGTGCAAAAAAACTTTCAATCATGTTACAATATCTGTCCGTGTTAACTGCAAGTGCATGTCCCCTACCGTCCTCAAAGAAATAGGGGCCGATTATGCCCTTGGCGGACATTGCTGCCCACACTACCATCTTAGAGCTGTGAAGTGGACGCATATATGCTTATAACGAGGATTTTTATCACACCAATAGCGACAGTTTTGTTTATTGACATGGCCATTTAAACGGAAATTTGTTTCATCGCTAAACAAGACATTGTTGAAGTTGGTAAAGCGCGCAAACATCTCCTGAACAAAATTTTGCCGCTGTTCATAATCTGTGGGTTTTAATTCTTGCACTAATTAAATCTTGTACGCACGTAAATGCAAATCCTTCTTTAAAATCAGGTGCAATGTTGATTTTGCAATGTTTACGGATTGACTTCGCTCTCTCAGTGATAGTGAGGGATCTTGCCTTACCGACTCGTGAACTTCTTGAATAACTGTAGGTAGCCTTATTTCTCTCGGACGTCCGCAATCAAAGTTTTTTAAAGTTGACCCTGTAGCCTGAAATGTCTTAATCCATTTTCTAATGATATTCGCACTGGGAGATAAAGAAATGTCCCGTATATTGAATTGCGCGCGATATAAGCGGCGAGCTGTTATTATCGAATTATTGTTTTGATAATAAACTCGTACACAAAATGCACGCTGAGCTCCGATATACGAATCCATTGCAACTAAATTTCCAATAAATTCCACGTATGACAATATATATTTTTTTGTTATCTACCCCCTCATTAAGACGATTCATTGAAATATAAAAGTACAAATACCCTTTTTGGACACCTTGTATAAATTAACTGTATGTATAAGTTGTATAAATATTTCGATAACTTTTTAATGGCGTGGTCTTGGGTTCGGATATTATTGTTGTTAAAATCATAGACGTAGAATTTTTTTTGCTGCGCAAATCTATGGTTAAAATATTCTTTATGTTGATTAAATCACACTTAGCAGAAAGTGCAAAAAGCATACAATATGTCGTTTAAAGCATTTACAAAATTTTACGATAGTTTTTGCCACCGAAAC